>JAYDZG010000001.1:9849038-9863059 GCA_034509265.1 Microcambeva bendego | reverse complement strand
TCTGCCCAGTCTGATAAATGAACAGGAATAAAACAGGATTATGGAATGTGCAAAATTAATAATATACTAAAAGAGATTCACTGAAACATCATTTTTGATAGGTTGAGTGAAGACTTTCCGCTCTTCTATTACCTGAAGCATGATATCAATGTGTTAACCAGAACTAATCCTAAATCCAAATGCTAACCTGGACCAATAAAAGGGCTAAAATTTGTTGGCAAACAATAACAGGTATGTTTTATTAGACACTTCGAGTGCTGTGTACTTTGTCTTTTAGCAGTCAGGTTGAGAAGCAAAGTAAATATCTTTCTCAAGGGGAAAATAAACCGTATCCCCTTCTCTGGTTTGCCGCCATGAGGGTTTTATCGAAAGACTCATGCATTTAACTAGAGAAGTACGGCAGTTTGAGAGGAAAAAGATCGTTAAAATCTGGGACAGGAAGGTAAACGGACCTCAGTCTTCATCTTGTAGACAAGGAAACAGGCCCATGAGTGACCTCAGCTTCTGCTTTCCAGCAAATTACTCAGAATATATTTCCTCACATTAATAGAAATTTAGTTCACTGCTTTACGTCCATGGAAAAAACCTCTTGTTCCACTGTTGAGACTTCGAATTTACTACATTCATGTGGACACATGCTATACAGCCAAAATTGTGTAGTCCTGACAGTTTGTTTTGTTTGGACATGTGCTTGTGGAAATGTATGCCCATTTTGTTAAAACATAATTTTTGAGGTCAGGCGCTATAACAAGAATTGCTAGATCATAATCAGTTTCAGTTCAACCAAAAGGTATTTGGGTCAGTGGGGAAGTGATAGCTCAGTGGTTAAGGTGCAGGTCTAGTAATAAAAAAGTGGCATGTTCAAGCCCCACCACTCCCAAGTTGCTACTGCTGGGCCCATGAGCAAGGCCCTTAACCCTGTATTGTTCAGAATTTATTTTCAGTCATAACTGTAAATTGCTTTGGATAAGAGAATCTGCTAAATGCAAAAATGTAAATGAAAGTTCATCCACACTGAACTAAACAATGATCTTGATGATCTGGGTGTTGTGCCATGAATGCAAACATGAACATGCAAACTCATCTCAGAAAAAAACACCTGGACCTGCTCCACTAGTGAATCGAGCAGTTTCTCATGCTTGTTTTATCGGCAACTAACTTATTTTTTTATCCGCTTATCCAATCATGGTCATGGGGGGATGTGTGTTCTATGGTCACAAATAACACAGAAACACCCTGGTTTTTATGAGAGTTGATCGCAGAGGAGACTCACACACACACACACACACACACACACACACACACACACACACACACACAGACAACACAGACAACACACACAGGAAACACACACAGGAGAACATGCAAACTCTAAAGAGAAAGTACCCAAATTGCTCCATCAGTGGATAAAACCAAGGACCTTCTTGCTATGAAGTCCTGCATACAATTATAATAACAATTTATTATAATAATTAATTAATTTAATGTGTTTGGACGCAACCCTCACCAGGATAAAGCAATGGTAAAACAATCACAGTGACTGTTCTACTTCAGAGAGGAAACCACACCACACTTAGGAAACCCATACAAACACAAGGAGAACATGGAGTTTCCAAATAGAGAGGATCCTGTCGGTCTGGAAGGGCAATCAAACCCAGATTCTTCTTTGTGACAGCAAAATCCCTTATGGTGAAGGGAACTGAGTGAAGATATATCAAGTAAACACAGAGATATTATTTACTGATTCAAAAACAAACTTTGATAAACAAAGATAAAGACATTTTGAGCTTTAAAGGAAAATATTTAGATTTTCTTGATAAAAGTTCTTGTGCACTGTAATTGAACCCCCAGCCTCAATACATGTTGGAACAACTTTTTCCCCTGGAAAACTTCTAATAAGTGATTTCAGTAAGTGCTAACAAGCTTCAGACAGCTCTCCTGTGAAATCCTCACCCATTCTTTTCATACAAAAGCTTTCAGCTCATTACGTTTTGATGGCCTTTGTGCTGCAGCTGCTTTCTTTAAACCACACCTAAGATTTTTATTAGAGGTCACACCAGGATATTCCATTAGAACAGAATTAGTTCTTTAACCAAGATTTGGTTGACTTGAAAATATGACTGGGATTATAGACTTGCTAAAATGTCCAATTATCACCCTAGATTAATTGTACCACACAAGGTAGAGCATTGGTATTGGCAGTTCCTGTAGCATAACACCTTATCACACAATCTCTGACAGTTAAGTAAAAGTAAACAAATGACAGATTTATGTTTTATGACATTTTATAAAATATATGCATTGAATTATAGTGTTGTTATAACAAACAGACACAAATCATCCCATCACTCCTGTCTATGTCCATTTCTAAACCAACCTCAGGAGTAATCAAGATAAAATGAACACATTTAAAACCTCACATTTAAACAAATTAAAATCAAATGTAAATATACCTAAGGCTAAAATTACCAAAGCTGTGATACCTATAACAGTGCTATAGAATTAATCTATAGATTCATTCAAAAATGTATTCATGCAATGGTCTGGTTGGCTAGTTTTGCCCTATATGCCTGAATTTCCAGAACCCCACAGAACTGAAAGACATGCTCAATTTACTACCAGTGCTGTGGAGCTACTGCTGGGTTGCTCATAGCAAAACCGGGCTGAGCTCAGCTAACTGATCTCTGAGAAAAACACATCTCAGCCCTAACTTCTGCAGTATGTACATGGCCTTCTTAGCTTCTTTTTACCCAGGAAGAGGAAACGATGTGTGACTGCTCCTTATGAAGGTCTTTTTTACAGACTGGACTCTCTTTTCCCTCTGTAAAATCCTGTAGTGTCACTAGTTATGCTTGGATTCAGCTCTGAATGGCTGCTGTGTAAATGCTATTTGTTAACGTGTCAGAATCCAGAACATTTATAGTGCATTAGGGAAGCATTTAAAGGCATACGAATATATACAGCTTTAGCAGACACACAGACACACTTCAGCAATACTTAACTACATTAAAAAAAGATAAAATTCATATTATTTATCTGGCTTTTAGTAAAACACTTCACCCGTTTCATAGGATTTCAGGCATGCTCAATATAACATTACAAATTATTCACTGCAGACATCAAGAAAAAAACTTAAAACTTTCCACGTGGACTTTTTATATCCTGAATCCTGGCCAGACTTTCAACATCATACCGCATTATTATTCCCAATTTTCTCATCACATAATTCCACTCAGCTCTACACACTCTCCACATGTCATGGACCAAATGTTCCACAACAACTCTCCATTGACGGCAACATTTACTCACCCACAGTCTATTATTTATTACTCCATCCGTACCCTTTGTATGCCCAGACAAACATTCCTCAGGAATGTCCGTGGGCTTCTTCTTTAATGTCTGCACACCACTAATACAGGGATATCTGTTTTCATCATAAATTACCGTACCAAATTTGCTCTTGGCATGGATCCAATTCTTTTAAAAAATCAGTTTTCTATTATAACAAAGGAATCCTTCTATTGATCTTTACATTGATTCTATTCTCTTGGTTCTTTACATTGATATGTAAAATGTCTCATGATTAGTTTCATTCTGATTCATAAGTTCTTAAATTATCCATGTAAGCTTTCTTCTAAAAAAGTTTGCTTAGTGATCACTGATCCGTCATAATTAGTAGGCCACATATCATTAGCCATTCTAATGCATTTCATTTTATTAATTCAAATAAAATACTTGTAATTACCAAAAAAAAAACATTTTTAAGTAAACAGTCCGTTTCAGATTTCTGGCACTACTGGTACCAGTGCGGTTGCTGTAACTGTAACATGAAAACATAATTTATACATAAAACGTAATCTGCCTTATTAGGTTACCTTTGAGCTTTAAAGAATTATTTAAAAAGCACATTCTAGAAATGGATGTCATCTCCATCAATAGTCCAAAAACTGGGACATAATCTGGACCACCTTGATACCAAACGCTGAACAAATGCTTTCCTTTGTAGACACTGTATGATGGCAGGATCTGCCCAGCAGCATTTCCAGTAATACAAACAGTTATCTGTTCCCTCCTACTTCCACCTGTACTCATTACACTCTTTGAAGCCAGGATGTATCCTGAGGACAGATAAATGAAAACCCCTGTCTAATCTACATTTACACGTCAGGGTTCTGATGTGATATTTGTAAGATTAATTTCCTTTTTGAGCATCTTGGTCACATTGATGTAAAGTCCCCTCCAAAAGTATTGGAACAGTGAGGCCAATTCTCTTATTTTAGCCGTAGACTAAATATGTTTGAGTTTGACATTAAAATATGCATATGAGATAAAAGATCAACATTTTGACTTTGATTTCAAGGTATTTACATCTGGATCTGATACCCAGTACAGAAGATAGCACCTTTTGTCTGAACCAACCCATTTTACTTGTGAACAAAAGTATTGGAACAGATAAAGTTGAAATAGATTAAAGTGAATAAGTCATATTTAGTTGCAAACCATGTGCTTGTAATAACTGTATCAAGCCTGTGACCCACTGACATCACTAAACTTTTGCTTTCTTCTTTTTTGATGCGTTTCCAGATTTTAACATTGGTAAGGAGGAGGTAATGCGATTGACTAAGCACAGGCAAAACTGAACTGAATCGATCTGAAACTGAGTTTTTATTCACCTCTTTTTGTTGTCTGTACATAAAAGGACAGACCTGGCCAACAAAAAAGGAACTATCCTCTGAACGGTGTATCAATTACATTGTTTTCATGTAAAAGTGCCCATACTACAGAAGTTAAATGTCTAAGAGTTACTGATATATGAAGATCTGTAAAGAGGTTTCACATAAAAGTAGTTTTAGTACTGTGATTTAAGTACTTATGGCTCCTGCACAGGCTCACTCAACACTTGTGCAACAAAACAGGGTGAATTCGCTTCACCTTACAGGGTCAAGCAACACAAAAATGGCAGACTTTTTCTTCTTCAACTGCTTCAAATTTGATTGAGAAAGGAAAGCAATAACACAAAAATGCTGCCAGATATATGGTGGCTTTTACTGCTTTTGGCTTGGAGTCTTACTTACTCCTACCAACTTTTTTATTTTACACACATAGTATATCTGTTGGCTGCCTTAAGTACACATGGACTGCAATACATTAACTCAGAGGACTAACCCTCCTTTACCCAGCAATAAAAGTTACATGCGTCTCCACTCTCAAAGCCACAGAAAAATTACCATCGCAAGAATATACTCTCAGAAAAGTTGTGTATGTAGTAAGAAGAGGAAGTTGAGTCTCCGACTAAAAGTGTGATACTATTACTTCTGTAAGGCTTGTCGCATGTTCTCTCCAAGTCCATGTGTTTTTCTTCTCTTAGTTAAAAATATGAGAAGGCAGACTATTCTGAATTGCCCCTCATGTATACAAGTTTGATGCCCTCCATTGCCTTGATGCAATAAGTGTTTCTGAGACCCACTGTGACTGTGACACTGTAACATGAAAAACAAGGATTTGGACTAGTACATTTACTCTTTCAATGTAAAAGTAACTGAATGAAAGTGCACAAAGCATTGTTCAAAGAATATATAGCCACCAGTCAACTGGGCGCCACCCCAGCCACTAAAATGCACAAACCAAGTGCATTGTAGTGCTGGTCCCAAGCCAAAATAAATAGGAGGGATGTGGAAGGAAGGGCATCAGGTGTACTATACTATAACCATACTAGATCAATAAGGCTGATCATGATCCACTGTGGCGACCACTAACAGGAGCACCTGAAACGAATTCATATATAATCTAGAAACACTTTGTCTCCTTCCAGAATTACAAACACTGGCGTTAACTCACTTGGCACACTGTGCTACGTGGATGCATAGAGTTCTGACCTTGACAAAAGTCATGGTTTGTAAAGGCCTATAAACACCATCTCACCTTCCAGCACTGTCACGGGCCCCTTTATGAACCGCTTATGCACTGTAAATGCTGTATTTAACAGACATAAACATATAATTTATTACCTCATACAAATTGATGTCTGGACTAAAATAAATAATGCCCAAGTGAGCAATAGCTGTGTACGTGTGTGCCACATATGTCTGCCCATGGATACAAGGGCAGTCGATTTTCCAGTGTAGCAATGTCTAAAAGTCCAATTGTTGCAATTTTAATTGATTGGACATTTCTTGGAACACCATAGGGGTCTATCAGAAGGAAACAGTAAGGCAAAATACATTCTAAAAAATTAAAATAGAAATGAGAGAATTTTATTTAAATTGAATGCAGATGACATCAATGTCTGCCTCAGAAAGGAGACAAGCACCTACAGGGATTTACACCCAAGCCATCTGATTGAATTCCTCTCATCTGGCAAATAATACAAGACCATCTATACTGACACATCTAAATGCTCTAAGCCAACCAACCAAACTAATTTTCAGCCAAATTACTTTCCCTCAAACACATGCATATTACCATACTCTATGATGTATACAGAGCGTTGGGTCAAACTTATTAAACTGCATTCACCTTCTGGGTGTTTCTGCTTCTCGCATACATTTATAAAATGTTATACTATTTAAACTTTTTAAAATTCTCAACTGTCCCACTTGCCTATACAGTTAACCATATTTTTGAATAAAGTCCCTTTGTCTTCCTACTAGGATATGGCTGCCTCTGCTATTGTTGAAAATAATATTGGTCATTGGTGGTATCGCCAAACAATAATTTTGCAATTAGTGACCAATTTTAAATAACAGTAAAACTGGTGCACTTTGTTATTACTTACTTTATGACAAGTTCCACCCATTGCAGGGACATCGTGTAACAGTAGAATTGTTGTGGTTCTGTTTATGTATGTTTACACCCCACTGAAAATAAAAATGAGGAATGTTTTGAAATGTATTACATTCATTTTTCCCCTTAAAGAAAGGCACACACCTGTCTATATAAGGTCTTATAGTTGACATTACATGTCAGTGCATAAACCAAGCCATGAAGTCAAACAAATTGTCTGTAGATCTTCGAGACAGGATTGTATCATTGCAGCAGGAACTGGGAGACTGGATGGGGATGCTCCCCATCCAACCTGATGAAGCTTGAGAAGTTCTGCAAGAAAAAAATGGAGAAGATTGGGGGGAAATTGCCCCAAAATAAATGTGCCAAGCTTGAAGCATCAAAAAGACTTGAGGCTGTAATTGCTACCAAAGGTGCTGCAGCAATTGCTGTGAACACTAATGTAAATGTAGGTTTTTTATTTTAAATAAAATTCAAATAAATTATTTTGTGTAGAATGTCAAAAAAAATCTAAGTAACTGAATAATGTAAGTAAGTGATAACATGTGAAGCACATCCACATGCACTGTGTATACCTTCAATATGCACTGTATATACACTCCCATCAAGTATCTGAACAGTGAGGCCAATGTTATTATTTCTGCTGTAATCTGACATTAAAAGATGCATATGAGATAACAGATTAACATTTCAGCTTTTATTTCCAGGCATTTACATCGGGATCTGATACACAGTTCAGGAAATAACACCTTTTGTCTGAACCCACCCAGTTTACTTGTGAGCAAATGTATTGGAACTTGTGACTGTCAGTCATGTTTTATTGCCCAGGTGTCTCATTTTACATTGATTTTTCAGCCAACAAATAGCACTGAATGTCTACACTCAGTTTCAGATTTGGGTTTTGCCTGTGCAGACTGTGCATTTATAGTTAAGAAAATCATCACTGCTGTACAGATGTAACAGATGTCCAACAGGTAGACCAAGGAAAACGACAGCAAATTACAAGAGAAACTAAAGATGAACTAAAGTACAGAGGCTTCACCAGCAAGAAGTTCAGATACAAGCTTCAGAAATTCAGAAAAAGGTTTTTGTGGACTGATGAGACAAATACAAACCTTTAACAATGTTATGGAAAGGCTATTGTCTGGGAAAATAAAGGATCTGCTCATGATCCCAAACATACAAGCACATCTGTGAAACACAGTGGAGGTAATGACATGACTTGAGCTTGCATGACTTCATCTGATGGGCTCATTAATCTTCATTGATGATATCATGCATGAAAGCAGCAGTAAAATAAACTACAGAAACATTTTGTCAATTTAAAAAAAATCATGCATCTAAACTGATTAGGAGTTTTAGCAGCAAGATAATGATCCAAATCCCACTGCCAAAACAACAAAGGTTTTTAAGGAGTTTATCAGGGGCATAAAGTAGAAGGTTTTAGACTGACCTAGTCAATCTCTAGACTTAAACCCTACAGGACATGCATGTTACCTCATAAAGAGGAGCAACTAAAACAAATATCAACATTATAATCTAATGTTATCATAGTATGGTGTAAGCAAAAGTGGAAATGTTTTTTCTCTAAATGACAGGACTGAACTGGTCTGTATTGCCCAGGCTAAATTAACACCCCTCCTCTCCACCCACCATTGCCTCTTCAAGTCAAAGTGGAATCAGGTGCATGATACTGATGATAACAACAGAAGCCCTGGTGTGATAATTCCTTGTGGGAAAAGTAAAGACGGTCTGGTTTTGGAACAACTAAAGGAAGGATAGAGTGAGTGTTAATGAGACATGCAGGCACGTAAATGGTCAACTAGTCCTGACCTTTAATGCCCCTATATCTTTCATACTCATGTTTTCTTCTAAAATAATGTCTGCTATGTTACCTGATAGAATGTTTGAATATGTTAAATGTAGCAGATGTTCATGAATGTCTATTAAACTATTATCAATACCTAGTAACTAGTATCAGTTTTTTTCTTTCCATAACAGTGCACAAACACATTCATAACATGATTTTTATAGAATTGGCAGAAAGGGGGAAATTCTCAGTATTTTAGCTACTGATGGTGAGAACATATTTTCTTTAGCCTAGATACACAAACAGTGGATCTTTAAAATCTAAATCTTTTTAACAGCTCAGCTACTCACTCGCCAGGCCTGGAGGTGTTTTCCTACGAGTCCTGTGCAGTTAAATATTTTCCCCAAAAAGCTACTGTAGAACACCACCACCGAAATCAAAATTTAATTTTGATTTAAAGATAATATACACAGTGGAATATGGATCAGATTTTAATTACATTAGTCTGTGAGTACGGTAATTGTCAAATTGTGGATACCACATGTACCACGTTTGGCCCCTGAGTGGGAGGAAACACTATTCTCCCCAGAGTCACCCACACTGCTAAAACAGCATTCAACATTAAAAGCTGAACATGATTCATAATAGTACTGCATAAATAAAGTTGAAGGCAAAGTGACTGTGTGTGATTCACAATTACCATAAAAGAGATAAAAAAAATACTGTTATCAACTATTTACCAGACCTGACGGGTGAGTAGCTGAGCTGTTAAAATAATTTAGATTTTCTCACCATCTCAGCATCTAATGAGCCTCCCATTCCTGAGGAATGAGTATTTACAGCTGGGTTATTGAGCCCAATGTGCATCACCCTGACAGAGTTAGCTACGTCTGATGGGGGAAAGATAAATAAGTTCTTCACTGCTGCTGCAAAAGTGAAGACTAGAACAATTCACTGTGGTGAACCCTAAAATACAGAAGCCATCAACTAAATATAAATATATATAAAATGTGCTGGGCCAGAGCAATAAAGCAGGAGTTCAAGACAAAGATTAATCAATAAGATACTTGCAGCCCAGTTCTGACATTCCACACCTAGCCCATCCTTAAGTCATCATTAACCTCATCACTTTCTTCATAAACTTAGCCAAATATTGATCACCTGCAGATTTTCCTCCTGCTCTTCAATCAAGCCCTTATTTGTCCAAACAAGATGAATGACATTTCAGTTTGGAACATTCCTGCTCAATCTCTACCCTGACATCACTTGCACCTGTTTCTATTTAATGGCCCCATTATTGTGTCTATATATACTTATTTGCCTGTCTGGTGCCCCTGTGAATTCTCACATGTGTTTCCACTGTTGGCAGTCTTTTTTGGATGCCATTCACTTAGTTTTACCTAGTTTTTGGGCGGTTCTAAGTTTTGACTTAAGTTAGCTTTGGCTTGCTGATTATTGTTTTTTTGTTTGACCAATTGGATACTTGGAAACTTGAAAAAGTCTATTTTATTGTGTTTGTGTCTTTCTAATTTATTCATTTTCACACACACACAAACAGACAACACACACACACATATTTCATTAAAGAATAACAACTGTTTTATTAAAAACCAAAAAAGCAAGAAAATATATTCACATTTTGTATAAACAACTGTACCCGGAGATTTGCACTTTGTTTAACTCTTTATTAAGAACATCCCTTTTCTATACTTATTTGTGATGCTTTGAAATAGCGTGGCTATTGTTGTTTTATGGCAGCTGATACCTCAGAAGCTATACTAATAATTGCAATTAGTTGGCCAAATTGATGGACCAATATATGATATATATTCAGTGTCTTTAAGATGGTTTTGTCCTTGTCCAAGCCTGTGGAAAAACCCTGGCATGGTTTATACACTCAAATTACTTTCTCTGATTTGTTCTCTGGATAGTCTTGACAATGCTGATAGGCCTCCCAAAATTTGAGCAATTTATTCTTGTGATATAAGTGAAAACAGCTGATCCACTAATTTTCACATATTTAGTGTATTGGGTAACTTGCTAAAGTAACGATTTGCATGTTATCAATCCTAGTACAATAGTGCAATAACAAGGTTTGTGTACTTATTTATACATGTTATTTATGTACTTTAGTACGTTATTGTATTAAGTCAGAATAATTCAATACCCTTAAGGTTTTTATGTATTTTTTGAAAAACTGTCCACCAATTATTAGTGTTTTCAAAGCTAAACTCAATACTTTGGATTGAATATTTACAAACAAAATTTCAAAATTTAGAATAATTCAATACCCTTAAGGTTTTTATGTATTTTTTGAAAAACTGTCCACCAATTATTAGTGTTTTCAAAGCTAAACTCAATACTTTGGATTGAATATTTACAAACAAAATTTCAAAATTTAGAATAATTCAATACCCTTAAGGTTTTTATTTATTTTTTGAAAAACTGTCCACCAATTATTAGTGTTTTCAAAGCTAAACTCAATACTTTGGGTTGAACATTTACAAACAAAATTTCAATCCAGAGACATAAAAAGATGTTTATTACTTGGTCACATAACCACACGTACCAGCCTTCGCTCCACACTGGCATCAATAAGCCTTGGTTGCCCAAGACCCTGACGCTTGTTTACCACAGTTGCTGAACCAATTTGGTAAATACTGACCATGGCAGACTGAACACCCCACAAGAGCTGCAGTTTTGGAAATTATCATTTTTTATTATTTTTAATTTGAAGATAAAATGTTCAGTTGCTTCCTAATATATCCAACCCACTAACAGTTGCAATGATAATCAGTGTTATTCATGTCATCTATGCGTGATCATGTTGGTAGGCCTGATTAGTGTAAGTATCAGTAAAACATTTGCACACAGTATATGCAGATCATCCATGAAGTGACACGCACCCCCACAACACAGTCAAATGTGGGTTGCTCTATTTGTCAGTAATTGTGTGAATGGTCCATCTCAGATGGCATCTTGCTATAGAAGTACTTCATTGGAAGTAAAAAAATGCTCAAATCTAGCTGTGGAACGCTTCATGAGCTATATCCAAGAAAAGTTGTAGCTGCTGCCAAAAGTGCTTATAGTGATCTAAGTGTTCTATCGTGTTCACATTTTAATAGTTTTTTATTAATTAATGAAAAACTGTTTTTCTACAGTTTATGGGAACATAAGTGGAGATTGACGAGATATCAACCCGGCAAATAAGCTGCATTAATGCAAGCAAGCAAAACCCTTTTACTGTAACTCAGTGAGATCATAGCAGGTCCTCCTCCAAGCCAAAATTAATCTGGGTTTCTGTTGGTCTTTTTAACAGGCCAATGAAACTAGCAAGATTGCGTGACTCTGAACCACTGTGGCCAACATTACACATTGCACAGTTAACATTGCACAGTGTCACGGTAGTCTCTCTACAACCAGTCCCAGGACAATAGTCCAGGTCTCAATTTGCAATAAGGCCAAAAACAGTAGAGTGATTCGGCTTGAGTGGTCTCATGAGCTTTTAATGCACCACACCAAAGTAACATTAAATGCATACTCCCAACTTTCCAATTTAGACAGAATCAGAAGTGGCAAACAAAACTTTGCAATATCAATACTAATTGCAGTACTAATATGATATGCTACCAAGAAAACAAAACTGCATTATTGCAAGAGTTCCCGGAACAAAATTTATAAAAAGTAATATATAATAAATTTGGAATGATTAGGATTAATATTACATAACATTAGGTTCAGACAAGAGCTTAGTAGATGTATCAGTTTAATGTTCTTTTGTTATCATGGCAGATATGTTCAGTGATTGCGCTTGAACCTTTCAAACACCAATCTCAAGGTTAAACACTGTATTATTGTTGTATTTGGTTAGTAATCTGAATAAAAAAATAGTCCATTGTGCTTATGTTGTCCGGGGTTCCGGTATTTATGGATGGGACGGTAGATCTCTCTTACAAGTGTATGTAAACCTTTCACTTTTGCTTTAGCTTTCTGCAGCTTAAATAATAAAAACTGAGATTGGTTACAATCCAGTTGTTGGATGCATGCTGAGCACTTCAGTGCTGTCTACAACAATAACATTTATATTTATGTGTAAACAGAGAAAAAGCGAGTGGGAGTTTGGGGGGAAATAGGGAAAAGAGTTGAAGGCCATTGGCAATGTAGTGCAGTGTAACCAGTAAATGTAACCAAGAACAGAAACCCACATTAAAAATCCCAGTAAAATGTGAACACAAGTCAAAATTATATTCAGCTCATAAAAACAAAAATGCACACACAATGCAGAATGTCAACTTAATTTTCCTTAACACAAAACCTCAACCAAAGCCATGAAGGAGTGCTGAATACAGCAGCCCTACCTTTTTGGTTCTCCTTCCTGATAATCTCACACCAATCCACAGAATCTGTTAAATAAACAAACAAAAGAAATGCACAGATGATAGTGGTTGGAGAGAATGCCCATATCATAATAGTGTTCAACAAAAGCAAATACAAATAATAGTATGAAATACAGTGAAATGAAGTATACATGCAAGCTTTGAATGTTTATTTGCAAGGATGATCATCATCCAGTTACAACACTCGCAAGATGATCGCAAATAGACTAACCAAATGGTGATATAAATGGCACAGCAGCATTTTTTGAAAAACAAATAAAAGGACCATACTATCAGACTGTAACTATCGCAAAGTTCTGTGTATTTCATGGTATGAGAGTGTTGGCATCAATAGAACAGGTAGCCTGCACCTGCATCTGTGAAGGCACAATTAATGCTTCTGATTAATTGTAGCAATTTGAGGCCCTACATACAGACAACATTAAAATAAATTGTTTTTGTACGGTTTTAAATGAATACAATCACAACATTTATGTGATTGGGGTTTTCTATCATGCACATTTGAGTCGAAGGTGTTATTTCATAACTCTGGGCACAAGATACATGATGACAATGCATTCAAAGGTTGGTCCAACAAAAATTGCTAACAGAGGTGTTGAATTATAAAAATAAAATAAAATGCTTTCAACTTGCTGTAAACATTTAAGAAAGTTTAGGACACAAATCAAGTGCACAAACCAATGTTAAAGATATAAAGAGAAAAGTGCCCTGCACAGGGCCCACAGCTCAGCCCCTTCTAAATACTCAGAAGGTATTGCAGACTTCAAACAGACGGTTTCAGATCTGCTGACATTTCTAACATACACTAAACACAGAAGTCACACTTCAACGACTAACACACACACCTCTTTTATTAACCCAAAATGCAAATGCATGATCATGTGCTTTCACCACTTAATTTCCCCCAAATTCAAACCCAAACACCCAGACACACACTAATGATTTCACTCAGGCAGCTGAGGCTGGGCGAGCGAACAGTTTAGCTCGGAAGCCCTTGTTCCAAATGTAATGGCATGAGAGCATGGAACATG
>JAYDZG010000001.1:9837801-9848944 GCA_034509265.1 Microcambeva bendego | reverse complement strand
CTTGTTCAATCTGTAGCTCTTCCATTTAGTTAAAGTCTTACTGTTCGCCTGTGTTATCCTGCCGCCAAGACATACATAATGCCTTGACTTTGTGCTGTTCCAAATTGAACAGAGGGAAATAAAGGAATTAAGACATATGGTTCTGAAGAGTGGAAAAAGTGCCTATCCAAGCTAAGCTGGCTGCTACAGTAGTCCTGCTCCTGCTCCACAGCTCGTGCCAGGATGAGGAAGCACCGAGCTTGTGGACGCAGTTCGGATTATAAACCAGACCACAAGAACACGAACTGTCTGTCCTCTAATATGCGCTGACTTTCGTAGCAATGCTGCAGTAATTAGGGCTTCAGGTTTTTGCAGACATAAACAAGCCACACGCACTCACATTTCTATGGATGTACACATGCAATGGAACACATTAGCATTTTCAGTGGCACTCGCCAATGTATGTGGATGTTATTAAACCATCAATCAATAGTCACTTACTAAAATCCACTGGAAAACTTTAGTGAACTCAAGTAAACTTGAAATAATGTGTGTGTACAATCCACAGTGAGTCTAGCTTTATATGTGAACCAGAGATTTGTGCTAATTCAAATTTGAGCTACAATAGCTTGTCTGCTGGATCGAGCCAGGTTTTGCTTCCCATGTGCATCAATGAGACCTGGCCGCACACAACCATGTTGCCAGTTTATCTCTGTTCCTTTCTTGGATCACTGTTGATAAATACTGACTTCTGCAAAGCTGACACCAGTTTTGAAGATGTTCTCACCCAGTTGTCTAGCAATCACAATTTGACAAGTCAAACTTGATTAAATTCTTGAGGTTGTCCATTTTTCCTGCATCAACTTTGAGGAGTAAATGTTCACTTGCTGCATAATATATACCTACTAACAGGTGCTGTGACAAAGAGATAATCAGTGTTATTCACTTCACCTGTCACAATGCTACGCCTGGTCGGTGTATGTTGGCATAGTGGAAAGTAAAAATCATTCACAAACCCATAGATACCTATCAGACACTCAGAATATAACTAGCAGATGGATGCAAGGGGGATCAGCCTACAGTGCCACCTGGTGCCTTCTCTTCAGGCTATTCTCATGGTGTTTCAGGAAACAGGATTTGTAAAACAACTTAACAATCTTTTATTTTGCCAAAGTTGAGTTCCAACACCCCATGCCTGGTTCAACAGAGGACAGGATTTGACATGGGTACTCTTGACTGTAACTCTGCACACAGAACGGTTTGATGCACTGTGTTCTGACACTTTCATTTAATCAAAATTTTAAAAATGGTATGCAGTTTGAACCACAACAGCCCTCCGTTTGATCAGTAGCAGACACCACAGATTGTCCCCAGGCAACAACGAAGCTTGGCCACCTAACAACCTGTCAGTGGTCTATGGCTTGTCTGTAAGCCCTATTTGATGTTTTGGAGCTATCTCAACTCCATCAGGCTATAAAGATTTGGACCGTATTAAAGTCACTCATGCTAATCATATCTGTGGTGTTTAATATGTGTACTTTATGTAGCCAACATCAGTCTAGCAATTAAGACCTCCCTGATCAATCATTTGCACTACAGTTACGAAACAGACAATGCTATGCGCATGTTGAAGGTTGTTTAAATGTTTTGGCTCATTTATGTATAATAAAGGAGTTTAGCAAGAGAAGCCAAAAGAAACCCAGTTTTCTTTTGATGAATGAGTCACTCAGTAAACTGAGCAAAAAGAATAAAAATTTGACAGCACAGCCACAAAACTGACCTTAACCTGGCATCCAGGCTCCTAATTTGTCTACCTCATTTCCTATTAGTAACAAACTGAGGCCTGCATCTCTGACTACTTCTAGGAGGAAAGCCATGGAAAAAACCCTGAAACTAGGCTTCTTTATAGAGACCATTTAAAAACAAGAAGAAAAGAAATATGTAATGGCAATGTTGGGCTGGTAAACCTTAATATTATCTGTTTGTCTGCTGGATCGACATTGTGTTATTTGTAAAGATGGATGTCATGGTGACTAGCATGTTCACCTCACATCAGAAAGGTCCTGGGTTCAATCCCCAGGTGGAGTGGTGCCTGTACTTTCTGTGAAGTGTTTGAATGTTCTCCTTGTGTCCATGTCGGTTTCCTCCTGGAGCCCCGGTTTCGTCCCACAGTTCAAAAACATGCAGTCAGGTTAATTGGAAACAATTAAACCATAAAAAATACCCATGTTATGACATGTGGGAGTTACCGGCCATGATCACACATTAATTCATTCGATTCAGATTGCAGTCAAGATAGTGTATGTATTCCCCTGATGCCGCTTTGTGCATGTGTGTGTATGTAATATGTATCTAGGAACACTTTGCTAGCACAGATTTCTCATAGGACCGGTCAAAGCAAAAGTGGAAAGCAAAAACACAAAGAATTTCTTTTCTAAGTTGTGTCAAAATTTAAATGATGAAATATGTACAGTTGTGTTCATATTTTATTGACTACAAATGCATTAGAACACATTCATCTCGAAGAGGAATTCATTCAGAATCAGCTACTTTTTGTTAACTTCTCATACATTCCTATAGTGTCATTGGATAAATGCCACTATTTTGTCTGTGACCATTTCAGGCCATTTTCTTGAAAAAGAATGAAGGGCAGAATTTATGTAAGCCAACAATGAGATTCCCCTCTTTCAAAGGGGCAGCATGTTTTCCTGAGTGACTTAATGTGTAAATCAGATGACAATATGGCAATATGACAATAATTCTAATAAATAATTTAATTTATTTATTTAATTTAATTAATGCTTCAGTATTCATCAATAATACCCCCTAATGTAGCTGTGGAAAGTATATATGCAATCAATTTAGTCTGAGTATAAATACACATGTTCAGTGAAGGCCTCAGTGGTTTGTTAGCGAGCACTAGTGAATAAACAGCATCATGAAGACCAAGGAACTCACCAGATAGGTAAAGTCAGAGATAAAGTTTAAAAAAGGGTTGGGTTATAAATACATATCCCAAGCTTTGAGCATCCCAAGGAGTACTGATTAACCCATCATACCCCAAAACATACAAGGTGTATTTATACTGAGACTAAATTACACACAGCTGGACTTAAATAATTAAGTGACTTCTGAAGGCAATTGGTTGCACTTTTATAGGGGTATTGGAGTAATGGGGGGCTGAATACTCTTGCAAGCCACTGTGTATATACATATATATACCCATTAGGGCCTTTGTGATATTGCTCGAATGTCACCCATGTGTCTGGGATTTCCATCATGTAACTGTGCGAGATTTCAGGAAACTGGAGAGCATGCTCTAGCAAAAAGGTCTAATAGCAGGAAACTGGAAATGATTCCATATTTGCACAGACAATTACACATGCTGGTACTAAAACAGTAAGCTGTTTTGTTCTGGGCATGACTTAAATATTACACAAAATAGAACTGACACAGATAAGCATCATGCATTTTTGTTTCCAACATGAATCAAAAGGCTTATTTGAAACAGAGACAGAGCTGGCATGAAAGGTATAACCTCTGCTCAAAATGGTCCTGGATCAACTATGAAGCAATTTTTTTTATGTGTGGGATTATCCAAAACGTTGAATGTGCCCTTCTGTACTCTACACTTACACACCGGTTTGGGTTTCAGTCATGTCACTGTAAATCATAGTCACCTGTGTAATATTCAGAGCAGCTCTACACTGAGGCTCTGATAACAATCAAATGCCTCAAATAAATCTTCAGTACAAAAAAACACTTTTCAGTTGGAAAAGCGAAATCTAAAAGCACATGTTAACACACATATGCACACATAATTATCCTGGTCTTAATAAAATTACCCTGCCATCTGATTAAAGCTTTGATTACGCCAAGAATGTGCTACATTTCGAGTTGCCTTTGAGACCCAATGAGCAATCAGCTGCTTTAAAAAAATACTGAATTAATATGTATGCATTTGCATATTAACTGCTCCACTTAAAATGGATCAAACTGCTTTCTGGTTGACTAACCTGAAAATGAAGGAGAGCAGTGGTCAGTCAATTTCCTTATAATAAGAAGTGAACCAATTAACCCTTAAACTGCATCACTGGCAGTGGACATATTGCCAATTACAAATATCATGTAGAGGCAGAAGGTTCAAGAATTTTCCAGCATTAGCCAAATCATACAAAAGACTATTAGCCTGGTTTAAAGCTGCTTTTAAACTCTTCAGTTGTGTGGTTAAATGGTGCATGTTTGAAGTACTTTTGTGTGTTCTTCCAGTAGCCATGGGGTTCCATGTTCTATGGGGTTATGGTCAGGTCTTATCCCTTTTTGTTTGTAAATATTTTGAATATTTATTATTTGTTCATAATAATTGTGGCTACTCCACTTTTAAACATTTAAATCGAAAATAAGCTGCCCTGCAATGGACTGAAAGGGAGGTTCATTATGGGTAAAGGATACATATTATGGCAAAATACATCTAGCATAATTGCCACCAGAGATACCTAACTGAACCTGGGTGCTGGTTTTATCATTAATGACCTCAAAAAAGACATAATAGAAGAATGTGGAACTTTCCATGAGAGAGAATATTTAATTAAAAATCTTTGGGGGGTAGATTCGAGGCTATATCGGGACTAATTTAGATAACACAGAAAGACTGAGGCACTGGCAGCCCACATCAGCTCCAAACAACCATCAGCTTGATCGATGTGCCTGAGGGTAGGAGAGTATGTGTCAAAGAGTGCAAAATTTGTTTAGTCAATGCATAAACACAACACAAATCTTAACACGTTTTAGCCACATGCTTTAGCACCATGCCAGCATCGTTTTTTTTTTTTACCCATCATTAATTTGAACTTTAGCCAGGAAAGTCAGAGCATTGCCTCTGAGCTAGAGATCTGTCATTTTAATAGCTGCATACATTGGCATGTGCCCCACAAAATAATGTTTTATTATATTCACAGGGAAGATATTCACAAGCATAATTAAAAGCCACACTGGAAAACTTACTTGGGGTGGTGGGAGTGTTCATGGCACACTACATGTGTACTACAAGTGAAGTCAAGTCAAATTTATTTGAACAGCCACTTTTTATAATATATATTGTCTCACAGCAACTTTATGCTCAAAGGACTGAAAAACAAAAACCCTGCCCTTTGTTTAAGCAAGACGAGGGCAAAAGTGGCACAAAAAGCTCCCTTAAAATTGTAAAGAAGAAACCTTGAGAAGAACCAAACTCAACAGGAAACCTTGAGTCCTTACTTATCAAAGCCAGTGGAAAATGAATAAATTCTGAGGCTGATCTCCAGGGCCTTATCTACAAAAAAGCTTTAAATCATGAGCTTCAATGACTGCCTCAAACCATATTTCTCAAAATAGTGACCATGGAAGGACTTTGACAGTCTTCAACCAACTCGTCCAACATAAACATGTGTCTCGACAAACTGTGTCTCGACCCCAGCCAACTACATATTAATCCTATTGACAGAACCAGAATCTCCTGAAACCAAATTTCATAGCCTCTTACACAGAGTCCAAAAACATCTCCTCAAGAATGCTGGCACACTGAGCGCAAAGCCAGACACAAATGACACCACACTTTCCGTACCTGATGGTGGAACATGCACACATGCAGAATCAATCAAAAACGATCATAATAAATGCGCTAAGGAAATAAAACCCTGCTCGGACACTTAAAATGCATCCATAAAAGGAAAAGGGTACCAAGAGTGGCTGTGGGATATTTCTTATAGTGAAAGGTCATTTTCCAAAAAAAAAGGAAATTCTATACTTATGTTCCAAAACAACCAGACTTTTTGCTGAAAGGAGGAGGAAAGCCTTGTGTTCACACTGGAACTGGGCCAACACTAGTGCCTCCTGCCTTGCAAAAGTGAATAAGTTCTGCCTGCCATGAGTAAAACTGGGATGAATGGGATAAGCCCCCATGCCCCCCTCAAGTGTAAGAGTATAAAAATGTACATTAAATGACTTAATAAACAAAATGCTATTGGTATGGTAATAAAGAAAAGCCCGAGTGAAACCAATGAAGTCTGGTCTGCTGTGCCAAACTCGACACACCAAAAGGGCTGCAGCACAGCATTAATTCCCTGGACATGAACCGGCATGCGGCTAAATGGGTGCGGTCGGAATTATAACAGGTACATGAAAAAAATATATTATTTTAATTTTTTTAATTCATTTTTTTTTCATCTGCTTACATTCATGGTCGCCACAGTTGATCATACTCCACATTATTGTTTGGCATAATAACCCAGCTGTATGTTTTTTTGGAAACTAGCGTTCCCGGAGAAAACCCATGTAGACACAAGGAGAACAAGCAAACTACACACAGAAAGGACCTGGACTGCCTGTCTGTGGATTTTTTTCAATGACAGTTTATCCAAAACAGTCCAGTTTCGTTTTACCACCCTTGAACATCAGTAAGTTTGTAAGTTTGGTTAAATAGATTCCATACATAAATAAGTCAGTAAATCACAGTGTGAGTCCCTCTATGATCAACAAATTCAAGATATGTCTCTGCAATAACCCAAGCAAAAATAGGTTACAATATATTAACAAGCATATTTTTAAATAATGTAAACATTCGGAGCAATGCTGACCCACGCGTGTAATATTCTATAGATATGAATCAAACACAGATTCTTTCAAGTTAGAGCACTGTAACATTCATACTACCAATATATTTTTGGAAGGAATTCCCTGTAATTAGTTTCGATTTTCTTGGAGAACTTACGGAAAGTGGAGAGTGATGAAAAAAAAAACAGGTTGAATGCCATGTTTATTTTTAGCAAAAACTTCCAGTAAATCTGTCTAAGGCAGAAAAACAGCAGGAGTGCAACGGAATCCCATCATCAAAACCAGTGAATGGCAACCTTTTCATAGTGAACCTCTCAGAATCAACCTCAAACCACAGGAGAAAAACTACTGTATCCAAAGCTCTATGGAATATCAACCCTGCTGTGTGGATTTGCAATGATGTAAGATTTCACCATTGTCAATGGGATATTGCAACCACCAGGCTTAAATGAAGCAAGTTTGAGTTTTGCATTTCAAGCAAGTATTTTCCTTGGAGAAGCAAAAAAACAAAAATAGTGTCACTGTATTACACAGCACTTCAATTTACATATCTTATACATTTTAATTCAATCTTTTCCATTATTTCAAAATTGATTTGAATTTTAAAGCACACAATCAATACTGTCGAACATCTCGTTTTTACTCTATATAATTGGGGTCTTACTTCTCTCTGCATTGGTGTGTTATGATACTGTGGTGTTAAGGTCATAGGTTTAGAATGCAAAAAATGTTCAGGGCTGGGTTCTATAAAGCCAGGTCTGTGGGTGAATGTGGTCTGTGGGATATTAGGGTGTGTTAGAGTGTCCACAATTTGATCTAAAGAGACAAAAGAGTCTGACTCAGAAGGGACCGCCTAACCAAGCTCCAAAGTTGTTTAACGATAGTGCTGTCTTCATTACAGTGGACAAACAGGCCACCCAAATAACTTGTTTATAATAGAGAGGAGACCAAGTTAATCTATTGTTGCAGGCTTTAGGAGAGATTCTACCAGGCAAGCCCCAAATCACAACACACACGCACAAAAACATATCAACATTATTTACCATTTCTTGCATCTGAATAAGACGAATCTATTTACTAAACATTGCTTAAAAACACATTTTATTGTGAAAACCGTGACAGTTGCTGTGTGGCAGCCACCATCTGCACCCTCATGTTGCTCATAACATTACAAATATGCAGACATCAGTATTTTCTCATGAATGGAACTAAACACCATTAATCTAATTTAATGATCTTACTTATACCTTAGGATATTTCATGGTGACTTGGAATAGACTGCAAATATTTTATGTAAAATGCATTTTGTGTGTTATTATCTGCAAGGTGGGGGCTGCACTGCATCTAATTGGTAATGAAGTAAAATCTTGAATTTAGGATAAATAAATGAAGTTTGTAATACCTAGCCTCATTTTATATCACCACTACAGATGTTTATTAGTTTCTACAGTTTAATAGATAACCTTCAACAAGTCAGCAGCATAATAGGTTGTGGTTGAAAGGAATAACTTGCTAAAGACCTGCAATTCATGAGAGATTTGTCCAGCAGACAGGCCATTCTAGCATTCTAACTAAAAGTGGCTTGCGTTTGTCATGTTTAAAGAAGCACAGACATCCCTAAAACAACATAATTCAGAAGACAAGACTATTTTCAATGGTGCCCAAACAGAAGCAAAGAATAATCATGCTATAGTCACTAACAAACAATGTAGATGGGGTATATAATAAAGTATTTATATTAAAAACATGTTAAAATGTACTGGTTAGCTAGATTATAAATAAATCCTCAACTAATCTTGTTCTACCCATCGCTCTGTGATCATCATGTTACCATGTGAATAAGTGATGGGAAGCTTGTGCCTCCCACGACTACCAACAAGGAATTTACTGTATAATTCAGTGAACTTTTTTAACCTTTTTGCTGTTTTAAAGCTTCACCTTAAAAATTAGGTTGGCTTGTGTACCTGCAAGGCAGTAACTGCCCTATTAGACTGCAACAGTAGCTTAGTGTGTTTTCCTGACTGTGGCTTAAGAGCTTCACTGTGAGGTATTCATTCATTCCCCACCGTCTACCCACCAAGACGACAGTGTGGACAGACAGGGTGATAGATGAATCAGCCATTGTTTGAAACACACGTGGCAACTACGTCAGGGACACAGTAAGCAGAGGAACAGGTCTGAGGGCACACACCACCTTTAGATTAAATCATGTCAATTCCCACTGGTCAGCTCAGAGGAAGAAACCTGACTCATGAACAAATAAATTCTTTCCTGCCCAAAATTTACACCTCTCCACTTTTCAGAACCTGATTTAAAATAATGGGCCCTCTCTACAGAAGCCTACAGTTGTTGTGGACTCTGGATATCAAGTGCTATTTTGTCTTATCTTAAATTACAATAGTTAACAAAAACTAATGTGGATGCTCAGGTGGTGCACTGGTAAATACACACGGTGAACACCAGAGCTGGAATCTAAAATACATCATTTGAAGTCACAGCTCTGCTTTCCGGCTAGACTGAGCAATTACATGAACAATGATCGACCTGTTGTTCAAAAAAGGGCGGTATTAAGTCGGACAGAGTCTCTCTCATGACTGACGCAATTACAGCCTCTGCTGGCAAATCGATGCCGTCTGCACATAGACTAAGAAAAAGTTTGAATCCATAGCCTGGTAGTTAGGGAACTGGGCCTGTGATAGGAAGGCTGCCGGCTAGACTCCTAGAGCCAACAGATCCCGACTGAAGTGCCCTTGAGCAAGGAACCCAACCCCTAACTGCTCTTCAAGTGCTGTGGCTAGGGCACGTGTGCTCACTGCCCCCAGAGTTCACTAGTGTTTATATGTGTGTTTCACTGAATATTAGTAGCCTGTTGAGGTCATTTTGCAGGGCTCTGGCACTGCTGTTCCTGTTTCTCCTTGAACAAAGGATGAGAAAGCGATCCTGCTGCTGGGTTGTTGCCTTCCTATGATCCCTCCCACATGTGCCTTCCTGAATGAGCTACACTACCTCAACAACTACTGTGGGTTGTAGACACCACCTTATGCTAGTTAAAGTGACCTAAACATCAGCAAGAAAGAATAAAAACATAAAAATAAAATGGTTTGTGGTGACCACCTGCAAAATCCTTTATAGGGGTTGTCTTGCTAATTCCCTCTCATGTCTCCGTGTTGTCTGTTCCATTTGCACAACCTCAGGTGAAATTTATTCACAATCAGGTTTGCTTTCTAACTGGACAGGTTGATTTCACAGAAGTGTGATTGACTTGGAGTTACACTCTGTTGATTAAGTGTTCTCTTAATTTTTGGAGCAGTTTATATATGACAAATAAAGTATATATAAATGTATCGTAAATCCTAAATTATTTTCTTAATTTCTTTCACTACTCACTACAAGTCTTCTCCATTTCTAAGGCATCCTTCTCAAATTCTGCTAAACAATATAGTGACAAAGTCCAGGAATCTCTGCAAAACATATTCCATGCCTGCACTGGAATGTAATTTGGGCCAACTGCCTTTCAACTCTTCGTTCTCTTTATAGCTGCCCTCACTTCCTCCTGCTAATCTGAAGCACTCACTGTCTTACAATCTCTATGCTATCCAACATCTTTTTTTTCTTTCTTTTTCTTCATTCAACAGCCCTCCAAAATAATTTTCCCACATTCTCATTACACTCTCTGAATATGTCAGCACATTCCCATCTGCATCCTTTATCAATCAAAGTAGCCATCATCCCTCCCAGCTCCATTTCTATGCATGGCCAATGGGAAGAAGTACTTTTCACCTTCGTGCATGTCTAGTTTCTAACACGGCTTGCCACACCTGTTCCTTTGCCTTTGCCACATTGCCTTGTACATCTGCACTATATTTTGTCTCCAAAGATCCCAGTTCTTTTTACCAACCTTGTTAATATTGATGGGCTTCCTCCTTCAATCAGGTCTTTTTTCATTCTTTCGGTGTCTATGTAACATATCGTTCACACCAAGTACCTTCCTAGCTGATTCACTAATCACTAAATGTATGATTTAAATTTAAATATATAGTATACAACAGTACATGTTAAGTCTCATATTATATATGAGGAAATCTATCTTCTCAACTCTCAAAGAATACCATTTTAGAAATTATTATTTGTCCAGATTGTTACATTTTGTCTTATCTTAGAAAAAATGTTTATTTAACACAATACGGTCCAGTTATATAGCCAAAAAATGCCTGTATCGTAGATCAAAGACAACAACGCTTTTAGCATATGAAAATAATGTAAATCCAGTCTGACTATACAGAAGGACATGCACCCCAACACACAGAAACACACTACATGTCACCTTTCATGTGCTTCCAACTGAAATTGTCAGCATCCGTTTTCAAATTTCAGGGTTAATGCAAAAACCTGGAGTGAGAGATGTAAGAATATGTAAGTCTGGATTATAGCTCTTATTAGAGGAAGTTCTGGTCTTCCTGGAAAGTCTGTTATATATAATTCTGGATATCTTGAATTTGTTATCCTTCAGACTAAGTAGGATGACAGATCTTTGAAATAGACAAATATTTTCCAGCATATTTAATGACTCGAG
>JAYDZG010000001.1:9755660-9765907 GCA_034509265.1 Microcambeva bendego | reverse complement strand
TATGGTTTTGTCCAACCGACCATTAACGAGTTTTAAACCTGTACCAGCAGAAAAAAATATTCACAGAAGAATATAACTTAATTCAATTTATTTCATAAACCTGTTAATAATAACTAAACAAAACCTAATTTCAACAACTATAGTGCTAACTATATAGGTTTGAACATGCTGGGACATCCTGACTGGCTGACTAATCGACTAATAAAGTGAAAGAAAAATAAACTAAAAGAACACATAAAGGAGCGTAAACCATTTAAGACCTCATAAAATCTTTTTCTGGTATGAAAGACATCTGGAGGGAACTGCCCTATATACATTACTGCAGGCTGGTTACTAAAGTCTGGCTCAGGAGTCAAATACGGCCAGCTGTTCTCATCAATAGGCGACCCATAATACTTATGCACCACAATGCTACAGTAAAGTAACCAAAAGAATGCTTACTTCAGTATGTAAAGACTGACAGAGGAACTTAACTATTTTAGTGAATACTGTTAACCAAAGCAATACAAAACTGGGCCCAAATACTTTTTTTTAAAGACTCCAGTTCAGAAGTTCATTTTAGTGGGCAGCCAATGGATCAACTATCTAAAATAGTTGGATTTTAAGTACTGAAACAAACCAGTAGGAAATGTAGACCATGAAACCCTTCAAAACTACAACAGACTGTATAAACAATGTCAAAGTGTGTAAAATAATATATATTGTCTATGCCTCAAAGCCACCTGAGGCCGCCTGCACGAAAAGCATGCTGAGATCAGAGTAATAAGAACAAATTTCCCTGTTTTATCCAGTGGATTACTTCTAGCCAGCTAGTGGAAGCTATTGGATCTGATCTCATCCAAGTACAATAGCACAGCAGTGATTAGGGTTGTGGAGGCATGAAGAGATCGCTGCTGGATTACACACAGCCAACAGCATGAGCTAAAAAGCTAGGGTTAGACTGCTAGCAGGATCCAATGGAAACACTCTAGCAGATGTCTAGCACATTAGCTAAAAGACTCATGATATAAAGTCAAAGTACAGCAAAATCTACAGCTAGTATGTCCGTAGCCATGTTCTAGCGTAAACAAAACAGTTTGAAAACCTAGTGAGTTCTCAACATAGGCAGCACTTTGTCATGCTCCCAAGAAGTAAGCTGAAATCCTACATGACCTAATATCTTCACTACTATGATATCTTATAACATTAATGTATATTCAGTGTAGAACCATTGAGCATCCAACGTAACCTCAGCGGCAATTACAAAACTCAGTATGACACAACTCACAAACCAATAGGATGAGGTGGCACAATGTGCTCACATGTCAGATAACATTTCCTTCTATGTATTGAAAAAAAAAACATTTTACAAAAACACTGGAAGACATTCGTACAAATGAAACATCAATAGTAATTTATTACTTTATGAAATAGTTCTTTGTACCGAAATTCCGCTTATGTACTAGGTTCACTAGTTTCATGCACTTTCAGGTTCGTTACATCATGTTTCGTTCCCATGCAAATTACATTTCATCAAGGGTCTACTATATAGCGGTAAACTATACTATTTAGATAGAAATAACAGATGTTTAATTCTAAAATGTCTTTTGTTTGTCTACATTGAACAGAAGCTGTGTTTGAGGTTTAATTATGCCAGGATTCAACATTTGGTGCAGATAAATTAGAGATATGAACATACAGGAAGGTCATCTCAAAGGCAAGGCTGCATTTTCCCTGGGAATGTAAACACTAAAACGACATACTTTATGTGCTTATATAAGTTTGCAATGTCTTCACAGTCTGTTAAACATGCTGCCCTCCTCCCTCAAATGACACATTATTATAATAAACTGTGATGCATCTTTAGTGTGTGAAAGAATACCTTACTTTTGAACAATGCGCTGAAATTTCTCTGACAGGTTGTGACAAAATATGCAAACTGCCTTACCGATGCTCCGCATCTGCTGGCTGTGATATATTTTGAATGTCAATATGTTCAAATCTTATTTCCATAACATCAAAACTGCTCTACATACTGTTGGGTTTAATAAAACAAAGTGTTTATGTACTACATGGCAGAACTAAGTGAGACATATCTGAAGGTCTTCTCCATGTGCCTAGTTCTAAACTTTTATGTAATGTAAGGTGCAGCTGGTGTGTCTCAAATCCAGACAGAGGGAATAAGAGGGGGAGAGAATAAGAAAGATTCACAGCATCTTTCGTCTTTACTCCGGGCACTTCCCACATACACCTCTATCTGACTATATCCGAATGAATTATTTCTCTCTAAATATTTACCACTGCTCTGGGAAACCAGACTATTGAGGGTGGTCCATTATTTTCTCCCTCCCTCAATGCTTTTAGCATTTAATGGCAAGCAAAGAAGCATGAAAATGTAATGCAAGGACGTGGACTTATTATTTCATGTTTTCTGGGGTTAAAATGACGAAACATTTCACTGCTAGTAAAACTAGCAGCAAATAAACACACAGCTCACACTAAATCCTAATGGCCCAATAAACCCACTGTGATTTATTTATAACAAGCCCACCTGCTGGGAGTTCGACAAGGGGGCACAATTTACAGTATCATGCTTGACTGCCTTTACATTTATGGTCAGAAGAACCGTGCTGCAGATCTAGATCCATTGTGGGTGCAAGCCTCAGCGGTCAAAGGATGGGCAAGCCATGTTCTCTCTCGCTCTCCCTGTTTGTTTCTGATATTTTGGCCATTTTAATTTCCACTACTTAATATTGTTTGCAGCTTTTTAGCCATTTTATTTTACTACATTGATTTAGCATCCTACATTGAGCCCATGTTCATTTTTTGTTGGGCTGTACCTGGCACCTAATAGACAAGTTCCCATTTTCCCCCAAACAATGTATTTATTGGTAAATTATTCATTTTAGTTACTGGAAGTCACTTGCATTATCTGCTGGTGGTTACTGGTTCAAATGCTGCTTTATAACAAAAAGTGATAGGTTTCCTTATCAACAGGGCAATGTCAGCCAACCATCAGCCATGCTCACAAGTATTAATGTTTTTAAATGCTCTAGTTTGAACAAAAAGCAAAACCCTAGTTAGATGCTCCTCAAAGAGTTGTACTGCATAAAGATGAAAAATTGAGTTATATGTCAATGTTTGCTTGTGGTCTAACATGTTGCAGGGATTATAAAATGTTTAATTAATGTATATTTATTAATTTACCTGAGTGAGTTTTCTCTCACTCAGGTAAATGCTTAGGAATTGCTTTACCCTGAAAACAATTGTTGGCAAATGTCATAGTTTCAGCAGCATCCATGGCTTAACAATAAGTGCAATATTATTGTATTATTGTCCATGGCATGCAATAACTAAAAGCATTTCAGGTTTACCTGATTTGACAAAATAACACATATATAAGAACAGCTGACATAAGTTCTGGTTACAACAGTGTTTTTGCAAGCTAAAGTTAACACTAAAAATTGCAGAATATGCGAGAATTTAAAAGCATAATAAGCACTGCTAACTAAATGTGCATTTGACCCACAAATTTTAATCTGCGAGCAACAATTGAATTGCTAATGTGTTCACATCTACTGAAGCAGTGCTTCAAATTACAAGACAGCTAAATGCCAGCATCAGCTAAAGTCATGACTAAATTGCTAATTGAACCACATTAGTGGAGCATTTTGGCTACAAATTCAGTGTCAGCTTGACTAGTCTTACATTGCAAAGTAACATCAATGGTTTCTATTGTAACCTTTATGTCAAGCTAACACAGCACAAAGGTGCAATTTGAAACCATAATGCTACTTCTGACCATGTTTCTTGTTGAGCATATTCCAACAACATTCAAAATGTCTACACTCAAAAAAATGACCTTATGGTTAATTATCCATACAAACGAATTCTATGCAAAACATTACAAAGCTCACTGGATCCAAGCTCATTTTAAATAAGCCAAAAAGAGTGGGACCAACGATGATCAAATGAGTCCACATGTATTTTTTTCAGATAAATGTGAATCAAGTTCTCCATGCCATGCACCATCCAGACCATTATCAGCAAAAGGTGCAAAAGCTGACATCTGTCACAGTATGGGGGTGCATCAATGCCCACGGCATCTGCAAAAGTGTGACAGAGAAGCATTTTTTTGAGATTTGAGGCTGGAATCAATGTAATGTCTTTTCCTGGAGATTACATGGTTCAGACAATGCCAGGCCTCATTCTGCAAGTCATCCAACATTATGGCTTAAAAGACACAGAGTTTCAGTGTTTAACCTGCCTAAATGTAAAGGAAAACGTGATTCATCAAACCAGGCCATGTTCATCCATTACAACACATCTAGTTCTGTCGCCCATATGCTTTTATTGTAGACAGGGTCAGCATGGGAACTCTGACTTGACTGGTACAACAAGCTAAGATACAAAGTGTTCTGACAAATTTTTACCACAGCCAGCATGTACTTTTTCAGCAATTTGAGCTACAGTAACTTTTCTTTGGGAATGGACCAGTCAGACACCTTTGATACTTGTGACTCTGACACTTTTTGAAAGTAACAAGAATCAGTCTAGAGATAGTAGCACTGCACATGTAAGTGCATGTAGGACACTGTAGCTTCAGTATGTATACATTTACATTTTTAACACTTAGAAGAAACCGTTATTCAAATCAACTTACAGTACAGTCTAGTCTGAGCAAGGAGGGTTGAGGGGCTTCTCAAGGGCCCGAGAGCAGCAACCTAGCAGTGGTGATGACAGAACCAGCGTCCTTTGGATTACTAGTCCTGTACCCTTAACACTGGGCTTTGGCTATGTTCAAACCAAACTTGTTTTTTTTTTAAAAACATTAATTTTACTTCAGTCTGCTAAATATTGCACAGCAAATAATCATTTATTTACTTAGTTATTGAAGGAACTTCTTTAAAAAGTTTTTTTTATCAAGTACTTCTGCAAAATACCTGCTGTCTGGTTCAACATATGTAAAGTGTAACGTTAGATTTTGTTATATGATGGCAAAAATTATGCTGTGTGAAATGTGGTTGTTATGGCTATTATAATTATTACTTTTTAAATAATATTTCTATTTACTATACGTTATTATTAATAGTGTTTAAAACATGCAGTAACTGAAAACAATAAGCTTATCTAAACTCCCTCAACTACCCCAAACCCTCATGTGCTCCATTGTTTTAAAAATCAAGTTAACCTACCAGTATGGTTTTACAGACATCCTACCTGGTCATCCAGTATGTCAAAAATACAGGGATATTTTAGGATAGTTAGTATATCTAATGCTAATTTTTCTTTTAGGAATTGAGCACAATGAGCAGAAGAGAAATTGGTTATGAAAGAAAGATGCAGTTTGATGTCTGAATGGAGAGGTTGGGTGAACCTGTCTCACATCAGCAGCGTCTGTCGGTTTAGTTTAAGCACATCCCTCAAAGAAAAGTGTCCAACTTAGACCTGATGCGCTTATCTGCAGTCAAGTTCAAGTGTCTGGCACATAAATGTGTAGACTTACCGTCAGTTTTTACTTGCATTCACGTCCTGTTTGCAGAACGGTGCATAACCGCAGCTGTGCTCCCCGGTAAACTCTAGCAGTTCCTCCCACCGGCTCCTTATTAACCTCTACGGTACCGGCTCGCTCTGTTCGACTCCTCAAACGTTTGAGTCGACTCCGATGCAGTTTGATTTCTAGGAGAGCAGAATCGAATTACTCTAGTCGTTCAATAATTAGATCTGTTTGTTGTTTTATATTTTAGAATTATAATAATTGTACTTTGCTTTCTCCAGTTTTAATGTAAAAGTAACTTTAGACTTATTGGTTCATGAGGTTTTTGAGGGACAGCGTTGATAGTTCTGAATTTAAATGAATGCATTTAATAAATGCCATCATTTATTAAAAACTATCAACACTGTACTTCAAAACGCACAAGCACCTGTAAAACAGGTAGGAATTCACTGCAGGTGCTGAAATGCTGATAACAAATATGGCACAGTAGTCGACTCTCTTCTCCATTGGATGCATGTACTATATCATTCTAGTTGTGATTTTATGAAGACTTGATTTGACCACCCGTGCAGCCCAATACCAGATGAATTTCAGTAGGCTCGGGAGCTAAAGCCTAGTAATTAAGGTGCTGGAATAGTACTTAAAAGGTCACTGGTTCAAAACCCATCACGGCAAGTTGCCACTGTTAGGCCCTTAAGCAAGGCCCTTAACCTTCAATTGCTTAGACAGTATAATGTCACCCCTGTAAATCACTTTGGATAAAAGTGTCTGCTAAATGGAACAGATTAGTAAATAGCAGCAGAAAACAATTTACACACGAAACCAGCCAATTGTTCTTTTTACCCAAATTCCTTGTTGTTAAATATTATTGACTATAACTGATGATTTCTTGGTGGCCACATAAGTATGGCTAATTTAACTACACCAGTTAAAATGTACATTCAACCACTTGTCTCTTGCCATTATGTTATAAAGATGCTTTTCAGCTGCAGGGACTGGCATTCATCTTTTGATAAACAAAAATTTATTGGTACATAGTGATCCTGGATTTTTCTTATCCGCTCATAAAAAGGCACATTTGAGGTTTATGGCAGTTTCAATCCTTTAACTTTCAGTATTTGTTAGACCAACTATCCATTAAAGACATGGATTAAATAAAAGGCCTTTAATAATGTCAAATGAGAACATGTTCAAAATAGAATATGAGAATAAAATAAAGACTAAGCAGATGAATTTACTCTCAGAGCAGTTTTGTGCCAGACTCTTGACAGTGTGCTGAGAGCAGACCTGCTGGGAAACACACTAGATCTGGAGTTGCTTTTTAATTGCATATACTCTGAAACCACTTAAAATGAATATTCTACAGATATAAAGAAAATAACTGAACACAAATGAAAATTTGTGGATAATGATGTCTCTGCTACTGACCCTTTTCTCCTGAGCCTCATCCATCTGTCTTTTTCAACTATAACCTCCCAAGATCTGTTTCTAATGTTCATGAAGTGATAAAAGATCTATTAGGCAAAGTTAGAGTGAAACGGAAAACAGATTTAGCTATTTTAAATGCAGAGAGCCTGATACACTTTACTAGACCACTGTTATAATAAAATCATATCTTCCTCGTTCTGTCATCGTTTTGATAAACCCAACATACCATTTTACTAGCATTTGCTTTTTACAATACAGTAAAAACATTTTACATATATACAAACTCCATTCTGGGCAGCAAGTGGTTTAGTGGGTAGCCTCACAGCAAGAAGGTCCTGGGTTCGATCCCCGGGTGGGGCGATCTAGGTCCTTTCTGTGTAGATTTTTCATGTTCTCCCTGTGTTTATGTGGGTTTCCTCCAGGTACTCTGGTTTCCTACCACAGACACTGAATTGTCCTGTAGGTACCTGCAATGGGCTGGAGCCCCATCCAGGGTGTTACCATGCACCTTGCCCTAATTAGGATAAGGGGTTAAAGAAAATGGAAAAACTCCATTCTCGAAAATTCAAAAACAAAAATAAAAAAAAATGCAAGAAAATTGTCTTATGCACTGGTCAACTTGGGGTATTTTGTAAATATGAATGCATTTAGAATTGGAAGCCAGCAACTTCAAAAAGTTTACAAGTTTACACCCGTGTTCCAACATCGTTCTTATAAAGTGTATGGACATGTCATTTAGATGATACAGCACTCTCACACCATGACTGATGTTGGCATGGTAGTCGTGATTGTCATTTTTATGTTTAGCCCAGATTTTTTTTTTTTCTAAAACAATTTTGTAGTCCTCTGACCACAGCACACATTTCCACAATATTTTTGATTTTCTGACATATTTGCACAAAATTGATGTATTGGTTTCTCTTTATGTAATAAAGTTTTAGGCTTTTTAATGCAGCAGTGGACAGTTGGACAGAGAAAAATTATCACAGAAGAACATCATTTTTTCATGAAATGAGCTCAAAGATCACATACATTCAGCATTGTTTTCTGGCTTTGCACTATACTGAGATTCCAGATTCCCAGAATCTTATTAAACAGTAGATGGTGTTTAGCAAGCATTGAGATCCAAATATGTTTCTGTTGGAAATCAAGAAAGATGTTCTTGAGCCTTACTCCAAAAGCTGTAGGTTGTCTCATTGGTACAACAAGCTAAAATCACTTTGTACACTTCAGTGCTTGTACTTCGGTGCCACATATGTAGTGAACTACTGGAATGAGCAAACAATATACAACTCATCACATGATGAATGCAATTCTTGAGCCAGTCTGAGGCTGTGGCTGTTTTTGTTTTGGAGGTACTTGCAACATGTACTGGCAACAAACTATTGGGTTGGATCTTTTCAAATATTTTGATTCTTTGAAGTTCATGGATGGTTTAATTCTAGTCCAATGCTTAAAATGTGCTCTTGAACTTAATGCGTCTTCACTATCCTTTCCAGGCTCGTAAAAAGTAAAATGAGAACAAGCAATAGTAACCAGACCAAGTCAAGCTATAAAGAAACTAAATCTGGTGGTAAAAAAGGTCTTGCTGAAGTAATAATGGCTAGCAGTTGAGGCACTGGAAAATTATCATCAGGTTAAGGGTTTAAATACTACGACCGACAAGATGCCAGAGTCAATATATGCCAGATTCCCTTCCTGACACAACCATCCCTGTTTATCCGGGCTTGGGACTGGCCATACAATGCGATTCATGCATCCTAGTGGAAACTCTGGCTGACATGGGGAGAACATGGAAACTCCACACAGAAAGGACTCAGATCGCTCCTTCTGATGGAACCCAGGATCTTCTTGCTTTGAGACAACAGTGCTACCATCATACCAATAACACAAAGACTATATATGGGTTGTTCTGACCACAATAGTCTGATTCCAAGTTTGTTTCGGGTGCTCAGGTTTCCACCTAAAACAGGTTTCCAGTCCAAAAACATGCAACTGAGGTTAACTGGAAATGCTAAATTCTCCATGACTGTTTGATTTAAACTTGTGAACTGATTGATTGTGTGTAATGAGACAATGATGCTTGACTACAAAGTAAAAAATGGACCAGCACCAATTTACCAAGTTTGAGGTCTAATAAAACCACGCTCTGTACCAAGCAACCCCTGAGTCACTCATCTTGCCTGACTTGATCCTCCACCCAGAACTGTAACAAGGCTCATCTCTCTCTTCCCTCTGAACAAGCTTCCCTTGTCTCTCTTAACATGAGTCTCTCACTTTCTTTTAAATTCTATTAAAAAATCAAGCCGACGTACCTACAGACTTTTAGCAGATTTGTGTTAATGAACTGATGTTTACTCATACTAGAGTATGGTAACGTCTACTATGGAAGCACTTCTGTAAGTCACTCTAGAGAACAGCGTCTACTAAATACTGAAAAAATTAAATTATTAAATCTAAACCTACAGATTATGGGCTTTTGAATCAGTATAGACGACATGGACCAGTAGAACTTTGGCCATCAACCACAAGATTGGTGGTTCAAACCCAAGCTCGGCTATGCAACCACTTTTGGTTCCTTGAGCAAGACCCTTAACCCTGTCCTTTCCAGGACAGTGAGCGTGAGGTTTAGACATTTGAGGAAGGATTTAATTGTACTGTACATCTGTATATGTATACATGACAAATAAAGCTTTTTGTCTACTTGTATGGAACAAGCTAAAAAAAACAGGCCAGATGGAACGCAGGGATTTTTTGGAGAAAAATGAACAGGACAGCCAAGTGTAATTAGTATTCTGGGAGTTTGATAAAAACAGGGAACATTAAGAGAACACAGATTTGCCAAGACTGCCCCCAAAACAAACTGATCGGGGTGAGATGGAGAATAAAGACAGTCAGGGAAAGATTTAAAAGGATGAGGATGAAGTGGGGAATGAGAAATCTGAGAATATGGGTTTTGATAAAGAGCTTGATGGTTAAATCTAAAAATAATGTTTAAAAGGCACACGAGACTACGGAAAAGCACAGATGCCACAATACTACTCATTTATTATATTTTATAACATTTTCCCTAAGCTTTCTAAAATACACAATTACATCACAAAATACATGAGAACTTGATTCCAAAAAGACTTTATCCCACACTCCCATTTTCCTGCTACCCATCACCAGAGACTTTTTTCACTCCACCTCGAACACTCTCTCTCTGACACACACACAGACACAGGAAGTACGAGTAACACTGAGTGGGTGCACAAAGTAACTAGTTGTTAGATATTTTTTAGTCTGCAGTCACCTGGCTGTATTTTCTTCCGATCCCTTAAGGATGCACCCGAGACAAAGA
>JAYDZG010000001.1:9730583-9751335 GCA_034509265.1 Microcambeva bendego | reverse complement strand
TGACAGTTATTAAATTTATTATTTGACCTTCATGTACACATATAAGTACACACACACACACACACACACACACACACACACACACACACACACACACACACACAATGAGAACATGTACATGGTTACTGATGCGTACATGGTTAACGACATTTTGTTCTATTAACATTGAAAGCTCCATAAATATTTTGGCTCATAACAATAATGTATGGAAGGGTACAAACTACTGTAAGCTCTCTCAACAAACATAAAACCAAAAACAATGACGACAAACAATGAAATTACAGAAACTCGTGTTAGAGAAAAAAGAAACCAAGTGGACTCGTGAATGAAAAGCTGGGTTTGTTATAAATTTAGTTTTTGCTTAAGATCATGATGTATCAGTTAACGATTACAGACTCTATACTGTAATATGCAGTAAAATCTGGGATTTTGATGTAGGGCAACACCAAAAAAATGACAGAGGTGACATGAGCAGGTGAACATGAAACAGGGGAGGGAATCATGAATGGACCTAAAAGATGGATCCACGTAAGGTCTGGATAAGCAATAATGTGGTTCTCCATTGTGTTCCACACTTTAAACTGTCAGTAAGATTTAAAAATCAAAATCAATACATCTTCCGTACATAATATTGTAAACAGATTCATGAGATATGGTAAAAAGTGTAGGGCAAGAACCACGCACACATCTCCCATCATCTGCCATCATTTTGAACACAGCGTAGCCTCATAGACACAGTGTGTGTATTTCACTGGCCTGCATGGAGTTCAGATCCAGTCCTTCCATTAAAAACACATGGAGGATCAGACATAGGGATTCAAAGGCAACTTGAACTGTTGAGCATCAGTCTGTCTCTCAATCTCGCTCACTTTCAGGGTCGTTGGGTGGTGTTGGAGCCTATCCGCGCTTTTCAATGGGCACAAAGCACACAGAAACATCTTAGGCGGGGTGCCAGGCCATCGCAGAGCAGACACACAAACACGTTCACCAAGAGGGCAATTAAGTGTCTCCAATAAATCTAACTGCACATCACAGGGAACATTCCATTCCACACATAAAGGATGCAGACTGCCCCCTCTGGGGATCGCACCCAGGACCTTCTTGCTGTGAGACGACAGTGTATTCTCAAACTACCAGAGTATTACCAAAGCATAGTTGGAAAGCTGATGGGACACAGTGCTAAACATGACTCTGTCTCAACCTTTTTTGGGGGGACCGCGTTGTAGGCATTAAATTCTAAATGTGTTTCTATTTACAAAATACAATGAAGCTGACGAGTAAACACATCGTAAATCTTTTCTTTTTACATTTTACATTTAAATAAAATTCCAAAAGAATGACAAAATGTCCCAACTTTTCTCGAACTAGGGTTTATAGTTTAACTGAACCCTAATAAATGGACGGATTGCTTTGAGCTGCAGTTAAATAAACTCAGCGAGTGCAGCGGAGGTGCTGGAGTGATGGAGCACAGATGCAGGAGGGGAAATTAATCTCCTTTCTGGTGTGCACTGCGTGGCCACAGTCTGTATCCTACACGGCTCTGACAAGTCTGCACTGCAGCCAACATTGCTTTGTGTTAATAAGCTGATTGGCCGATTACTCATTCTGTGATTGTCGGGAGATAGCCAGTAAACTGACTGACCCCAACGAACCGTAGGATTCAATTATACTTTGATTTAAAGCTGCAGTATGTAATTATTAAGGTTTTCGACACCTCACTGTTAAATACAATGTAATTAATAATACATGCAACCTGCAGAACATTGTGAGTGTGTATGGATTGACGCTAAAGCATCAGGTTATGACCCGTCAGTAATGCCTTTTAACATTTTTCTATTACTCTGTTTAAAAAGACCGGTTACATACTGCAGCTTTAACTTATTTCTGTGACTGATCTGAGTTTGAGAACCCACATTCTTTGTCTCTTTCTCTTGGACTGCCGAATCGCACTGTGTGTACAGAAGATTACTCTGGGAGAGAGAGAGAATGCATGGGATGGCATCTCAGGTGCCGACAGTGTTGACAGGCATCTGGATCTGAACCACTTCTCCATTGGCACCTTGCTGAATTTGAATGGCCTCCTTCACTTCCATCTCCGCCTGCAATGCGGAGTCTAGCGCCTCAGCCTGAAAGGAGAAAAGCAACAGAGCAGGATAAATGAGCGATGAGAACATATGCATGTGGTGGACAGATTTAAATAAGACATATGATAGCACTGTACACTAGACCCTTGACTCGCTCATGGTTTACCATACGAACATTTTGGTTTAAGAACTGATTTTTTTTAACATAACATACATTCCAATTTCGAAATGGAAGTGATAGCTCAGTGGTACACTAGTACACTAGGCCGCCAGTTTAAGCTTCACCACTGCCAAGTTTCCACTGTTGGACAAGTAAGCAAGGACCTTAAGCCTCAATTGCTCAAAATGCTGAACATGAAAATGAATGAATGAAATTTCGGGTTACGAGCTGGCAAGAACAAAACTCGAACCTAGTGCGCTTTCTACATTGGCAGCATTGCAGGGCAAAGACCAGTTATTTTACAAAGTTAAAACAATATTATTAATGCTAAATTTGTATAAAGATGTTCAGGTGTATTTATTTCCAAATCCGGGCTTGTCAGTGACAATGCAACGATTTTCAGTACACAGAGAGGCGTCACCTTATCCTACTGGTTGAAAGGATGCTAATAAGGAAAGTGTTAGTCCAGTGGTTAAGGTACTGGACTAGTAATTCGAAGTTTGCTGGATCAAGCCCTGCCACCACCATGTTTCCAGTGTTGGGTGCCTGAGCAAGACCCTTAACCTTTAACTGTTTGTGTTAAGTTGTAGTAGTAAGTCCCTTTGGATAAAGCAATGTCCTATAACAACCCCTTCTAATAAGAAAGTTCCCTATGTAGGCAGTTAGGCAGCAGGGCAGCTCCCAACACACTCAGATAGCGGACTGTGTTTTTTTCTCAGTTTTATTTACACTTTGTAAAATTCAATATTACAATGACCCCAAGGAAGGTACAGAAAAAGCGTAGTGGTGAGAAAATGAAAAAAGTAATACTTGAGGGTGTATGGTAGAGCAAGTCAAGTCAAGTCCATTTTATTTGTATAGCGCTTTTTACAATAGATATTGTCACAAAGCAGCTTTACAGAGTTTAGGGTCCAATGTATAGAAGCAACAGAAACTGTCACACTAAATGAAAGGCAGTGAGTTGTATACCACCATAACAACACTGTCAATGCTTTCATTTACTTCCTTCGTATTAGAGAGACACTTCAGTACTAAACTCATTCCCTTTAATCAGCATTACGGATAAAATTTCCAATCCAACTCATCAATTTAGCGAAACCTGAGAGTCTTACCAGTGATGCTCCATTGAACTGGGCTGAACTACAGGGGGTTCACATTAAGTCCACACTTCACCTCTGTCAAGCGGCAAATAAAACATTGTGTGTGTGGTAGAGTACGAGAGATGATAGTGAGTCATTGAGAGCACAAAATGTTGAGTGAGTCATTTGTTCCTGGTACAATCGCCAGGGGACTCCACAGTACACCTGCACAACATGCAGAGTCAATCAGAGCGTAAGGACATGGGCCAGGCATGGGTTCACAGTAAAGTCTTTCTTCTACAAACACAACACACAGCTGTTGTTGAAAAGTACCGCATCCACACAGCCTACGCTGCATCAGTCCCACTGGCGCTGCAGCCTGAATCCATGGATGTTTTGAACTCAACAGCAAATGCTTAAAAGTCGACTTCTGAATGGTGCTCCCGATTCCATAAGAGTACGGTAATGAGCTCAGCTGAAGCAGTAAAAGCAGAGCCATCCACAGGTCAGGGGAAGCTGGATAGCCAAACAGCATTACACTAAAATGATTTTTTAAGGTTTTTAATCTTTTATTAGAACAAGAGTTTCCAAAGTTTTATGTATTGAAAGGTGCCATGGAATTCACTATGTAATCCAATATGTATGTAATCCCTTTTTGATACATGATTCATATCATCTTGTTAGTATTTAAGGTTGTATTGTTTTATTGGTCTTTTAAGCTTTTTATCGGTCGGTACATGTGCAATTTATATACCAATTTATTATGGGAGGAATAAAATACTCAGCAAATGAACATTTTATCCACAAAGCAGGAATTCTGGATTCTAAAGGCTTGTGATCACTCAGTTCTTTCCTACCTCCTTAACCATGGTTATTCTGGCCCAGATGCCCAATTCGGTAGCTCTAGTAAAGTCTTTGTGGATATTCAAAGGTCCTGGGAACATTCAACGTCCTAAAATATAAGCATATTGTTGATCTATGACTCACTGAAGTTTTTGTTCTGACAATACAGTGAGAATTGCAGTCCCTGATGGATCCACGTTTGTCTTTTCAACCTATATTCAATTTAATTCAAATTACCACAGGTAGACTTGGACTTCTAGATACACAAACTGGGGCACCACAGTAAAGGGTATAATTTGTTGTAGTCAATTGTAGAAATCAAATTCTCAATTAAATTCCTTTAATAGCAAACTTATAATGGTCTGAGTATTTCCAAGGAAACCTAATGACTGTTCATCTCAAACCCCTGGTGATTCCAATGAGTGATGATCAGACATGATGGCTTGTTTTCATTCTGACAAACTAGAGCACTTGCTCACAAACACACAGCACACTCGCATCTCTCAATTTAGCTCCACACAGCTGTTCTGTCCAGGAGAGGAATATGACCCATGGCTGAACCAGCATCAGACCTGCCTAGGCACGTTTAACAGCCTTCAGTCTGTCAGAATTCATCTGGACTGTACAGGGAACAGTGCTTCCTGCCTGGAAATGTTCTTTTACAAGTAACAGTTTTCTCTTTTGTAATTCGTTGACTGCTACTCCACAAAGAAAGCCAAATGAAACACTGGTGAAAATACTTAAGCAAAACAAATCAAGTCAATCTTCAAGTCCTGTTGTAAACACAAGCATATTTTGGACAGACAACTGATGATGATTATTTATTATTATTTTCACATACAGGTGTGAGTTGCATCACTAAAATAAATATGCAGCACTGTTTAAACTTTAATAACTACTCACATATGTACTATTTTAATATACTACAGATTAAAATCCATGTGAGTTTTAATTTATACAGAAATACTCAACCAATACTTATCCAGTCAGGGTCGTTTGGGGTGCTGGAGCCTATCCCAGATTTTTTATGGGCACAGTCAGATTGCCAGTTGCTCACAGGGTAGATGCACATACACACATTCACTTACAGGGCAATTCGGTGTCTCCAATAAACCCGAATGCATTTTCTTGAACTGTGGGAGAAACCCTCACAGACATGCAGAGAACATGCAAACTCCACACAGAAAGGGCCTGGGGATCAAACCCAAGAACTTACAGTGAGGCAACAATGCTACCGACTTCACAGTGCCACCCCTGGAGTGTTTGTGTTTAAAACTAGATGCATAGAGCAGCAGCAGGATGTAGTAGGTAATCCCATTAACACTTTTTGGGATTTTTGGAAAATGTTTGGAAAGTCTGACAGAAAACTTAAAAGTAATTTCTTCTGGCCACTTTAGACTCTAATGATTCAGCAATTCGGCTAAGAGAAACCACAATGCTGTGAAACCAGTTTTAAAAGGTAAAAGCAATGGCATGGAAAAAAAACAGTCCATGGAAAAAGGCATTCGGGTAGCTCCAAAGATGTTTTGGCAAATTATTTTAATTTTAACAGGGGAAGATGAGATCTCATAAGAACTGTGAGAAGTGAAAAGTGATTATTTAGGTGACAGGCACTTCAAGAAACTCCTAAACCCTGTTGACATGACTTTCTCCAGACTAGCAGTGCCAGAAACCTCTGAGGAATGAGACCATCAGCATGGCTTAAGATGGCATGTTTCATAAATTTAACAGGGTGGCATGGATGTACAGTATAAGATCCATCCATAGACATTAAAGCATTGGAAAGAGTTGTGTTTATGCTTGTGGATGGCTAAACTCTGGGACCAGAGTGCTGATGCTGATTATAAAAGCCAGAAACTTCCAAAAGCAGTCTAGGGCAGGGTGCTGAAGATGAAGATTACAATGCATTTGCCTAATAGGTTTAATGGGTTGTCATTAATCCAATCCTCATGTTTGTTAATGGGTCTCTTCTTTAGGCCATCCAATCTCTGTACAAGTGCAGTGATAGTCGTCTTAGAATTCTAGGTATCAAGTCATAATGGACTACAACTTGAACAATTCCTGTCTGGTGTCAAGGGTGGTGTTCCGGAGGTGTTATTTTTTTGGTTTGCAATTAATTTGTTTTCATTATGCCCACTGACCTGTGTTGTGAATAAAACTGACTATCTCTTCATCACGGGACCTCTTAGTGGGTTGCATATATAAGTAAGCAAATGAGCATTTTATCCTCAAAGTTGATGTTAGAAGCAGGAAAAAAGAGCAAGCAAAGTTTGACAAGAGCCAAAAAGTGATATCTAGACAACTGAGTAAGAGCATCGTCAAAACTGCAGCTCTTGTGGAGTGTTTCAGGTCTGTAGTGGTAAGTATCAATCAAAAGAGTGAAAGAATGCTGACACTGTGAATTTGAACAATCCATCAAAAGTCAGAAAGATAAAAATAGATTAGGTTGGCAACTTGGTTAATATAAAACCAAAACAATTAACAATGTAGGTGGAGTCTCAAGGCTAGTAAAAAGGGTCCATAATATCACAATTGCAAATTTCCCACAGCTGCTAGTTCAATTCCTCCCTGTGAGGTCACTAAAACCACATGGTATCTTACAAAAAGCTAGGAATGTATAATTGCCAGTCTGCCTTTCTTTTGATTTCTGTCCAATGATTTAATAATCATCAATCATAAAACACATTTCCAGCCACAGAGCATAAACAAACATGATTGCAGGAACTAGGCCGACGGAATCCAGACGGCTTGGCGAAGCAAAGCTCAATGCAAGGCTTAATGAAGAACACACTCTCCACTGAACCCATGTCATCATCAAATGCTTACGACGAGTCTTAAATAATAAGGCAACATGTCCCAAACATAACCTTAGCGCAACAAGCAGACGGGGACATGTGTGCCAAAAGAGTCTGAGTAGGTGGGGTATGATGCGGGCCATAAGCCATGTCAACTTGGCCCAGAGTTCTAAAAGATGACAGATAGAGAGACTGATCGATGGAATGAGAGAGGGAAGGTGGAATGTGAAGGAAAGAAGATGCCAGGATAATTACCCAGTCTCTTAATGCTTGGACGACAACCTATTAAATGCAACTCAAGGACACAAGGGTTTTAAAATGAGTGTATACTTACTATAGCAATCAAAGCAAGATGTGTGTCTGCGAAGGGGGAAACCAGCTCTGATAGAAACAGTGGAAAATGAACATGAGCCACGGTGAACTGACAATCGAGATAGTAGCTCAAAAAAGAACCAGAGGGGAAAGGAGTGCACAGGATTCAGATGAATCGAGATTCACCCCTCCATTCAGGACAAAGTAGAAGTTGGCAAAGCGCCGCCCACAAAACCTGTGCGCAAACCAGCGTAGCTATCCGCCAAGTAAACATGTTCGACCGTCAATCAGTAAGTGGATAATTAAACAATCCACCACAGCATGCTGTCATGACTAAGCTATGTCCTCCAGTAATCTTCAGTTTTGCCTTTATGGCCATGTAAACATGCTCACTGTCTCAGTCTATTTATGTTGAGATAAGACAGACAGCTAAAATGGTTGATTACATGCAATAGGGGAGCCAAAAATTGCAATCGCAACTAAACAACGGTTGATTATGCAGCCCAAATCAGACCTGCTGAAAAACGAAATCATTGGTATTTTAATTTGAAAAGACTAACACGATGCTCTTCCAGAGCAAACCCAGACACCAGGAACACTGATAGGAGTTCAGTATATACAACACTGTTTTTGAAAGCTTGTGAAATGTGTTGAAAAGGTTGGCTTTAAGGTGGGTGGGAATGTGATGTGTTACAGTTTAAACAAAGTTTGAAGGCAGATTTAACTTCTGGGGAAGGCATGGGCTGTGTCCCAAACTAACGTTCAATATCATGGTGTGGAATAATCATTATGTGTAATATGGCAAATATTGTGGTGAACAAATACTTTATGTAAATTGTTCACCACGATATTCGCTATATTCGATATTTGTCTAATGACAACAAACAAACAATAGATCTCAATAAACTCTCAACTCTGAATAAACAGACAAAGAGCCACATTATAGAAAACACTAGTGACTACATTTTGAATAGTTTCCAAAGTCCGCTGAAACTTGTAAAATCAATTACGATGGACCAGACTCAGCCCAGCAATGTCTTACAAACCCATACAAACATCATCAAACTCAAGAGTTAAAGACCTATCAGAAATATTGTGAAACCAAACAGAAGAATAAATTAGAGTGTTATCAGGATTTAAACAGAGAGCACATAGCTGAGAATTTTCACCCTTTCAAAGATTTAAAACAGAGAGTGAGAGAGATCTGACCAGGTATGGGCACAATGCCCAAGAATGAGACTAACAAGGTCCATTAAGTGCTTCGCATCAAAAAAGTACCATCTGGTTTGAAAGAAAAATGAGATGTGATTGCAGGGTCAGCGTTCAGCATAATGTCAGTCTAGCACAGAGATGTGACCAAACCAAGCAAGTCTGATTAGAAAAACAACTCTACATAGATGCTCTTCTTGGTGAAAAGCACAATGGTAAAAATCCAGAGTCAAACAAGCTGCTAAATAATTATAGGCTTTTAACTTCGTGGATACAGTTCATTGGTTAGGGCAACAATCTCACTATCATTAATTGGGACAAGGATTTGGCTCCTGTGGAGAGGAAGCATAACACGATTGGGTACAATTTGGCTGCACAAAAATCTAAAGGGTTAAGATATCAGATCATTTCTTTTTTGCACTGAAAATGTATTAATATCTTACACTTTATCATCAGTACAGCTTTTCATATCACATACATAAGTTGCAGCTGTAGAGGTGTTAAAACTAGTTAATAAAACAATTTCATTTTATTAGGGTTTGCTCACTAGTCATAAGAAACTGTAGGTCCTTGGTATTGCTACATTTGAATCATCACGGCTTAACTTTCTTGGCAGACTTGAGTTAATGATAATTTAAGCCAAATGTCATTTGACTCACCACACTGAGAAATGCTGACGGGCTGATGGCACCATGAGACTGAGAAAAAAAATATATTTATTGGTCCTTTATGTGACTCCAATACGATAAATCATTGGATTTACAGTATTAAAGTATTACTGAGGATAATTTAATTTATGTCTATGGGAAAACATGTTTTATGCCAAAATAAAAGGTTTAATAAAATGTACTTGCTGGGATTAGCTGGTGCTGCTCACTTATTGCAGTTGAAGAGAGCAGCCAACAACTTCCCCAAGAGCCATCCCTCCTCCCTCACTTCCTACTATCACTGTGCTGATATTGCTGCTGTAATTATCTTGGTTGCTTTTCCGTTCCATATATTTTGTTAGTGTTTCATCGTGCAGTCAGCATGCACCTCATAACCTTTAAGCCACAAGTCTGGATTGGTTTGATCCACCCCTCGTCTATTTGGACCATGGTAAGACATTGTTTTCTGAGGGAAGTCACTCTGAAGTTTCTCTGCTCCCGGGTGGGGTCGCCACTGCAAATCTCATCTCCACATGGCTTGTCCCCAATATTCTCCTACATGTCCACTCTCATTACATCCATAACCCTTTTCTTTGGCCTTCCTCAGGGCTCATCTGACAAGATCACATTTACAAACCATCTCAATCTTTCCTCAGTAGCTTTGTCTCCAAATCATTCCCTGCTCTTCTAAAAAACTCATTCCTAATCCTGTCCATCACCCCTAATGAGAATTGCAGCAGCCTGTCTTCCAGTAAGTGCCATAAAGGATCTACAGAGAGGGTTTGAAGGGTAGTAATTGTTTGTGATTCCAGCTTTAAGCTTAATTAAAGTTTCTTGTGATAATGGTGTAAAAGAAGTGCATCAGTGGGGCATAGTTTGAGTTACTCACTCAACCAAAATGAAGCATGACGCATAGGTGGCACAGAGGTAAAAACACATGCCCGTACACCAGGCTTGGATCTTTAATACATTGCATTGAGTCTCAGCTCTACCTGCAGGGTGAGCTGAGTGGCTATTTGAACAAAGACTGGCCGGTTGTCCCTTCTCATTGTTCTGCTATCATGTTGGTTCCCCTTGCATCCCCATTTGCAATAAAAGGTGTATTCTGACACCTTTCTATCATAACCAGCATCAACTTCTTCAGCGCTACACAATCGGGTACCCCACCCAAAAATCTGAGCTACACTACCTAGCTGTTGGATCAGACCACACATGCACACATGAGCTGGTTGTTGTTGTTTTCTACTTTTTCTTCCGTGGATAACTTCCTGCTGGCTGGTTGCACGAAATGTTGGGAAAACCGATGATCAGGATGTGGCTCTTCATGCACAGAGCGGATCGGCACATGAACCCACCTTATGGAAAAATGTGTGATTACTGTGCACATGTCAGAGACCGCCTTGCTTGCTTTAATCAGGGAACTACTTCCAGTAGAGAGGAAGCATAACACAATTAGGTACACATTATATCTATAATGTTGCTGTGCTGTGTGTTTAATTCTCTATGTTGGCCAAAGCAAGAAAAAACTGCTACAGCTGTACATCAAACCTGTATCTCCTCCCCCTCCATTCCGGCAGTGTGTTTACAAGAGGACAACTTGGATTATTCTAATGCTTACTTTATTTTGTAATTATATTTCCTGAATATATAAGGAAGATTGGCAACACAAATGCCCATATTTTGTCATTCTAATAAAGCTCCGTTTGAGTTCAGCAGTTGAGAAACTTTACTGTGTTTACTAAATGGTTGATTCATGCTTTAAGGTAAGAATGACACTTCTGCTTCTGTTTAAAATCAGAACTTTAGTTTCTAAGATCTGTGATTATAATAATAGCATTATTTATCATAATTGTGTATGTTTGTGTTCATAGGAGTGCTTATTATTAGATGTTTACTTTTAGTTTGCATGCATATTCACATTTACCTTTTCAGCATTTAGCAGACGCCTTTATCCAAAGCGACTTACATTATAGTTACAGTGTATAGTCTGAGCAATGAGGGTTAAGGGCCTTGCCCAAGGGCCCAACAGCAGCAACATTCAGTACGTTAACAACTAACTGACCTACCATATGTTCCAATAATATGTTCCATATTATACATACACACACACACACACACACACACACACGTGCGCGCACACACACACACGCGCACAGATGTGTGAGCCAGGTTGGTGAGGAGTGTTTACAAGTGTGAGTGGGCGGGGTTTTCCCACCTGCACGGCTCCTGCATGGTCGGTCACAGTTCCAAGCTGGACGTACTGAACTTGGATGTCGTTACCCTGCAGAGGAGATGCCTCGACCCCTCCTGTCCCATCAGCGGAAGCCACTGCAATGAGCTGAGTCCCTCTTAAAACCTGAGTGAAAGAACACATGGAGACAGAAAATGATAAAGCACATGCACCAACACTCAGAACTCAGAACTCTTGATGTACATAATTTAAATGCTACATTTGTGTTGTGTAAGTAACTCATGCTGGACATTTAGAGTAGTCAACAACATCCCATGTTGCATATTTTCATGGAAAATCCATTAATATCTACTCCTGCTCTGAAAGTCACAGTAAATCACACACTTTTCTTCTCTGCCTTGTGATTGGACTGTAATGTCTCCTTGCATTGTCTGAACATGCCTTCAAATATACCACTTGCCAGGAAAACAGTTTCCTAATTTTCCCTTGATTAAGTTCAGATGTCTCAGTCACACCCATTGCTGACAAATATATCCAATCAATTATACACTGTCGAGTCACATCATTATAAGCACAAGCTTATATCCTGAGTAACCACAGGAAGAATTGAGGCTGGAAGTGACTCATTGTCCTGGAAAGTTGTCACAGACAGAGAAGAGCAATTGAGTGAACACAATGATCGAGGTGCTCCCACAAATCCTCAGTTTAATTCAAGGCTTGGGATTTAGGGGGCAAGGGTAGTAATTGGAAGTCTGGGTCTTGTACTTCCAACTGTTCTCAGACATCTATAACAGTGTGACATGTCACATTAGCATCAGCATGTATGGGTGTACGTGATCTTTAAGGATGGATTCATACCCAAAACAATTGAGAGTTCTTGAGAACAATTTTGTAAATGCCAAGAGGCTAAACAAGGAAGCATAGATAGAACCTTAAAGAAAAAATATTTTAGTAGGCTCTGCAATTGTCACTTATAAATAAACCACAAAAAGTACTACGTAATATGACAATGTTTGCTTTTTAATCAACGAACCTCTGAATGTGCTTTGTAAGCGCTGTGTACAGTGTTGCCAGATTGGAAAATTTTCTGCAAAATTAACCAGACTGGTGTTATTTTATGCATTTTCAAGTTCTTGGTGGGAAGCGATCTGGCAACCCGGGCAGTGTAAATATTTTTTTAGCCGTGTTTCTTTGCGTGACTCGATTCTTATTCAATATTACATTTTGGTATTTTTTAAAAAATACTTCTAAAGTTGGAACAAACAATTGCTTGTGAACTTAAATTGCATATGTGGTCATGGAATAAAATGGAAATAAAATAAAAAATATTTTTTTATTGAGCTTGCTGATAGTTCTGTTACAGTGTAATAATTGTTTTGAATTGTAAAATTAAAGAATTGTGTTTTGAAAAAAAAATGCTTAGTTGTATAATAGCTAAGAAGGCTAAAAGACTCAATGGGTCATGGCCTGCTTGGCCACGGAAAATGGGGGTCGAGACCTGGAAAAGGTTAGGAAACCATACTCTAAACCTTAACCGGCATTTCAACCAATATATGAGTAAGCAGGGAAACAGCTCTACAGCTCAAAGAGCTCAAATAATACGTGTGAAGCCTAAAAACTCTAGGGTTCAAATCTCAAAGAACATCGATTACATTGCCAAACATTCCTGGACTGCATATGAGCTCTATAAAGCAGGAAGAGAAGTGAGGCTCATAAATCAGTGAAGTGCTCACCTTTACTCTGCTCTCTAATTAGCTGTACTTCACACATTCTGAAAATAGACATCAGCTATTCCTTACGTTATTTTTTCCTCTCATTTTGTGTATGCACGTTATAAAAATGTATCAGGGCTTAAGCATGTACACACAGGTACACACACTCATACACAGTACAGCAGGAAAATGATGACAGTAATAAGAATGTTTAGATAGATTTATGTGTATGGCTTGTGTTAGCCGTGCAGAGTTCACGTTGCCATTGCTTGATAAACGAGTCCCTGTTTTTGCTCCTGGCTCAAAGGGATCTCTGAATAATTGAATATTTTTCCATTTTCAGTCCTTCATCCAACCGGTGTGTGGAATTATGTGGTTATAAACATGCCATGTCTGCAGTGTCTCCTGTAATCTACCCTGTCCACATCATTTGATTTGCTCATACACTCCTGCAGGAAATGTTAAAGAACTGTGGTTTTAAGAGTTCATGCGACAGAATCACAATGAGGACCCTACCTGATAATCCAAAGTGTGATGCACTGCATGGCTAAAGCTTAGTATGATGAAACAATGTCACCACACTGTTCAGGGATAGATAGTAATCTCCAACCTCATCTTATTTCTTGTTATATAGGCAAGTCATAGTCTAGTGATCTAGGTGCTGGACTGGTAATTCGGAGGTTGCCGGGTTTAACCCTTAACACTGCAAAGGTTGCTGCTGTTGGGCCATTAAGCAAGGGCCTTGACCCTCAATTGCTCAGACCGTATACTGTAAGTATACTAACGTAATTCGCATTAGATAAAGGTTTCTGCTAAATGCCGGAAAAGTAAAAGTAATGGCTTATGCCAAGTTAAAACTACATGATTTCCAAGGTGTTTGGATTGCTATACAGTTCACACTACACGACTTGATCTCTTGTAATGGAAAGTGTGATTGGCTGTGTGTGTGTGTGTGTGTGTGGAGGGGGGCTGATGTTAATGATACCATGTCCGCAACTAAATAAGCAAACCGAGATAAATTAATGGAAAAATTAATTTACTTCAGTAATTCAATTCAAAAAGTGAAACTTATTACATATGTATATTACATAGCTTTATTACAAACGCAGCACTGAGCCCCGAGAATGTATTGAGAGAATATATTGTACATAATTCCCAACATGGCCTTGTATAATATTGTATTTTTCTGAGATGCTGACTTTTGGGTTTTCATTAGCTGTAAGCCATAATCATCAACATTAAAAGAAATAAATGCTTGAAATAGTTCACTCTTTGAATTGAATTACTAAAATAAATTAACTTTTCCTGGATATTCTGCTTTATTGAGCTGCACCTGTACAAATCTTCCCCTGTTCCACATTTTTACAACTCCTGCAGGGTTTTACTTCCTGCTTTACTGGCTGAGCAGTGAGCGCTGCCTCTCATTTAAGTGTGTACTGTTTAGTGTATGATTTTGGACACCGCTGTCGCCTTGCAGGCATCAATAGGTTCTGAGTTTGATCCCCAGGTGGGGCGGTTTCTGTGTGGAGCTCAAATGTTTTCTCTGTGTCCATGCGGGTTTCCTCCAAGAGCTCCGATAAAAAATCTGTGATAGGCTCCAGTGCCCATCCACGACCCTGATTGGATAATCGGTTAAGAACATGAGCGAGTCCTGCTGTTGCCTCTCCGGTTGCACCTTTTGTCACGTTCATTTGCACCAAAGCTGTTGAGATTGACTCACAATCTTCTTCCAAGCACTGTGCTGAGTATATTTTTCTTTTATAATCAGTAGCTTGGTGCAGTTCCTAAATAATCACACTTCTTGATCCTCCCCTGATGACATCACTGCCCAGCATCAGCATAGTATGATGCCTTGAGAACCGGTTAGAGTGCTGCCACCCATTCTCGATTAGAAGGTCGGGGGATTTTGTTGCTCAGCACAAAATGCCGCAGTAACCTCAATTAAAGACGCAGCTCAAGCTCCCCCTTTCACCACAATCCAAATCTTGGCTTTGATGCTGTGAGTCACTGGCATGTCTAGAGTCATTGTGGTGCCCGATGTGTCTCCACTGGCATAAGGAAACGTTGCCAGATATACCACAGAGTCTCCTGTTTCTTAACCAAACTACGTTTGGGTCAGATCGCTATGTAACTCTGTAAGCAACCAAACCAGTCTAATAGAAGCAAAAAGAGCCATTCGAATCGCATGTAAGTGATGAAAACATTTGTGGAAAGGTAAAAAAATAAAGGTAATTAAACTGTTAATATACACTTGTAGGTCATACGTATGTCATGGCAAGTCTTTTTCTTTTCTGGGACTCTTGAATGAGAATTATTTTTGGCAGCTCCAGTTAGGATTAGCCACAGAGTCGTGATCCACATTATTAATGGTTTTTATGCTAAATTCCCTTCCTGATGTCACCCTCCTATTTATAAAGGAATGGGTGCACTACAATGCACTAGTTTGTGCATCATAGACGACTAAGATTTGAACCCAGGTAGTTTAGACTCTCAGCACTGGTGTGCCAGTGGAAAATCTTTAAATGTCAAAATATTCAGTGTTCAATAAATACTACTCAAAGTTTATTTACTGATTTAAACCATGTCAAAGAATAATTTCACTTTGTGGCATGGCCTGCTTATTCCGTACTAGGGGGGCACAGTGACGAACCGTTTAGAACTGTCACCTCACAGCAAGAAGGTTCGATCCCCAGGTGGGGTGGTCCGGGTCCTATCTGTGTTGAGTTTGCATGTTCTCTCTGTGCACTACAGTTTCTTCCAACAGTCCAAAAACATGTAAGTGAAATGAATTTGAGATACTAACTTGTCCATGTTTGATGTAAACTTGTGTACTGATGAATCTTGTGTAATGAATAGCAACCATGTGAGAGTGTAAAAAAATGACATTAAAACCCTAATAATCAAACAAAGAAGCATTCCTAATTAGTGATTATGTGAGTCTATAGCTGATGATTTATTTGTGCTCATATACAGTAAATCGAGCTAATTTAGTGGTAAACCAAATGCTAGTGCAGAGCTGCTATTTCAAATTCGTCCGTTTGATTTCAAAATGTGAGGGATAAAGTGGACAGGTTGTGTATTTCTGTAGGCAAAGCTGATCCACATATCCACAGGAGTGTCGTAGCCTAGTGGTTTTGTGTACTATTAATCCAAAAGTTGCTGGTTCTCACCACTGCTAGTTTCCCTTGAGCAAGGCCCTAACACTCATTGCTCAGACTGTATACTGTAACTAAGTCGCTTTGGATAAACGTGTCTGCTAAATACTGAAAATGTAAATGGGGGAGGTGTTAGTCTCACTCTACTCACCCAGTGAGAATAACAAGAAGCACAATGCAACTAAATAATTGGGAACGCTAAACTGGGGAAAAAATGCTAAAATATAAAGTAAATTTGGCTTCATTTGGCTCTGTGATTACAAAACTGACCGCAAACCACCTGAGTTTGGCAGTGGGGCACACAGGCTTTGGCCTCACCTGATTTAAAGGGGTACTGAGGGACATAATATAATCAGTCACATGAAAGCAAAAAACTTAAAACCACTTAGAACAGCTTAGAGATAATGAAGAACAAGGGCCGTTGTCAACATCAATTCTCTGCCAAGACACACAGCCAGTTCTATGCATTCAGTAATGAGGACAAGACTTGTTTTATTTTCAAATGGATAGGAAAATTGCACAGCAGGAATGAAATCCTCAGTGCTTCTATTAAGGTTGTTTGTCGATGTGTCATAGCTCTTTAAAATATCCTTGTTTAATACTTCTTATCGACCTTTATACATACACATGTGTATGTATAATTCTAATTAAAAAACGTAGGGCAGCTTTTTGTCCTCCGAACAAATATTCTTTTATAGGACAGTTTAATGAGGAGAATAATTAATATGTCGGGAGGAAAGGAAACCAATCCAGCAGACATCATAAATTCACAAACACACAGAAATGAGACCAGAAAATGTTTTCATTATTCCCGTCCACATTAAACCATGAGGATTCATAAGGCAGTATGGCTGTGACGATACATTCTACCCATGGTGCAATCCCATTCACATTACTGGAATCTTCTCCAGTTCCATAATTCTTGTTCCACCAACATGTCTGCTTATCTGTGTTGTGTTAACTAACTGCTGGATAATCTCCTGTTGAGAATGGTAGACAAACTTTGTCCACTACTTACTCATATTAAGCCGAAGTTCACCTTTGCCTTCAACTCACCTTCAGGTTTTACTAATTTTCCACTAAGTGTTGACATCCACACATCAAAGGTTATTGATGTTTATTCTACTAATACCTCTCCAGCCCTGCTTCTCTCACCATATGTACAGTACACATATTGAAAATAAATAGTAACAGACTGACGGCTCTTTTGCTAATATATATCTGGTGTGTTTTCTATATATATATATTTTTTTTCATTGTTGTCATGACTGGCTTAGAGATCAGCGTCTAGATTTCTTATAAGATAGGATGCTCTGTTATTCCAATCTTCATTCCATAATTTTATTCTGTCAACACAGTTGAAAGCTTTGCTGTATTCAATAAGGAACATGCCGACTATTGGCTCTCTCAATAATCCGGCGCACATCTGCAATGTTCTCTTGTTCATCTGCCTTTTTTGAATCCTGCTGGCACATCTGGCAGTTTTCTTTTAACTTAAGGCTGTAGTCTGCATTTAAGTATCTTCAGCATAGCTTTGCTGGCATGTGATAAGAGGAGATCGGACAATAATTTGTATGCTCATTCTTTAGGAAACACAGACCTCTTCCAGTCTGCTGAGCAGTGAGTGGATTTTCCGATTTTTGGGCATTAATTGGTCATCACTTTAACCAAACCAAACTCAATCTTCAAATTTTGAGATATATCTGTTGTGATGACATAATTCCTGTGGCTTTTATTTAGGTAAGAATATAGCTGAGGTGTCTTTTTTTGAATAGCACTGTCGCCTCACAGCAAGAAGGTTCACGGTTCGATCCACAGACAGCCAGGTTATTCTGAGACACTGAATTGTCCTAACCACTAGGATGCATAAGCCAGTGCATTGCTGTGCCGAAGGGCATCTGGTGTAAAAACTACACCAAATCAATCTGTGGTGAATCCTAATGGGAGCAGCAGAAAAAAAATGATGATTCAGTGTATCTGTTACAGTTGTTGATCAGTAATGACCTCTCCATAGACACTCTCTAGCATACCAATTTGAAATGTATCCTTCAAGTCAAACATCTTTTGAAACTTAATTTATATTTAGTCCGTTTATTTGAATCATCCATGTTTGTACAGATGATAATGTAGTACTGACAATGTCCTTCAGGACAGTTACTTCTCTTAGTCCTTCTTTACCCTAGATGATCTTGGCCTCTGTTATCTTCAATGGCATTTCTGTATTCCTCTTCTTCATACAAATTATATTTGATGTTTTTTTTACTTACTTCTATGTTGACTTTTTGTTATGTGCATGTAAGCTAGAACATTGCAACTTTACTCCAGGGATGTATAAAATGTTATCTAATCTCTTCCCATGTTTTTTTTCTTCTATTTTTCCATCCATAACTTCTCTGGTTATGCTTAGCATATGTAATCGGTTCATAGTGAAATCCTTAAATAATGGTGTGTTCTCCAGGTCATATTTTGAGAGCCGGATGGTTCGACTGCGCTTTCAAAGCTTCACTCAGAGCTTGTACAATCGATTTTTGTCTCCAAGTCACATAATTCCAGTTAAAATTTAGCTTTCCATCTCTAAGTGCAAAGAATATAGTCAATGTGGTTTGTCTGCATTCCATTTATAGTGATGGCCAAGTTTAAATATGTCATTTAGGGTTCTAGAGGAATAGATTACTAATGAAAGTCATAGTATTACATTTTACATTTATACAAGCCAACTAAAAGTCTAAGCAATTGAGAGTTAAGGGCCTTGCTCAAAAGCCTAACAGTAGCCACCTTCCAATGGTGGGGTTTGAACCAGTGACCTTCTGCTAACTAGGCCAGTACTAGTAGCCTGCTAGGTTACAACTGCCCATGTATCTAAGGTTATTTTCTGTTTTGAAGGAGTGTTACCCAACTGGTTTCCCTCCATTTAATTTCAAACTTTGGTATTTCAGTCTCCCATGACTCTGGACTCCATAAAAGAATTCCTCGTCATGTACACAAATACAGTTGTACAGTTCAAGGAAAATCTTTTTCTGCATATCCTAGCTTGTTTGGCAGCTGGGTTCAGAATGCAGGGTCAGTCATTTCACAGTACCACTGGAGCTCAGAGGGTTAAAAGTCTTCCTCATGGACCCAACATTTGAACCAATAGTCTTCTGATTGATCACTCAAAGCTTTACCCACGAGGCTACCACTCTTCCCTATATCTACATGTATCTTGCATAGTTTTGTGGAACACATAATGAGTGAGGAAGCTGGCAAAAAATCCTCACAATCTATATGTTTGGAATAATATGCCAGTTTTGTGCATGACCTTTGAGGTTAGTCATGTATAACGAGACCCGATTGTGCTTAAAAATGAAACACAAAAGGTTAAGTACATTTACCTCGTGGTGACACTCATATATTTGTGCATCACAAGCTCTCCTGAAAATAACAACACCAGATGTAGAAGTCAACAGCTGAGTTGCATGTTAGACTGAGGGATAGTTTTACAAGCCTGGAAGGATATTTAATCTCCCATCTTCTTTGTTCTGAAATCAGCTACAGAAGGCAGACGAAACCACAGAGATGGCTAAGGAAAAAAAAGCAGCCGGACTTTAAAGTGACTCAATCCCGATATCAAACACAGCTGTAAAGGTAAGTTTTGCTAAAGTGCCAGCTGGGAGAATGACCCGTCATACAACTGTGAGAAAGACAGAAGCTATCCTGGATACTTCATGAGACGAAGACTCTAAATCCACTGAGCTGAAATCTAAACACAGTGTGCTGGTTGCTAGGCCCACAAACAAACAAGAAAGAAGAATCTGAATAAATCTTGTCAAGCAGTGATGCTTTCGGCAATAATGCACAACACCAAACACATCCAGTGATAAATGATGGAACCAAACAACACTAATGTAGAAAACATTCAACCTGGCCTCGCATTTAAACAAAAAAACTGTCCGTTTGTTTGTCCCGTTATGATGTCGATACTCAGAAAAACACTATGCGTATGTTCGAAAACGTAGGGACTTACCGTCTACATAGACAGCTGTCTAACTAGTGAGGATACTAAGAAGGATACTAGTGAGTGTACTAAGATGTTATTTGAACGGGCTACTTAGACAGCGATAAACATGTGTTTTGCTACTAAGTTAACGCGGCAACCATCGTGCCATTCAAATCAATGGGATGAGGTGGCACAATGTACTAGTCTTTCAAATACTGTCTCTCTCAGTATATTGAAAACACTTCAATTTTACTGACCAAACCGGAATAGCAAATAAATACATGTTTCCTTCATGATTCTAAAACATCAGCAATAATTTATTAACATGTGAAAACAACTTCGTTCTTTGCCCCGCATCAGTTTGTGAGAGCTGTCATGCCGCACTGAATTCTGGGATACCCTTCCCAAATAAGGATGCTCACTCATTCTACACAGAATATAGGTGTTTGTATTTGAAGACGACTTAGTAGGGGGATTTTAAGGCATTTACAATTTCAAACAGCCTATTTCTTGGAAGTACAGCCTACTTCTATAAGTATGCTGCTTATATAGAGAATCCACTAGGTTTTCGAACACAACCACTTCCAAC
>JAYDZG010000001.1:9719741-9730532 GCA_034509265.1 Microcambeva bendego | reverse complement strand
GCCACGTAAAATCGCAGAATGGGGTCAGCGGCTACTGAGGAGCATAGTGCACAATGGTCACTGACATTCTGCAGGGTCAATCGCTACAGACGTCCATGTGGCATTCAGATTAGCTCAAGACCAATGAGCAGAGAGCTTCATTGAATGGGTTTCCATTGCCTAGCAGCTACATCCAATCCTTACATCGTAAAGGGCAATGCTAAGTGTCAGATGCAGTGGTGTAAAGTATGCCACCACTGGACACTTCATGTACCACTGGATTCAGTACATGAAGTGAAAATTTATCTGACTTGCTTTTCATCTAATTTAGTTTCATTGTCTTTCCCATTTTCTTCATTCATCTACTTAAATTTTTTTTATCATACTTCCTTGTGTATTGTGTATTATGAGCAAAATAAACAAATAGATTAAGAACAAATTGGCACAGGGTTACCAGATACTTACGTACCCAAATTTCCTTAATTTGTGCAAAAGCTTTGTTAAAATTAAGCATCTAATGAAAGACTCCAAACCTAAACAGCAGCTGTGTTTTTGTTCGGGCAATTTAACACATCAAAGCAACCAAAACAAAACACCCAAAATAAAAAGGGGAGGATGTAGTCATTTACTGTATAAGATAAATGACTGGTTAGACACTAACAGTGTATAATGAGCCGGGTTGGGTTCGGCTGATTGTGATCCTGGACGTTTAAATCTGAACAGTTGGATAGATGACAATTAATAAAACAAATCTGCTTATCAAGAAGTAACTTGCTTTACAAGATTTTCATCCCTTAAGGACCACATGTAACAATGTGATCAAGTGTAATGTATTGGAAATGTTCACAAAAGCTCTGAAAGTGTCTCAAATAAAGTCCTACAATTGTTAGTTAAACACCTATTGTGAATAACGTAGTAATGAAGTGTTGAAAATACAAAAATGAATTATATACACTCTCCCCAAAAAGTATTGGAAGAGTGAAGCTGATTCATTTATTTCTGCTGTAAACTGAAAAAAAACTGGGTCTGACATTAAAAGATGCATTTAAGATAACAGATCAACATTTCAGCTTTTATTTCCAGATATTAACATCTGGATCTGATTCACCGTTCAGAAGATCCACACCATTTTTAAAAGTATTGGAACATGAGACTGTCAGTCATGTTTTGTTGCCCAGGTGTCTCCTTTAACATTGATTTTTCCAACAACAAAGTCATTATTTTCAAACCCTCCAACAGCAGAGGCTCACAAAAAAACACATTTTATGTTTCCTCCCAGTCAACTGTCATCTAAAGGAGGCGACCCAGAGCTGGAACAGATGAACAGCAAAAAAAAAAAAAGAGAGAGAGAGAAAACGGAGCAAGAAAGATAAAACGAGGAAAAACAACACAGAAAAAAGAAAGGCAACCGGGAATTACCAAACCAACTAATAAATAAATAATGTGTAAATTAGTGGAGTATGAGGTCACTGTACAAACCAAGTAACCTCCCAAATCATCTGAAAGCCTTTAATCAACTCAACCGAATGTGTTCCACCGCTGATAAGATCCGGCTGCAAGCAAAGCTGGGTTATACAGGCTAAACAGAGTCCAAACATCCTCAGCTAGCGGTTTTCCTGAAATATTACTGGGCCACCTGGAAATACAGCAGATCATCAGAGGCACGTGTTTAGAGGTTAAGCTGTTTCTCAGGTGCTACAGTGTCCGGCTACAAGTTTAAAAGATTAAACACCTGTAAAAATGCTTTAAGATTGAACATCTATCATTAGATTGCAGTGACATGTTGGAGTATGCTCTAACTGATTGTTGTGGAATTCTGGAGCCTATCTAACAAGATCTCCATATGTACAGTACATCCATCTAAATACCTGTCTGATTTGTAGAATTAGTGGTTTCCCTTTGTGAATTTCCTGACATCTTTTAGCTTGTGCCCAATATAACTAAACACCTTCATCTCCTGATCTGCTCCTGCGATCAACCTGTTCAACAGATCACCGTCACAAAGCATGATCATATCAAATAATCCACCGGCAAAATATGACAAAAGCACTCGAGTGGTCCTCAGCCGGAACAGTGACTGTACAAGTATGTACTTAAAGATGGGGATAAAAGGTTGGCATGGATCTGTAAGAAGGAGCAATGACTCAGTCTCTTCAGAAATGCAATTAGCCTGTAGTAAGTCTTTCCACAAAGCACTCGAGGACAGATATGTGGAAACCTAAAACCCAGATACAGGAAAAGCCAAGACATGAAATAGTCAGTGGTCTAACATAAAATCAACATCATTTAAAGATCAACCAATCAAGTCCAGGCGAGGATGTAGCTGACAAAAATAATGACTGTAATTTTCTACTAATTCAATAACACACAGGAACGGCAGGCAGCCAAATCTCGTCTCTAGACTAGTGAGATCAAGCTCTGTGTCTCTTAAAGGAAATGCTTTAACACGGTTTTGTACTTGAACAATGATACGTTTTAACATGTTTACTTTATAGTTCATACAAATCTTTGGAATGCTGTTTTTGTTCTTAGAATTAGATACAGTTATAAATGCACAAAAGTTGAAATAAAAGTTACTTACAATTTGTCCTACCAAGTTTGCCAGTTATAGTGCTAAAGTGAACACAGCTGATCAATTCTATCCAGATTTTATTTATTATTATCATTGATTCCTTTGATATGATTTTATTCATCATATTCCTTATTATTCCCAGACAACACTAGCTTTATTTTTTCTGCACAAACGGCATTTCCAAAGAAGGTGGGACATATAGTAAATTGCAATACACCCAGGTAATAAGGTGACTAAGAGGGTAGCACTGTCCCAAGTGGAGTTTGCATGTTCTCAACGAGTCAGCGTTGGTTTCTATATAACCTAAACTGATCAGGGCGGCACGGTGGCATCACGTCACAGCAAGAAGGTCCTGGATTCGATCCCCGGGTGGGCCGATCTAGGTCCTTTCTGTGTGGAGTTTGCATGTTCTTCCCGTGTCCACGTGGGTTTCTTCCCACAGTCCAAAGACATGCTACCAGGTTAATTGGAGACATTGAATTGTCCTGTAGGTACCTGCGATGGACCGGCGCCCCATTCAAGGTGTTGCCGTGTGCCTTGCATCCATTAAAGAGCTGGGATAGGCTCCAGCACCCCTACCCGACCCTAATTAGGATAAGGGGTTAAAGACAATGAACTGAACTGAGCTGAACTGATCAAATGATGTTGGTCTCTCCAGTGTGTTTGTATTCTGCTTCCTGCTCTGGATGTTTGATTCAATATTGACATCCTCATAGTAATCAAAAATACTACCAGTCTTAGATTTCAGATGAAAGGTTCTCAAAGCCATGAAAATAAAAATAATGGATTAGTGGGGGGGAATGGGATTAGTTTAATCTCGGCACTTAATTTTCGGCACCACGTTTGAGCTAGACGTTTCGATGTGACCGCGCCGCACCCCTTGCATCGCGGCATATGTAAATAATAAGCGACCAGGTCAACGGTTGATGATTTTACAGCCTCTCTGTCCTATCGCTCTTTCCAACTGGCCGCGAAACAAAAGATGCTTGACAAGCACCGCCTCTACCGTCCAGCATGCGCTCATGTCAACAGACGAAGACAGCCAGGCCAGACTGTGCTGTCATTAATGAAGCAGTGAGAGAAAGATAGTGTGTGTTTGTGTGTCTCTCTGGCTCTCATGAGAGTAAAGCTGCAGGGCCAGCTGGCCGCTCAGCTCTGGAACAGACACACTGAGAAACTCTTCCATTTAGACATCTGGAGTCCCTTACCCGTAAGCCCGGGAAGTCATTCGCCCTGGTCCATTCGCCTGCCCACGGCGGTGCAGTCAAGCGGGGGGCATCAGGTTCCCTCAGGCAAACATAAGCTCAATTGCATATGCAACACATTGAGCAAATCTGCACATACTCACACATACACAAGCAGCTCGGCGATTCACATCCAGCACACACTGCGCAGTGAGCCGTCTCTTACACTAATCATCATCCACTTGAGTATCCTCGACTATTCCATCAGCGTTCTCTCATTTATATGACCGCAGCATAAACTGAGCCATGTCAGCTTTGTAATCTAAAGCGCTTCATTAGGGGCTCGGCAACTCACGCTTGAAGCCACAACACAAGCCCTCCTGTTGCCACTTCAGTTTTTTCTCCTTAGTCAGAAAAAAACCAAACACTCCCATCTTTCTCTCATCGCACCACATGGAGACATGAAAATGACCCGAAGGTTTAAAACATGAAGCCCGAAGGTTTAGTTATGGCAGCCACTGGATCACAAGTTAAATCTGAAAGAATTAAAGTTCTCAAGTAGGTACTTAGCCTGCAAAGACTAACAACATCTGGTTTCAATGCTAACATGGAGGAAACTTGAATCGCTGGCACATCCACTGTGCATTCATACACAAGCTGAATGTGAGCTCTCTGCTAAACGAGACTCTTTCTAAAGTGCCTTATAACCGATTCATTAAGAACTTGGGTTACTGCTGGGTCAATTTTCAAATCCAGGCTCTGCTATGGAATCGCTGTTGTGTCCTTGAACCAGGTCCTAGACCCTGTCTGCTCCAGGGGTGGCATCAACAGGCGAACCTGTGCATCCAAAATAAGCTGACAAATGCACAAAAAGAATTCCATAGTACACCTGTTCTATTCTGTTTAGTAGTCACGGAAAAGTAAAAGCAGGCCTTAATGTAACACAAACCATGTTAACTAGAAGCATTACTGAGGCTCTCCAATTACAGTGTTTATAGCGTTGTTCAAAGAGAAAATTGATTCATCCTAAACGAATAACCGATTTAAATCATGGCACATGTGCACTCCATATAAAACAAAATGTCTTTACTTGTAAGAACACTGATCAGCTATTATAAGATGGTCCTGAAGCAAAGTGGTTACATGTCTTGCTCAAGGCCCAACAGTGCATAACAGAGGACTCGACCTCTCAAACTTTTAGTGCCATGGTTCCCAGCCGGTGGGTCATGACTCTTTTGGTCACCACAGGTTTTAAAATATTTAATTTTAGTATAATAAAGTAATTAATTTAACAATAATTCAATAATAAAAAGTACTTTGTAAAGACAATAATGTTTATTTAATTACAGAACCCATGGGAGTTGCTTAAGCAATGTATTGGGTGGTTATTTTACAAAATTGACTACATTGGGCAGGTTTTCATTCATTTTGGTTTTTGGCTTGGGCCCACCAGCAAGGGTGCACTGATAATTAAAGCCCCCCATTCTAATTAAAACTACTGTGTTTGTAGGCTCAGACCGGTAGCAGCGTGGCTTTTACTATCACGCCACATCAGCACAGACACTCTGCCATAGTTACAGAAGGAAATAGGGCAGTTGTAGTGGTTAAGGTACTGAACTAGTAATCAAAAGTTTTTAGTTCAAACACAGCCCCTTCAAGGTTGCCCTTCTTGGGCCCTCGAGCAAGGCCATAAACCCTAAATTTCTTAGACTGTGTACTATCACAACTGTAAGTTGCTTTGGATAAAAAGCATCTGCTAAATGCTGAAAATAAAAAGAGTAAAAACTCTTTGTGGCTGCAAAAGAGAAAAAAATCACCAATTAGCACAAGCTGCTCAAGTGCTTGTCATATTCAATCGTAGAAGTGTCTGGTGTGGAAATGAGTGGATTGCAACAGGAAGAGATGTTTTTGTTTAGTTAGAAATTGCAGTCATGGTAAAAAATAAAAATCCTCACGATTACTTTCAAATTATTTACACATAGCAGAGGGATTTACATATGGCAGATGGAAAACGTTTAAAAGTACACACCAAGGGGTGTGCAGCAAACCCAAAGGAAATCAGACGAGTGGGAAATTAGCCAAAGCCCTGAGTAATGTAATCTAGTTCTGGTATCAATTTGGTGAAATTGCAGTGGCCTAAAATACTATTGGACATTGATACTTTTCTCAAAAACCGAGATGTGTAAGACCTTGGCTTAAAGACAATTTCTCCTGTATCTGGTACTGGAGAAAACCCCTTTTAATTTTTGGCCTGGAAAATATCGGGCCCTTCCAGCAGTGCACCTGGATAATCCTGAAGGTGCTGCGTAATCCTCCCTTTTACTACTGAAGACATTTGCAGGGAACGAATGATGACTCTAGAGTGTCTAAACAAATCCAGTTCTAAGAAAAGTCTCTAACAATCTTAACCCCCTGACTGACAGAGGGTCTGTTTTGGTGGCAGTGGTAACGATAAAGTGAAGAAATATAAGCCATAGTAATTTGCATCATTAAAAACTGAATGAGTGGAAAGATTTATCACACAGACACACACAAATTGGATAACCCCAACTTGGATAAGGCCGTGGTTAAAGCATGAAAATAAACTGATGTTCAATGGATTTTAACCCATAAGAAATAATGTAAATAGAATGAATACATTCCTAATCTACATCAACATCTTCCTAATATCTACTATGGTCGGTTTTGTTATAAATATGAGTATATTTATCCTTAAATCGTAGAACATATATGACATGTGTGCTCTATCATAAACTATCAAACAATTCTTTCTTTTTCTTACCTCTACATCTTCTTGAAAGCCATTTTGACATTGAATGACAAATGTCCACTATGAGGTTGCTGTCTTTGTGCCTACATAGGGAACTATCCAATTAGAAAGAATTGTAATAGGACATTGCCTGATAAGGCAGGATATTCTGACACTTACTAACATCATGCTATTCAAACCAATGAAATAAGGTGAATCAATGCATTAGCTTATCCGCTAACATCTCTCTGTGTACTGAAAATGATTACACTGTCACTGACAAGCCTGAATTTGCAAATAAATACACTAGTTAACCTTTAGGTTTGAAAATAAGTCCATTCTTTACCCTGTAATGCTGCCTAAAAAGTGTGAAAAGTGGACTAGGTTCACACACTATGTTCATATGTTAAACCATGTGTAAGGGTCCAGAGTAAAAACCCTCACTGACTTAAGGTTCACCTAACCTGAACCTAATATTTATTTTGATCTTGAATCTAGCCCCTAATTTTCAAAGCACTGATTCTACAGCAGCTGACATGTGCTGTATTAAACAGGACTTACAAATAGGCTTGATTGTCTAATTTTCACCGCACATTCTAAAGTTATCAACAAGCTCACACACTGCCAGACGTCCGTGCTGATACATAATATCTGAACGTGGCTTAGTTTCATGTGGAGGAAATCCAGTGAAAAACGGTTCTGAGATTTATTAGATTTATTACCAACAAATGTTTGAACAAATTACTGCAGACACACTTAAGATTCTTGAAAAACGCCCCACCAAAGAGTTGAAAATTTGACATGATTTTAAATGCAGGGGTTCAGGTATTCTCGTGCTTCTGTGGTGTATATGAGTGAGCTTTAAAAAGTTTTGCGGCGTTTTAAGTGGAAACACAGAGTAAGAGAAGTAGCTTAAAACTCAAGTAAAGATGAAAAAAGTAACATCTCAGCGTTCACTGCTAGGGTTGCCAGATGTTGTTAAAATTAGCAAGGACAAAATTTGGGTTGGTTTGTAATTATTGAAATATAAAAATATACATGAAATCTATTGCTTTCAAAAGCAGCTGGGATAATAAATAAGCTTACGTTCTCCAATCACATGCAAGCCGTTGTCAAAAGTTAGATTGACAGGTTATTCTTTCATGTCTATAACACACTGTTGGTTTGACAAAAGGATTTCTCTTTTATAATTTATAATTACAGATCTGTATTTTTAAGATGGTTATTTGTAGGTCATGGTGGTTCAACAGGTTTACTATGATTGAAATGCTAAACATCATCTGCTTCTCCTCAGTTGAGGATCTGTGTACTGGTTAATCTTAAGTAATGAATAACTACTGTGTCTGTCATGAACGTAAATCCCAACAAACAAACTACTAAAAAAATGAATAAATAAAATATTTTAATACAGAGTAGTGTATTTTATATAATTATAATATAATATATTTTTTATATAATTTAACGAAAAAAGGTGATACATTTTAATTGTTAAGTTTTGGCCCATTGCCCTGTACTGAGATTATTTTTTTGTCTCCTAATGAAGAAAAGAGCACAACTGCTTTAAGGGAATTCAGGTTTCAGTGATTCCACTCATTACATTAGTCTTCAAACACTAGGATGAACGTATGAGAGTGAAATCTCAGAGGCAAGTGCAGCAGTAGTTACACTGTACAACAAAGCCATGTGCAGCTGAACGACAGGAAGAGCGAAGACGAGGCCTCAGAGAGTTGGGAAAAGAACCAAGAGCGGAGGAAAAAAAGAACTGACTGGAGCATATGGAGATTAAAAACAAAGATGAGGACAGAGAAGAAGCATGAAAGAAAAAAACTTGGAGAGGTCAGAGAGACCTGAAGCGGAGTTAGATGTGGAAGAGTTCCAGCGAAATAAACCGCAATGGGTCTTAGGCGAGTAACCTTACGGGTTCTTCTTCCAAGTCATACACACAAGAGGCAGAAGACACAGGCTGCTCTGTGCTCTCGTATCCTCCACCACCACCCCCTTCCTGAACTCACAGCAGAAACATCAAATAGGTAGCCAGTACACTATCACTAGACAATGCTGACCTTTTCACAGCTATTTTTGTTCCTCTTCAAGGGAATCACTTTCACGCTGAGGAAAAAGTTTTATTTATGTGTCTAATTTTGTAAAAGCCGGATCTGAAACACAGGGCTATGGAAATAAGACACTGAGATTTTGCAGAGGCTTCAAGATGTTTTTCTTGTTGATTAGGCTCTGCATTCTAATATATGGCAGGGATGCAGTGATAGCTCATGGTTAAATTACAAGACTAGTAACTGGAAGATCACTGGTTCAAGCCATTCAGGTTGCCACAGATGGGTCATTGAGCAAGACCGATAACCCTTATTTGCTTGAGAATGAATCCAGTCACTATGGTAAGTCGATCTGGTTGAAGGTGTCTGCTAAATTATTCTGATTTGGTACTACATTAAAACTTAATAATTACATTTGCTGCATTTAGTAGAGAGAGACTTACAGAAGTGCTTTCATAGTAAACATTACCATACTCTAGATTAAGTAGACAACACAGTCACAACGGTGCATGTAAGAAAGATGTAAATTTAGATTTAAATAAAGACTGTAAATGTTTAGTAAAGAGGTGGGTTTTAAAGAAGATAGTGTCGACTGTTCAGACAGACAATGAAAGTGCATTCCACGTCTTGGGTGTGAGTGCTGAGAAGACCCTTGATGCTTGTTTTCCTTGAGTTTCTTCGAGATTTGAAAATATAATGACCATGCCACGTAGGGCAAGAGAATTTTGGGGAGAATCACAAGTGAAATTTGATGTTATTCTATTTTCTATTCTAATTAAGTGACAGTTTTGTGGTTATACCACAGCTTTGTGGTTATTTGTCACTTATACAGTACATACACAGGTGTACAGTACAACAAAATTAATTCTCCACATATCACATCTTGTTTGGAAGCTTTAGTCTAAGTGCAAGGTCAGCCATCATATGGCACCCATGGTTAAGTGGGGTTTGCTCAAAGATCAAACAGTGACTGCATTATAGAGCTGAGATTTGAACCCTTAAAACCTTTTAATCAACAGTCCAATGTTCTGCTCACCGACTACCACTAACAAAAAATTCATGAGAGAGCACAAATGTCTCCCACTATCAGAAATAATGCAGTCGAGTTTCACCTTATAGCTCGTTTCCCTTATCTTGTGTAAGTGTAGCAGCCAATGCTAAGAGGTGTGTATTACTTAATTGTGATTTGAGTGGACACTGAACTAAAACAGATAAGATGCCCTTACTTCCCCATTTTCAAACAATAAATAAAATCTCTTACCTGTCCATCCTGCCCAACGTGAACCTGGTGGATCTGCAGATTGCCCTTTAAAAGACACACAAAAATGGTTTTCTTACAGCACTATTACACAATCAAACCAGGAAAACAAGCTGAGCTTTTTTCTCTGAAGTTATAAAACGGGATAAATAAGTAAAAAAACAAGTGTACTGTTATGTAAATAGACCAGCCGATTTGGCCATTTGCTGCATGTGACTGACCTCAGGCTGTCAGCACGTCATCCTTTTTCAATTTTCATGGTGGTTCTGGATGTATTTTATGACTGAAAGACACACGAGTCTCGCCAACGAGTGAAAACACAGTGGCAGAGGAGAACCATTCCTATTGCATCCATCACAGTGTTTTGGAAGGATTAGCAAGAGAAGTCTAAGTCGTATTATTTTTGAGCATGGGACATTTTTGCGCTCAATTCTGGCAGGTAGCATGCTTAGACACACAAATACTCATATGTAAAAATACGACACTGCTACACATGTAAACACACAGATTTCCGCTCTCAAACACACAGGAGAGGGGAGCAGCGGGGAATAGGCTCATTTCCTCTTTAAACTTTTAAACAAATGGCTTTGATGAGACAATCTCAGCTTTGAGCTGCAACAACAAACAATATAGCTAAAGTTAAAAGAGGAGGAGAACTTTGGCTGGCACTCCTGAAGAAAACTGAAATGAAATATATGCATTTTCAGTCTTTTGCTTTTTTGATTCTTTATTGTTTGTCATACGTCCAAAATAAAAGAAATAAAAAATAAAAGGTGTATTCCGTCTGGTGATCGTCAGTTTGGATACATTTTATCTTTAATAAGCTCTAAAGATATAACAATGCAAGGGATGTTTGACCCAAAAGCCATATGCACACAACATTAGTGAAAAAGCTACATGTTTCAACAATCTTTTGTAGATTATCTGCCTAGAAAAAAAACTATTTTATGCTCGGACAAATAAAAAAAAGTCATTTGAATATGCAATGGTAACATATC
>JAYDZG010000001.1:9683290-9694244 GCA_034509265.1 Microcambeva bendego | reverse complement strand
CAGTTAACCTGGTAGCATGTCTTTGGACTGTGGGAGGAAACCGGAGTACCCGGAGGAAACCCACGCGGACACGGGGATCGAACCCAAGACCTTCTTGCTGTGAGGCAAGCGTTTAAGCTTCACAGACGAGCCCGGAATTGCAACTAAATAAACACGTACACCTTTATTCACATTAAACATCCAAAATTATTTATTAACATATGAAAAAAAAAATTTGAAGGTGACTTAGTAGGCAGGCAGTAAGACATCTGGGATTTGGAACAGCCTCCTTCTCAAGAGCACACACATGATGAAGCCTTGGTTTTCAAACCCATTCATATAGTGTGTTGATCAGAGTGTCTCTCATACACAGTGCTGATCCGCATATGCACTCACCTAGTGTAGGTGACAAGATGCATATGGCCTGCTAACCACATGACCTGGGGTGATAAGACTATTGACTTATCCAAATTCAGAAGAACATCAGATAATTCAGACCTAGATCATTCTTAATTGCTAATAATAGATTTAATGGGACTTTCAAATTAAGGGATCTATAATGACTTGATAGACTTAATCCACTTGGAAAACGACAGGTGTGGCAATAAGTGTCAACATTATTTACAATAGTCACTTATGCGAAGTGACAGATTTAAGGCACTTTATATCAGTTTTTCAATCAACATCCATGAAGATTCCAAATGTTAAAGCTCCACGTGCTGAACCTGATACACTGTTACTTACTGAGCTGGAACCAGCTATCAAAGCAAAAGTAAAAAGCCAGCAAGATGAGATTTGAATCGATGAGCTTTTTAAAATGCTTGCCAAACCACAGCGCTAATTTCAGAGAGCACACTTTGATTTGACATCGGGGAAAGTAGAGGCACCTAACTGAGCAGAAAAGCTCAGAATAAAATGCTGTGGACAAGTAGAGTATAATGGGATGATCGGGTCGATCCTTGGAAATCTGTTTCAGTCCAAGTTACCCAAATAAGCTTAACAGAAAAAACTGTCTGGCTGATATTGGAAGTCATAAGATAAGATTAAAAGTGACAACCGAATACTGTACATAGAACATTTATTTACTTATTTAACAAAAAAACATAGTAGCCTGCAGTGGTATGAACATTCATGGCTTTGAATAATAAGACGTGTGAAATGGAACAGCTGAGAAAAGAGCTTTTTAATCAAAGCCAGCCTTCTGCCCAAGCACTGACCAGTCATAAGAAGCCGAAACATACCTCACAATCTTATTGACTTTGATTTAATGTATTTTTATTAACTTAATTTCCAGGTATTCTCTGATTGTCCAGAATCATTGGGTTCAATGCATAACACACGTTTACATTTTAGGCATTACACTTACTGTACAGTGACAGTATATATGAGGGCTTTGCTCAAGGGCCAAACATCAGCAACCTAGCAGTGGTGAGGCTTGAGCCAGCCACCTTCTGAAGTCTACAGTAAAGTTTCAAACAATATAGACTACTCATCTTTCTTCACATTTTCTAGCATTTTTAGTACATGCAGTGCTGGTTCAGGCTACGATAAATCTGGACGGCACTCAAAGTGCTGGTACAAAGCCCGGGTAAAAAGGAATGGACACCTACAGCAGGTGCTTTAAATTCTACACCATATCTACATTGTAAGTGCTTTGTTTTCTCAGAACAGATTGCCAACACCCTCATGTGTGGTAATCAAAGCGAACTTGTGCTCCGCATAGTCTAAAGGCATAGTTCTCTCACCTTCTGAATTGAGGGTGATGAGCGTGACATTGTTGATGTTCTGCCCAGAGGACTGGCCGCTGTTGGACATGGAGTCGCTGGCCTCTGATCCACTATCCTGGTCGTCCTGGCTTTCATCTGGTGCCGGGACTTTCAGCACTATGGTTTTTTGCCTTGTCCTGCCAACAGTACTGCAATCCAAACAGTCCATTATTAATAGATAACTGAACACGTCTTGACAAGCTTGCATTTCTTATCTTGCCAGTAAAACAACACTTCCACATCCTATAACGTCTTTTAAGGTTTAAGAATAAAGCATAAGTTTTCTATATAGTTTATCTCATCATATTCAGTTGATTCAACCGTTTTACTTATGTTTCTAAACCCTCCTTATTTAAAGGCTGGATTTCTTTTCATTAGCATAAAATAAATCAATTCACCAAAATAACCTTTTACAATCTTTACCAGGCTTGTCGATTATTGTTGAGAGTTGTGCAATAATATGCACTCAAGAATCTCCCACTCAAGAATCATTGAGATTCAATCACTGATATATATCGATGTAACAGCAATTGAACCAACAAATTTACACACTCACTCATTGACAAGTAACCAAAAATTCACTAATGTAGTTCTACCCTTTATTTTATACTTTGTATGCAGCAGTTACAGTTGAATGTCCTCTTGGACTCTCCAAGCTTTGTTCATTTGGTGTTGGCCAGGTTATTCCGAGTCTCTCAAGCTCTGTCAGACAGAGGCAAGCATCTTTTATTTTTTCCTCAGGTCTCTCCACGGATGTTTGAGGGGTTTAAAGCCAAAGTGACTCAAAATATGAGTCAAAATGTTCTTGCCCTCAAGCCAATTCACTGTTGTTCTGGCTGTTAGAAGGTGAACTGCCACTGTGAGTTATAATTGTGCTCTGAAGGAACTTTTTCCTCCCGGATGATCCTGAATTCATTCGTCTCAAAAATCTCACCAGCCTCTGTGTTCCTGCTGTTGTTTGTTTGTTTGTTGAAATTTTGAAATCATGTTTTACGCTTTGGTTACATTTGTGACAGGAACGGTACTCATCACACAAGGTTCATCACATTCATATAGAGAACACAGACAATTTAGTATCTCTAATAAACCTCACTTCCAAGAAAACCAGATCACCTGAGGACCTTCTTGCTGTGAAGCAACAGTGCTACACACTTAGTCACCTTGTCACCCTATTCCTATTTGAAAATGATTAAAGTGACAGTGGTGGCACCTATGAACACTCAAAGCCTTAGATATGAGTTTATGTCCTTGACCTAATTGAGATCTCATCACAAACTTGTCCACAGATCGTTCATTGGACTCCAGGTTGTGTTTTGTCCTGACAATGACTCAGATGTTCCAAACAATGAGCAATCAAAAACTTTGCAGCATGCATACTCCTACTGAAGTTCTAAACACATCAGTAATGGTTAACTAAAACTGACGGGTACTTTTGTAAAGTTATACTTAATACTCTAGCAATGTCAAAAGACTTGACCAAATGTTTTTAATCATTACGGATGATTAAGTGTAGATTGATAAGTAACATTCAAAATCATTTTCACAACGTCTGCAAAAACTCCAAGGGTCTGAATGGATTCTAAATTTACTGTATATGAAAACAAACGTGCAGCACTGACTTGCTGAGTAGATTTTCCAGAGAGTCTGTGGTTCGAGGTAGAGGCTCCTCCTGAGTTGTTTTTGCACGTTCGCTGCTCACAACCACGTTGGTCTGAGGTACCACACTGAGTACACACACATCACACATTTGTTAACCACCTTAATAAAGATAATTTGCCAATGTTGTGTATTAAATAAGGGCGATTCTTTTTTGCATGACAGTTCAACCTTGGTATGAACAAATTCTAATTCCTGGCAGACCGATTTTTTTTGTGGTTCCAAACTCATCTAGTCAAACTTGGGAAGGTTCTCTAAGTCTTGGCAGATATAACAACTGTTCCATATAAAACATCATTCTGTGACACTTTGGGAGATTTTTAATGCAATTAAAGAAAAGTAATTTGTTCATTCAATTTGATCCTTGTTATACAATAAAAACCCCTGTGTGACATCAGTAAGTAAATATGCTTTTTAACAGTAGCTGAGAACATAATCGTTGCAGTTGGAATTTCTGGCCATTTAGCAAACAAAGCTCTAAACAAAGCGACATAACAATACTGTGACAGTATACTGTCAAATTAATTGAAGGTTAAGGGCCTTGCTCAAGGGCCCAACATTGTAACAAAGCTCTCAGATCTAGTACCTTAACCGCTAGGCTGTCACGTTAGACAGTCTAAATTATTTGCCATTACTCTTCATTGCTTTTACAACCTGAGCCCTTTGTGAATCCTCTTTTTATGCCAATCATGATCAATCCCTTCAAAGCCAATTACGATATAGAATGCATCAAACGATGTGGTGCGTCACCCCTTTGACCATATCCCCATGTGCTGACAGTAGAACAATGTGGGGTTGGCGTATGTGACAGCTGAGGCGCCCAAAAAAGAATGCACTTAGAACTGTGCTGGAAATTTGTTTTAAACAGACACATTTCTTTGCCACTTACCAGCGTATTTTGTCACAGCTTTGGGTTGCACCGAAAGGGGAACCAGCCACCATGGGCACCTGGATTGGCCCTGAACTTTTCCCTATTACCGTGTCGAACTTCTCCTCCAGGGCTCGACAAGTGGCCTCCAGTACCTGTAACTTTGCCTCCATGCCGTCGAGCCTCTGGCAGATCGCCTGGCTGATGGATAACAGCATTGCCTGTAATGCGCCAAACAGATAACCCCATAAGCCAATAATACAAATATCTATTACAGAATAATAATTCTCCTTTATTTTACTCTCTAGTGTCCTTCCATTAAAATTGACAAGTCTTAGAAAAAAAACTTTATGGACATATTAGATTCCTGATAAAATGGCTTATTAAATGCTTTTTGGCTTTCAGTTTTGCTTATAAAATTTGATTACATCTGCTTTGATGAAAAAACACATTGAACACTTATTTGTGCATTTTCAACTTTTCTACCTAATCAAGTTATTTACAATTTCCAGAATTCTCCACTGCGAGACACTTCTGTTCTGACCCAGGAGAGGAGCAGACCATTTTATGCCCTGACCCCCCCAGCTGCTTCTTTTTACCTGACTGAAATGAAGTCAAGGTATGCACCCCGACTAGTCAGCGGAGGCCACAATTGCACCTATGATGATGAATCCTGTTCACTCCACTTACTCAGGCACAGTCTGTTGGGCCTGTTGCATGCATGTAAAGGTCAACAGCACTGCAACCCGAGAGCTTTTGGGCACACACACATGATAAGTGGCAAAACTGCTTTCCTCTGTGCTTGGTTTGGATGATGAGGTAAAAAAAACATGTATGTGCTCTATAAAACGAATATGCTTTTGAGTGAAATAACCATCAAACATATTCACATGCATTTTTTGTTTAGCTGTATTTTCCACAATGTCTCACTTGTGTTACAGCTTGAATGCTGAGAAATTGTCAAAATCAGCTTTTCCGGGAGTCTAAAATGTTTATAAGCTTTAATTAATGTATTAAAAGAAATAAGAACACTAATCTAATCTAAGCAGGGACTGGGACAAGTGTTGTTTAAAACCAATACAGAAAAACACTTAACATCTCTTGCTTGTAACCAGTCTGCTCCAGGTTATGGAAAACAACTGAGAAAAATGATTTTGAGCTTGATTATGTACAATATGGAAATTATTGAAGTTAATATTTATTTTAATGCAACATGTTGACCCTACAGTCAATGTAAGCTATTTACGTCTGAAGGCCACAAATGAAGTATGCTCTATAACTCTCAGGTAAACAGTGGTTTAGTATACTAGCCCGACAGTGCTGAGACTTGGGTTCAAATCGGCAGGCCAAGGGTCTACACTGACATGATATGCTATGTCTGACAGAAACAGCTCAGCGTAAGACTGGCACCATGTTCACTTACATTCCTGCTTTGTATCCTGAGTTTCTAACCGGACCTGTCCCGACCCTGACCAGGATAAAGCATGTGATGAAAAAAACTATTACACTCCCATACAGCGCTTTAAAAATATTTAAATATAATAATATTTAGCGTTTTCATATGTCAGAGCAATTTAATGTAACACTTGACTTTTGACAGGTTTGTATTGTCATAAATGTTTTATTTGAATAGTTTTTATTATTTGTTCAATAAAGATTTAGCCAAGTAAACCCTACCATACTATTAAATCAAAACATATTTTATTATTATGACTGAAATTGAGATAACATTTTAAGAGCCGTTCATGCAACTTATTTCTAACAGATGTAAGCGCAACCATAATAAATGTAGCAGTGTGTAGTAAAAAGTTAGCACTGTGCTTGCCTTGAGGGTGGAGTCTTGATTGCTGCTATCCATCCTTGCCCGCTTTCGCTCAGGCTTTTCTGCGTCCTCGTGATTCTCCAGCACATCTAAAGCGATTACAAAAAAACACATCCAATACAACTCTTACACAACACCGCTATTCACATTAACCACCACTCACCACATACATTAAACACATTGACATAAGGAAGATGTATCATAATGCAAGGTGTAATCCAGCAATTTCAATGATCTACACCATATGATCAATTTTCATCAAGTGCCATTACTCCTAAGAGCTCTGCTAAGAGTCGACTTTAAAAAGCTGAAAGCTGTACTTAAAAGTTCTCAGAGCTGAATTATGACAGCATTATGTGTTTCAGGGAGGGGTGCTGGAGCCTATCCCACAGGGTAACACCCTGGATGGGGTGCCAGTCCATCGCAGGTTTAGATACATTTCTTTGGACTGTGGGAGGAAACAGGAGTACCCGGAGGAAACCCACGGAGACACGGGGAGAACATGCAAACTCCACACAGAAAGGACTTAGATCACTCCATCCAGGGATCGAACCCAGGACCTTCTTGCTGTGAGGCGACAGTGCTACTCAATAAGCCACCGCGCCGCCCAACTATCCAATCGAGAAAAACATAAAACATATACTATATAAAAAAAACAAGGCAGCCTGGTGGTTAGAGAACTGGGCTTGTGATCAGAATGTTGCCGGTTTGATTCCCAGAGACGACAGGTCACAACTGAAGTACCCTTGAGCAAGGCACCCAACCTCTAACTGCTCCCTGGACACCATGTCTAGGACAGCCCCCGCCCCCTAGTGTTTACTAGTGACCAAATTTCACTGCACAGTGATGAAAAGAGTATTCTAAATCATTTTTAGTGCCTACAAATAATAAGATTATATGTACCTTTGTGTAAAAACCCTAGCATAACCTTTCCAAGTCTCCTTTTATCCTCTCCAAATGCTATTTTAGCTTATCTGAGTGCCAATAAATAAATAAAAACACTCAAAATGGAAAAAAGAAGGGTTCAATCCTAGTGTGAAGGGCAACAAGAATAGCAGAAGTATTGCTCCTCTGGCGGCCTCAGACACATCTAACATACTGCATGTGAAGCGAAACATCACTGTTCTTATTCTCCAATGGGAATTTGTAAAAACCAAGTGAAGCTTCTGAGATCTCTTACCTGCCTGGTGATCCTCATGATTTAAGTCTGCTACAGCAATCTGGACTATTTCCACCAGATCTGGCTCTGACATTGTTCAGGCCTATGGAAAAGAGAAGTAGTCTACTGATAACCGTTTTAACCTCTTAGCTACTGTATGGACTGGACAAAATTATCAAACATACAATACTGGAAATCACTGTATTATAATGTATAAAGTATTTTTCCATGTTTGGTTACATTCATGACAGGACAGGCAAATATTCATTACACAAGATTCATCAGTTCAAATACTTATTGTCAAGCACTGTGTCATGGACGATTTTGTATCTCCAAATACTAAATCCAACTAACCAAGGATTCACCACAGCTTACTGAGTATTTCATTTAATTTCACTGTTTAATCCCCGAGACATTATTCCAAAAAGCTTGTTTTGTGTCAAATGTGAAACAAGCTTTAATGATGAATTTATAAATGCTGACCAAGCAAGTCCTGCAGTCCCTCGGAAACCTATCTGGGTTCATCATATGACTACCAGGGTTAAGTTGACCATACACTCTTTAAAGAGTTGTGATAGACTAAACAGCTGAGACAAAGTTTTCTCTATATAACAGCTTCCATTTACTGAATTCCCAAAGCCTTAAGATATATATTAACATGTTTAATCTCTTTAAGAATTACTCTTAACTGCCAAATAAACTGGTATTACAGTAATCAAGATTCTATTCTAACTTGCAAGTCAAAAGGAACTCAGTTATGAGTAAAATCTGTTTGTTTGAATAATTACAGGGATACTATTTTTGCACCAGGAACACAGGTTCGAATTGGACAACTTTTTACCCAAATTTATTCCCTCGTTTTCTTAACACTTATCCAATCAGGGTTTCATGGAAGAGGGGGTCTTCTGGTGCTGGAGCCTATCCCGTTGTTTCAATGGGCACAAGGTACACAGTAACACCCTGGATAGGGCGCCAATCCATCGCAGAACAGGCGCACACTCACCAATACCCAATTGTGTGTCTGCAATAAACCTGGCTGCATGTTTTTCAAACTGTAGAAGAAAACCCACACAGACACGGGGAGAACATACAAACTCCACACAGAAAGGATCCTCCCCATCTGAGATCAAACCCTGGAACTCCTGGCTGAAAGGTACAATCTTAGCCATAAATAAATAATAAATGTAAAGTAATTGTCTTATACTGACATGTTTATTTGGATTTTAATGTCATGTTTTACACTCTCGGTTACATTCATGACGGACACACGGTAGTAATTCGTTACACAAGATTCATCAGTACACAAGTTTACATCAAACAGTCATGGACAAGTTAGTATCTCCAATTCACCTCACTCGCATTATTTTTTGACTGTTAAAGGAAACAGGGGCGCCCAGAGTAAACCCACGCAGACAAGGGGAGAACATGCAAACTCTGGATCTTCTTCCAGTGAGGTCACAGTGTTGAGTACAAATATCATAAACACATTTTTATAGCACTGCATTTACATGCATAGTGTTCAAAGTGCTAAACTAAAGTAGTTTTGAACTGACCAAACGATCGGAAAGTTAAATCTGCTGGGTCAAATGGTGGCGTGGCATTGTCTACGAATTTCCAAGAATCATTACGAGTAGTGGTTCATTTACCTAGGTCAGAAGAGATAAACAGAACGAGCCAACATGTAAACATCCCATATCAACATGATCATATGCAGTACCACAACACATCACTACTTTCAAGCATCCTAGTAGAACTAACTTGCTCTGGCATATTAAGGTATGTGTAATTAAACATTGAATTGCCCTGTAGGTGAATGTGTGTATGCCCTGCTACAGACTGGCACTCCATCCACCAGATTAAGAAAATGAGTGAGTCGAGTCTCCTTGTTTTATTGTGATGTTACATTCAGTTCCTCATTACACAAGGTGCTTCAGCTCACAAGTTATATCGAAGTCATGGTCAATTTTGTCTCTACCACCTCGCTTGCATTACTTTTCGAATAGGGGGGACCAGAGCACCCACAGTAAATCCACGAAGACACTAAGAACATGCAAACAAAAACTTTATTTGGATTTTAATGTCATGTTTTACACTTTGGTTACATCCATGAGAGGACAAGGTTATTCATTACACACTTTCTTCAGTGAGCATGTTCATATCAAACACAATCATGGGCAATTTTATTTATCCAATTTACCTCACTTTAGCAGACAGGGAGAACATGCCAAGTCCACAAGTAAAGAAAAGTCTGCCTCAGTATATACTTAGCTAACTGCAGATGTTTGCATGGTGTTCCAATAATCATCATGTGTTTAATCGAGTATGTAAAACTAGGGCTGGGTTCAAAACCAGAAAAGGTCTACATGACTTCAAAAATGAATCTATTTTTGAAAATATTCTAGCACGAGCTTGAGTAGTGAATAAGCGGGTTGTATGCTAACTAAACTAGCCACCGCTAAAACAAAACAAAAAAACAATTTCGGCTAGCCGGCTAACGTCTTAGCTAACGTGCTCTCTGTTTATTATTGCTCCATTTATACAGACGAGCAGCTAAGCGACGTAAAATGCACGCTGGCGATATAACGGAGCATAATGCTATTCCGTGAATGCTAACGGAATAGCTTCTACCCAAACATAGTGCGGTTAGCATCAGAGCTATCAAAAGAATAGAAGACGCAGATCGCATCAAGGTGTTAAAAGGCCTGTAGTTTCAGCTCCGCCAACATGACACGGCATAAAAAATAAAGCCCTAAATATCGCTAAACGTGCTGTTTTTAATAAAAGCTCGGCGCTCTTGGCGGAGCATGGAGACGCCCGGATGTGCAGTGCTGCTCTGAATGAGCGGCTGATATTACCGTGTGAATGTTGAATTCTCGTGTTGTTTGTAGCGATTCTCCGATAATGGCGTCCTTCCTCGCGAGAGAAGCGACTTCACACCCACGCAGAGCCTGAGAACTGCTTCCTCTGAGCTCCTCTGCGCCCCCACTGCTGATCAGGAACAAAGAGCTGGTGCACCAAAGCCGTCCTGGAAATTCTTCTTTCTGCATTCAGCATTTCTCATGGGTTTCATCTTAATCGGGGTCGCGGTGACTCCGGGACCATGCGAGTTCTAACGCAATAAAAATGGATTGCGGTTCTGTGAGGGTTCTGGGGAGGCCGAAGGGGACCAGTGGTCCTCTCACACCACGCTTGATCTTTCGACTTCTGCGAACATACAGCAACCAAGTGCCACACTAATGTAAAAACTTCTAGTTGGATCACCAACTAAACACATCTAAAAGAGAAATGAATAAGAGCTGGTGAAGCATTTCAATGTGAACACCGTCGAATGGGGTTAAAGGAGAAAACTCTTTATTGAAACACTAAGTACAGCCGGACTCCATCATTGTCCCTCTTCTTCCCTCCACACTTGTTCCATCTGCAATGCCCTATTTTACACTGAACTTTCTTAAATGGCCAAACAATACAAATGCAAAAGCTAGAAAAAAAAAAAAAAAAAAACGCAACAGAGATGATTGGGAGATCTTTCAGGGAGGCCCAAAAAAAAACTGCCAAAACTACAAAAGAGTTTATCAGGGGCATGAAGTGGAAGGTTTTAGAAGGCCTAGTCAATCTCTAGACTTAAAACCCTACAGGACATGCACGTTACCGTATAAAGAGGAGTAACTCCCTAAAACAAACACCAACTGAAAGAGGCTGCAGTG
>JAYDZG010000001.1:9638286-9650399 GCA_034509265.1 Microcambeva bendego | reverse complement strand
CTTGTTGTGAGGCGACAGTGCTTCCCACTAAGCCACAGTGCCACCCTGTTTATGCATAATATGTTTTAAGCCTCTAACATTTAGTTTGTCAGGCTTAAAATGCAGATTTATATATCTGTATCACAGGACAAAGAACTGCGTGATGTTGGTGACTGGCGCAAAAACATTGAAGACAAGGCTGGAATGGATGGAAGGAAGAAGATGTTTGAGTCTGAGGCTTAAATTTTCATTTACATCTTACTTTTCAAATAGACTTCATGACTTTCATGAATTTTGTGTTGTTGTTTGTGCTTGTTTACATGGGATGGAAGCGTTAGGTAGATAAAATAATACATGAAAAATACAGAATAGTAGAAAGTTCTCTTTGGAAAGTTTATAACGCAATTGTATTTTTCTGGCTGTAAAGGACTTCACAAATGACCTTGTATTGGCTAAACAAAAAGTGTAAGAAAAATAAATGGCTTAAATAACACTATTTTCTTGATTATTTTTATTGCAACATGCTGCCAATGTCCTTCGAGTGGATAGAATGGCTGGTCCCATTAGGGGTCGCCACAGCAGATCAAGGTCTGCATCATCAACTTGGTATAGTTTTTACGTTTTGATGCCCTTCCTTACTCAATGAACAATGTATAATACCCATTAATTACAAATGTAAGTAAAGCTGTGGAACATCAGTTATTGCACTAACAAGAAAGGGAATATTTATCTATTTATGTAACATTTACTGATTAAGCATATGTGTTTAATAGTGTCTGCATCATTACAGACTTACATAAGTTTGGCCTGAAGCAATGCTCTTTATATGTGGTCACTGTCAATATGAGCATTCATTATAATTTAAATAATTTAAAAGTTGAATGTCAAATCTGAGCATCAACCATCAATACCTTTTTTGTGTTCGGGATTTGGTTTGTCTAGACCAAACATCAAGCAGAACCACAAGAATGGGGAAAACATTAAAAAATAATTTTACTTGACAATCTTGAAGTTTGGTTGTTTCTTTTTAAGTAACAGTATCAAAGACAAAAGTACTGTCTTTCATGACCTTGTCAGCCCATTGGTTTGGTTGGTAATCCATTTCCATAATAAGAACTGCAGGATTTGCAGTCCGATCAGAGAATGCAATATATACCTTCTTTGCACTTCAGCTGCTTGTACCAGCCTTCCAGTTTCCCATCATCAGCCTTGATCTTCTCCTCTGACTGTAGGTGAGAGCTCCTCTTTGTTATAGCTTGCTGTGCTTTTGTACACATTTATATCTTTGTCGGCTTTTATATAATACATGCTGATGTAAATAATTGTAACTTATTAATAATATTTCTTTCTTGAAACCACTACAATGGAAACTTTTTAAATGATTTATTTCAAATATATGATTCATTTAAAATGTCATAGTAATTGTGAAATACATGCATCATATTTATGGGTTACAGAAAAGAGAATCAGAAAGATTCAGTCGCCTGATATACGGTCTGTTGATGTGCTACTATGAAAGGCAACACCAGCTCTAGCAGTACATTTTGAAAATGATACTCCAGTGTTTACTTAGTGTCAAGACTAACATGCCATCATGTGTAATATTCAATTCTAATTTATATTCCAAACTTTTGTACTATTTTTTCTAATTTAAGCTAAATGACAACGATGAAATTATAAAAAGTGGAATGTAAAACAATTAAAGCAAGCTGTAAATCAATAAACTAATCTACTTATAATTTCCTTTAATAAATCTGTCTCCATATCTTAATATTCTTCTGCCTTATTTATAGGTCCTAAGAATAGACTTTCCATTCTTCTGTCTGGAGAAGGAAGGTTTTACATGACCTAACAACTGTCCTTGCGGCTTTCTAAGTATGTAGTTAAAGAATGAGTTGAACATCTGAGGGGACTTATGCTGTTAACTCAGTCATCAGATAGACAGTTGCCCTTCTCAGTTTCTCCTTGAAGGATAAATAAAGACTAAGAATAAAATTGGTCCTGAAGAAAATAAAGGACATGATTTTTTTTTAAACTATGTGCTAATGTCTTGGCCATCTCAGGGATGTTCCATGAGGTTGGCTTGTCTCTTGGGGTTGTCTACAGTAGTGGTATCACATTGCATAGTCCTTGCTAAGAAAGTATCAGTCAAGGAGGGATTTGGGGACAGATGGTCTGCTCATATTTAGAAACACGTCTTGGGTATTTGCCACATAAAAGACACAACTAATTTGGGCTTCATTAGGTTCAAAAGTTTCCTTGTGTATAAATGAAAGTTGCTCCAATAGTCTTAATTGCTAAACAGACATGACATTTAGTAAACAGCCCTTGTATGACCACACAGTGGAAAGAAATCTTGTGCCAATCGTTTGATTCATGTTTGGAAAAATAACATTTAGTGGTGTTGTTAGAGATACTGGAACATTTCTACACATTTATTAAATATTCAGAAAAAATATTTTAATTTTACTCATTTTATCTAATTTAGCTATGGATAGATTTAGCTAAACTATTATTTATAAAATACAAACTTGTGTACAAAGGACTATGTGTTTTGCTTTTATATATTTTTGTAACAGCAAATTCTGAACTAGCATATATTTGTAAAAACACTTAAGATGATTTGGTGGAACATTATATTTCTTGTTAGTGTTGAAGCAGAATGTTTACAAATTACTGATTGTCCTTGTATTTGCTCTTTTGGAACTGTTATAAAACAGTATTTTAATTCTTATATCCCAGAAATAAAAAGTGCATCAACATTCTTCTGATTTTTTATCAGGAATAAAGACACAGTCAACAATGGCTGAGTAAGTAACATTTGAGTCACTCACTTAAAATGAGTATGTGCTACTAACTTATGGTTAATATACTACTGATATCTCTGTTTCTTGTCTGATAGTAATAAGAGAATGTCTATGAGTCGGAAGCACTCATTAAAGGTAAAAGCATTTTGAATTTATAATTTAAATGTATCCTTGCAATCACGTCAAGTAAAGTAATTTATTTCCCCTGTTAACAGAGCTTCATGCTTGTGGTGGCAAAGAATTGGTTGGAAGCTGAAGAAAAGGTAAAAGCAGAGGAGAGGAAAACATACATGGAGGAACACTGCCCTGCTCTTTCTATGCCCAGCTCCAAAGATGAATTACAGGTAAAACATGTGATAACTATGTAGTAAGCCAGAGCCATAAGCATCAGCTAATTATCCTTAATCTTTAATTTTATTTTTGAAAGGTAGGTAAAAAATACCCACCAGACAGAATCAGAACAAAACAGGATTCACAAACAAAATATATTTTTAATAAGATGTTTATTTATTGAAAGGAAAATAATTCAATACACTGAATGGCAGAGGTTCTAAATGCTCAGGATTCTAAATTCTAACAGAGCAAACCAGTTGTTTTATCAGTTCCTACTGAGCATGCGCAACTCTCTTTCAACTCGTCAAGTGAAACGTCTATACTCTTGTACTAAAGCGAGATATAAATCTATCAAGTTTAGCTGCCTGGAGGCTGGTTATGATTTGAATTAATCTTTATATTAATCTGCGCTAGGGTAGAAAAACCCGACGACCAAAACGATTAGGAAACTCAAAAGCCGAGACCGCAGACTCGGTTCACGAGTCAAATGAAAACAGGACCAGACTTAAATATTTTTACTGTATCTACTGTGCGAAACGAGGATGCTAAGTGAAACTACGGCTATTATAGTTGCACTAGCCATTTCATAACATCGATAGAAATACTGCTTAATTATTATTTTTTAAATTTTTGATACCCAACGACAGAGCAAACACATTTTCGTTCTTCATATGTACCCTCATTCATGTACTAACATATATATGGAAATGTGGAGTTTATTTATATATATATATATATATATATAAACTCCACATTTCCTTAGCCCAGTTTCCTTATCCAAACTATGGCCCATTAAGGCTCGTTTACCATTTTGTCTCAATGTATTTTAAAATAAAATCGAAGCTAGTTTGCTATTAAAAGGTTCATAAAAACTACCTGAGCTGTTTAGACTCTGGGTGTCGCTATTGCATAAAAGAAATCTTCACCTCATTACATCTAACGTTTCCCACTGTGTGGATAAAAGTTGCGGGTACAAATATTCTGGTGAAATGAATATTTTTAAACTGAGTTCTGAAGGAAGTGTGCGCATTTAATTTCAAGTTTAATTATCTTCCCACCAGGATTATACACTTTTGAGAAATTGGCAAAATACTTGCTTACATAACATTGTCAAAGACAGATGTTTAGTGGAGGTGTTGGTGATCAGGAGGGTCTGTTACAGTTTGATTTGATTTATTATAAAAGTATTTTGCCTGTGTTTGCATATTTTTACAACATTTGCACTAACATGGAAAGTTTGGACACCCCTGTTTTAGGCATACTTAGTTTGTGGTCATTCAATTTTCATACGTGACCACAACCAATTTGCTTTATCATTGTGGAATGTTTCAACTTGGTGTACATTTAATATTTTATTAACTTTTAACTTACATACCACATATATAAAATTTGGGACGTTCATTCAAATGCAGTACAATATGGTATGCTCACTGAACTGAAAAAACTAAGGTACACTTGATGTCTCCAACACACTCCAAAAAGAGACCTTGATGGGAGCATATATATTTACTATTATTCATAAGTATTTCTAAATATATCCTCAGGGATTATGCCAAGAATTACATGAAAAGATTGGTGTTATTGATGAGGAGAGGTACAACCTTCAACACAAAGCTAACATGGTTGTGGAAGAGGTAATTTTTTAATTGATTGCTTTTCCTTGGGTTCCATAGGTATGTGTTCCCTTAGTTATTTTTTGTCTTCGTCTCCAGGTCAAGGATTTGAATATAAAAATCATAGACCTCAAAGGCAAGTTTAAGAAACCTCCTTTGAAGAAAGTACGTATGTCAGCTGATGCCATGCTTCAGGCTCTGTTAGGCTCCAAACACAAGGTGAACCTAGACCTGAGAGCCAACCTAAAGCAAGTAAAGAAGGAGGTGAAGGAGGAGGTGGGTGGTTTATTTCATGTTATTTATCTATTTTTGCCAGAATGATCAATAACCTATTTTAAACCTTAAACACAGATCCTTTAGATATGGATTAGCTAACATTTCATGACATACATAACAATCATCAGGTGAAAAACAACCATCTAACTACCCAATAAATTAACAACCATCCATCCAAGAATTCTGCACAAATCAAAGGAACCCACCATCTATTCAGATGACTTATCAAGCCAAACGACAAATGAGCCGGTGACCATCCAACAAACCAACCATTTATCTTATCAACTAACCAAACAAAATATTACAATCCCCCCTCCTCACCATTTATAATACAACAATTAGTTTCTTAGTTTTTATTCAACTGTCTCTTAGATACTATATTTTGTACAATCAACATGACAATATATTTCTCTTATTACATTTACAGGATAAGGAACTGCGTGATGTTGGTGACTGGCGTAAAAGCATTGAAGACAAGGCTGGCATGGGTGGAAGAAAAAAGATGTTTGAATCTGAGGCCTGAGTAAACAGAACAGAGCTTAAGGGGAAATGTCCATTAGTAACACTATCTAGCTAGCTGCTGATTTAACCAGCTTCCATCTAGCCAGCTTGCAATGAATATAATGATTTGTTAATTTAAAGCAAATACTTGCTTTTATTTTAACCAGTATTTTTTCACCATGTTTTTTAAATTTTGTGTTTCTTAAACTGTACATAAATAAATGTACTGTTATATGTTAAAATGCACTAATGACTTTTTATTGGGGTGTTAAATACATAAGCATTGATTTTCAACTATTAGACCCGACTTTGGAAAATTACAAATTTGGTCCTTGATGCTGCTATGGCCTTCTGTAGCTGGGAACCATCTTCTCAGATTTATAGTAATAATACCAAGCTTAGGCTTCCAGATCTGAGACTGCATTACTTGAGCCGTTTCTCATTTCTTAAAGTAATTCTAGTCTGGCAATCAGTGTGTGCTTAAAACACTTAATCTATTAATTAAACTAGAGGGGGCTGGGTAAAAAAAGCCAAGGATTTTAGCAAGATAAACATACATGTCTGTACAATGAGTATGAAATAGATTATTATTGACTAATTTACTAAGTACTAGGTTTTATCATCGGAAGATACATTTATTTACCAGAACAATAATTACAAGACATTGGAACAGTGTGGAAATGGATACTAAAAATAAAATACAATGTTAACATGTATTTCATTTCAGACAGTATAAACCCAAGATATTTAAAGTTTTGTCTCGTCAACTTCCTTTAATTTTTTTTATAACACATTCATCCTTGCATTTCAGTCCTGTAACACATTACAAAACAGTTGGGGCGAAAGCAATTTATACTTTTAAAAGTAAAAATAACTAAATTAGTAATGTGATTTTAAATATGTTATGTCAACACGTGACACGTGAGTACAACAGCATTATCCATAATGAGGCTTAGACTTTGAGCAAAGGGCTCCTCAAAGGTCTCCAGTCTGTCAACACAAGTTATTGATGATCCAAAATAAACTACAAGAAATTTGAACATTGTTCCATTAACACTGCATAATAGAAATATAATTTAAAAATTCTGGAGGTATGCTAGTGTGTAAGTAGCTTTTGATAATAATCAGTCAATAACTGATATAATTCACTGGGCAATTGCTTTAATAAGTCACTACAATACCAAGATACAATCACAAATGGCAAAATAGACACTTTTGGTTAACAATGTGCAGAAGCAGGTGTTCTTTGGTCCTACACTATCACACAGTGGAAACATACTGTAGTCAGTCAAAAGGTAAAGGTAATTCTTAATTTTATAATGGCAGCATTAATGCAGAAAAGTACATTGGGAGCAACATATGCTCATTTCCTGCCTCAAAAATCAGAAATAGTCATTTTTACCAGGGACATGTATGCATTGTTTAACAAGAACTATGTGCTGCAAAACCATATTGTACACATTATAAAGGCATGGGTGTGGGGCGAAGAGGGCGTAAGTACTGAACTGGCCTGCCTGCAGTCCTGACCAGTCACCATCCAAGAATGTGTGAAGAATATTGAGAATAAAAAATGTAGCAAATGTTGTGTATTGCAACATTACAAAGTGATAAATGCTTTACTGTCCCAACTTTTGGAATATGCTGCAGATCTAAACAGTTGGAAAGGATGTATATTAAGTAATGAATTGAACTTGACCAGACAAAAGATTAAATGTCTTGGGTTCACACTGTCTGCAATGAAAGTAGTGTTTTCAAACTTTGTACTAACTTCAAGCACTTGCATACCATGTGAAGGTGACTAAGGTTGTAAATCACTTCCATTCCTTAGGTATATAAGTAATAAACTAAGAGAAACATCTTAAAGGTGGGTTATTTTTACAGAGGTTGGAGGGAGGGTTTTAAGGCTAGAGTTTCAGATGCATGCTGATCTGTTGGTCTGAGCGACACACCAAGTCCATAAAGAGAAATGCACTGTTTTGCTGAGCCATCAGACAATGTCATTAAAACCCTCTTGGCCTTTCAGAAGCCCGTGACAGTCTTACTGGATCCTACTTACTGCCTTGCTGTCTCCTAGGTGAGAACCTCTTCACTGCCTCTCCTGAATCCTGCTTGTCTTTGCTTTAACAGTGATGGATTTTAAGGCTGTTTTCCCTTGCATTGGACCTTATCACCATCAGGTGTATCCAGAATTTTCATGAAAAAATTGGTAGATTTTAGAGTGATCTGCTCAAACAGAAAATTATTCAGCAATATCTGCTGATGTGGTAACTATAAAATGGCAATAATTGCAATAATAAAGATGTAAATGCTTTATTATTGCTTTTCTTTAGACTAAGTATATGTCTAAATACATTTACAAAGCAACTCTTTGAAATTCCTGTGTACTTACATTTTATCTCTTCTAAGTATAAAGTAAAACAATAACACATTTAAATCTTTCTAACCATTTTAATCATCAGTGTGTTGTAGAGTTAAATCATTAGCTTGACAATATTTGATGGATCATCTATATGCACTTTAGAGCACTTTGCTTTGCATGAAATTAGTCATTACACCAAAAATATGATTTGCTTTTTAATATAGATATAGCATTTGTCACAATACCCTTCCTAATGATTTATGAAGTGAGTATCTAACATGCTGTAACCTTATTCTAGTGTGACAAGGTCACTGGCAGAGGTTCTTTCTTAGCATGTGTGCTGTAACCTATCAGTTATCAGTGTGTATGTCAGATTCTAAAATAGTAAATACAAAATACGTCTTCATCGGGTACATAGTGTAATCATGTGTATATCATTTCAAAGAGCAGTCTAACATAGATATATACCGGGGTTGTATTTCCCAATCCATATTTTAAAATCCTCTTATTAGACACGCCTTACTGTATGTAGTTTATAACATAAGGCTAGTTTAGAAATCTGATTCTGTCATGCCTTGTTTAGACTGGTTGGCATTTTGTCATGTTCATCACTTGAGGGCATGTGATTGTGGGATAAAGCTCAAATGTCAGAAATAAAAGCACATGCTAAAATGTGAGTGTGGGTGTGTGTGTGTGTGGGGGGGTATTTTTGAAGAATGGGAGACACGGAATATAAAGTCAACGGAATATAAAGTGGACAGTTGATCTCTAACATACTAAATTAAAAAGGTTTTACTGCCTGGACTATTTGAATCTTTTAAAGAGCCAGATTCTAAAGCATTTTATTTAATTATGTATAGTACTACTAATAATATTTTAGGGATTAGATGTCTAGACTAGTCAAATAAGTTTCATTAAATATAATGCTCATGTGTGATCTGTCCAAATCTGACACTAGTATTTTCTTACAGTTTTATGAAAAATGAGATTTGCATTCACTAACACTGAGTTCTAACAAAAATATTTTTACTTGCAGGGGTCTGAAACTAACACAAAGTCAAGATGTCTGAGTAAGTCCTTCATATGTTTGTATACATTGAAATACATTTTAGAATCAAGTTTTGTATACATTTAAAGTGTAAGGTTGTTCCTCTGCATTTGCAACAGTGCATCTATATATCGTTATAGGATTTACTTTAGCATGACATTTTATCACAACCTGCAACTTTACTGTCATTTTTAATGCATTTTTCTAATACATTTATTTTATTCACTAAAAAAGAAAAAAGATGTCATCGAGTCGGAAGCATCATCTAAAGGTAAATTATCAACATGTACATAATTGCATTATGCCCTCATATCTCAGATGCATGTCTGTAATAAAACAATATTTCTTGTCTGCAGAGCTTGATGCTGTCCATCGCCAAAGGTTTGCTGGAGGCTGAGGCAGTATCAGCAGGGGAAGCAAGGCAGACTTATATGGACGAAACTTGTCCACCACTGGACCTTGGAGGATCTATGGCTGACCTTCAGGTGCATAGGCATTTCTTAAATAAATAGACAAGTTCCAAATAAAAGTAAAAACCTGAAAACATATGGAAGGACAAATGTTTAACTGTTGTGGAGGATGTTGCTGCTTGGACGTGTTACACTTTTTTTCTTGCTGGAAATGTTAAGTTTTTGTCACCATTCTGTATTAAAATCAGTTTTTTGTGCATGGCACACCTGAACTGGCTTTGTGAAATGTGTGCTCATGATGTATACTGACAAGTGTAATGTATTTCAGGAGCTGTGCAAGAAGATTCACTCAAAGATCGATAATGTTGATGAGGAGCGATATGACCTGCATAGCAAAGTGAGCAAGTCAGACAAAGAGGTACGATAATACCCTAGCCTGTACTAACAGTTATTTCATCTATGTGCTGTTAAAACAAATGTATCATGAACACACTATTTGCCTGGAACAGATTGATGACCTCAAGATTAAAGTTCAAGACCTGCAGGGCAAGTTCAAGAAGCCAGCTCTGAAGAAAGTACGCATGTCTGCAGACTCTATGCTGCAGGCTCTGCTGGGCTCCAAGCACAAGGTGAACCTGGATTTGAGAGCCAACCTGAAACAAGTCAAGAAGGAGGTCAAGGAGGAGGTGAGTTTAAATAAAGGTTTCCGAGAAACCATTGATTACCATTTTTCCTCAATATCTAAAGCACTAATACTCATTTTTTATTTTCTGAAGTCTGTGGAACAAGTTGGTGACTGGCGTAAAAATATTGAGGATAAGGCTGGTATGGATGGCAGAAAGAAGATGTTTGAGACCTCCTAATTTACTTAACAGAGCAGATGGGTGTTTTAGCAAGCAGGCAGTAGATGTTTTTCAACAAGTTAGTCTTTTTGTATATGACCTATGAAAGAAAAGCTATGAATTTTCCCAACAATAGGTCATTTGTTTTATTTCTGTCTGCTTAACGGCAATTATTGTACCAGCATTAATCAACTTACACAAATAAATATGAAATTACGTAAATTTTTTGTAGTTACTGTAGTTATTTTTAATTAGACAGTGTGTAATTACAGCAAGTACCAACATTATGTATTTTGCAATACCCCAACATTCAGGTTAGCTAAAATACCACCAATATACCGATAAATATAAACATGCAGTATTCAACTCATTAATTTTAATAATGTTATAATCTGTCTGTGTTCTCATGAGTTGCTGATGGAAATTGCAACATTAACATTAATATGTAATTTTGTGCTGCAACTTGTGAAAATATGCTAATGCTAAGCTATCATGGAAAACACATTCACACAGCAACCAACTATAATTAAAGGCATGTTCAGCTAACTATTCAAGTAACTATTGTCTTCATAGAAAATACTTAAACTTTCTTAAACCTTGGTCTCAATAGCTGCACTTGGCTTCTCATAACAATGCATTTATTTTTGTTTATACGATAATGGGTATGGTCGTCCTTTATTAATGTCTTTTCCATGCCATTACAATGCATTATTAGCTCTACTAATAGTATGTACAAACAATTTCAAAAGAATAAAAAGTTTATCTCGTTGCAGTAAATTGTAAAATATTTTATTATATCAGGAAATTGTGAGCACTCGAACTACGAGATGAGTGACTATACCATTCTGTTAGAAAAAACAATACATTAATGATAATTATCAACCAGGCTTGATTTTTAAAATCTCTATAACATCTTCAAAAATGCATTTTAATAAATGCATTGATCTATGCTTTTTGCTGCCTGAGTGACCAGCCATAAAGTCTGTCACCTGAACCCATAACAACCTGGTAATGATGGGTAATTCATAATGCACAAAAAGCAGGGGACTGCTCAAGAGATGTCGGAGTTAATTGAGACTTGACGAGGATTTCATCGGGCTGTCAGGTAAGATTACTTCTAATATTCTGATGTGCTAAATGTCTCAGAAGGCAAGCTGACATGGTGGTCAGATTTTTTCCACTGTGTTGGTTCTAGACCATTTCAATTGTGAGGCCAGTCTAAGGCCAGTGGTTATTTAGTACCCACTTTTTAACCACTGTGCTTTTTTCACACAGTGGAAGTTTTCCTCCACATTTAACCAATATAAACACTAGTGAACACTAGGGGGCAGACATGCCTGGAGCGGTCGAGAGCCCTAGCCACGGCATCCAGAAAGCAGTTAGGGGTTGGGTGCCTGGCTTAAGGGCAATCAAACTGGCAACATTCCGATCACAAGCTTAGTTCTCTAGCCACCAGACCACAGCCGCCCCTTATGTTCTGGTATGTTAGAGGGGCCAATTGCTTTCTGGCTTATGGTGCTTTGTAGTGGGTCTATGCGTGTTGTGACGGGGTGCTTGTTAGTAAACTCAATTTTACCTGAAATCAGTCCCACAATCCCACTTTAAAGCTGAGTAATATGGAACCAAGGTTGGTGGGCCTTAGATCTACAGTGATAGTGTGTGCATCCTAATTACTGAATGCATCGCTAATATTCTGAGTCCAAATTGTATTTTATAGTGGGAAGAGAAATAGTGGGGAGAGAAGAAGATGCCATATGGACGCGATGCAGCGAAATACAGAGAAGTCCCGCCATCTACTGATCAAGTGCGGAACTACAGGCATGACTTCACCTCTCACTAATTAAAAGTTTTGTTATTCACAAAACATTCACTATAAGTGAAAAATATATATTTTTATTAATTTAATTAACAAAACTTAAATGTTTGTATATCTGTATTTAGCATA
>JAYDZG010000001.1:9534409-9546037 GCA_034509265.1 Microcambeva bendego | reverse complement strand
GGAGACAAATATTTTGTGTGGCGCACCTATGTCAATTTAGTTTATTCCCAAAAAAATATCTTATGTAAAGTTTTTATGAAAAATGACAATAATGTTTACCTTAATACAAAAATTATTTAATACATTATTAATATAATATACAGTAAAATTATACACTATAGAAAATATCAATATGTGCATGTTATTGCTGAAATGAAATGTTACGATTCTACACATGTAAATGTGTGCAATGATCTCCGGTTATTACTATTATTATTCTTATTTTTGGCCAAGGATGTGACTGAGTTTTAAAATGTGTGGTGGATATTTTATTGTATTTAATGCTCAGATGGGATTTAAGGCTGACATGTCCTAATGCAGTAGTCTCCTGTCACTTTTTGGGATAGGTTTGCCACCTAGACATTTTAGAGCATTACCACTTTAAAGCCAAGGGGTATTTAAGTGTAGTGTGAAACAGAAGGTGCTGCTTACTAATTATACTCATTTGCAATAATTAGTGATGGTGGCACATGTCTTTTTTCTCTGCCTGTCAACAAGAAGGATTTAAGTGCTTCTCTAAGGTGTTACCAGCACATAGTCTCCAAAGACTCAGATACATGCTTGAAGCTTTGGGAAACTTAAACAATGGCTCTTTTTTGTTTCCTTTGTTTTATAACCTTATAACTGTGTTAGCATTAAGAATGTTTTTGTACAAATCAAAGTTAGTGGATCCAAGAATTATTTAGAACCATGTGAAATAATCAGACATTAACTATACCGGTTCCTTATGTTTGATAAAAATAAAAGTCAATATCTGTTTTTTTGAATACTCTATGTGCAAGGGGCAGTAAGTGAATGATATACTTCATTTGTCTCATTTTCACTGCATGTTATTGTATGCATTATAATCTTAGGAAAGTGTGTAGTTAACAATAACAACTTTGTGTTGAACCTGACTCTCTTAAATCACATAATGCCTAGTTCATTGATGTGGCAAAGTTTTTACAACGGCTGCCCTTCTTGTTGCAACCTCCCTTTTTATCTGGGCTTCGGACCGGCACCCTAATGCACTTGTCTGGACGTCATAGTGGCTGGTTACCTACAGGACAATTCAGTGTCTCCAATTAACCTGGTGGCATTTTGGACTCTGGGTGGAAACTGGAGTACCCGCAGGAAACCAATGCGGACACTGGGAGAACATGCAAACTCTGCACACAAAGGACCTAGTTCACCTCATCTGGGGATCAAACCTTCTTGCTTTGAGGCAACAGTGAGTGCTACCCACTAAGCCACCGTGCCTCCCCCAATAATGCTGTTTCAGCTGCAGATGCTGAAAGCCCTACTGACCTGAATGACTCCAGAGTGCAAGAGACCCAGTCGTGTAGTGTGAACTGTACAGCGACCTGATGACTTGAAAAGTCGTGTAGTGTGAACTGGGCATAAATTGTAGCTCTTAATTCCTTCATGCTTCTTGCTCTCTCTCTGTCTATTTGACTAGGTTACTACCAAAATATCTTAATGCTAATGTAAAGCATGGCTGTGACGAATGTCATGGAATGCACTCTCAGTGGACAGTTAAGTGCTTACCTTGGTGTTTATAGCAAGGCTCATGCAGTTCAAGGCTCAAGGACCCCTGTAACACTGTCAGATAGAGTTACATCAGAATGCACTAAGAACTTGACAATTGCTTGTCTTCAATTTTTTATATTTTTTATAATCTGAAGTAGTTGAAAACACTGGAATAGTAATTTTGTACAAATCTGTATGTGTTTGATGTCTCTTGATTTACTGCTCCAAGAAAGCTTGTGGCAAAAAATCAGATCAGCAATATTTCTAACATGCACTCATATGTCCCAAACCACACACAACTGTTCTAAAACATGTCAGTACTGCATCACTTGGTGTTGCTTGATTTGGGACTGGTCAGCTCATTAGATTGAAGACCATCAGTAAACTGTGCAGCTTAGTGTGTAAGGTACTAGATGCTAAGCGATAATATACTGCATAGTAATTTGATGTACGGTAAGGGAGAACATGCAAACTACATAAAGTTGGGACCCGGACCACCTCGACTGGGGATCGAACCCAGTATCTTCTTGCTGTGATGCAACAGTGCTTTCCACTAAGCTGACTTGTAACTGCTGCTTAGCTTAGAATATTCCAGATTTGAGCATTTAACACAAGCCTCTAACTTACTAACCTAACTAGGTTTTTGTGCTAATTACATATTAGTTTTGTGACATTGTAGTATTAAATGTGGTGAGTTATTTGACCCCCAAAACCAATATATATTTCTATATAATCTGTATAGTTAAAAAAGAAATAAGTTAATGTCATTTAACAAAGATCTCTACTATGATTTCATTTGTAAGCAAATAATTTATTTTGTTTAAACTGGTATCTAACACATCTGGATATATCATGGCTACATTGTCTTATGTTCTGCAATTGTTTTTCAAGCTACTGAAGAAAGATGGAGTCCATATGGTAATTAAACCTCGTTCATGCCTATGGACTGTAGCACCTCTGCTAATTGCAACATATTCTCATATTTGCATTTATGTAAGGTGGCATTACTAAAAGTTTTGGCGTGCATGGATAACATTATGGCATATGTTCTATCAACACCTGCAACATCTGCCAAGTTTCCACAACTGGCTTTGGTCATCAGCCATTGTAATACAGCAGAGCCCTCTGCCCAGATACATTAAAGGAAAAGCCCCTGAACTCTAGAAGCACCAGTGGGGCTCTGAGAGATGAAATCGGAACCTTTGTTTTTCCAAAACAAAATTATCTAGCAGGAGAAAAAATGAGGTTTGGAAATGAGGTTATTAGTGAGCTGTGTTAAGGAGAAGGAGAACTTGCAACTGTAGAATGAGGGGAAGTGAACGGGTCTCCAGGCTTTGGCTGTAAAGTATGCTTGGTTTTCTGGCAGGACTACTGTGTTCTCTATGACAGCACCATTTGGCTTGTCTCATGCTCTCTCCATTTCACATAAAATGTCATGAGAAGTATTTCATCACATCAGCTTCCCAGCAGTTCAGTTCAACAGAATACCCACTCTCTCAACGTTTTGTTTTCATTATAATTTCTGAAACTATTATAAACATGATTCAAGTAGTATAGATGTCTTTAAATGTATTTTACTATTTTTTTAAAATATTTTTTTAAATTTATATTTACATATTAAGAAATTACGTCTGAATCTCACTGGGTTTTATAACTAGTATACCACTATATTGTTTGAAAACCAATGCTAGCTACATCCTTTAAAGATCTATACAGAGTAATCATGTCTCTAAAAGCCTTGCGAAACCTAAATGGTGTGTTGAGCCAAGGCGCCACTTTGCCTGCCTGCTCTTAGCTCAGGAATTATGCTAGTCCCTGGGTGGGAGGTCCAAATTGCTGGCACAGGTTTTGAAAAACAGGAGCGTGTTGACCACCAAAAAGGGGGAGTGTGAGCATAGGGTGATGGTGAGATGGTGTGATATTCCTCATCAAGACTCTCAGTGTTTTTAGCTCTTGGATGTCAAAGTACAAATTTATTACAATAATATGGAAATCAGGGATACAAATCCAAATTTTGGACAAATTTAAGTTTACATTTTTCCTTCTGCCATTTAGCAGACACTTTTATCCACAGGGAGCAATTGCGTGTTAGGGCTATTGCTCAAGTGCCCAACAGAGGCAACCTGTCAGTGGTGTAGTACAATATCTTAACCAGTAAGATACAATTGCCCTGTGTATACTACTCTATACTACGACAATGACCAACGTCAACAATCATTCAAGTCAAACATCAAATACCAGTTTTAAACTAATTCATAATAATTGGAACATACCTCAGCACTGTAATCATAATTTTAATTCGGAACTGCATAGATCAAATCCCTTCTCAGCACTAAGTACACAAACTTTCCAGCTTAAATTGTAAATGGCAGATCTGGCCAGAAGAAAATTACAGTCATTCACTGTCTTTATTCTGATCAGGGTCACCATACAATCTTATTTTTTTGCTCTGAAAAGTAGTGTCTAATTCAAAAATAAAAATGCCAATAACAATTTATTATTATTTTGGACAATTATGTAAAAGGGAACTGACTATGCTCTGTGTTGTATTTTGTGGTCTGTTAGCATGTGAGACCATCACTGCCCCCTGCCTTGTCCCTTTTAAAAGACTCTGAGAAACAGTTATTAAGCAAACCAGCATAATTCTTTTAATTTCAATTTACTTTAGTTAGACTAGTTTATCAAAATAATATCTCTATTTCTAGGAGTTTAGAACATTTGTTAGCAAATCAATTCATTCTTAATCATTGACCATTCTAGTATAAATTTAACAAGAAAGTTAAGGCCAATCTCTTGCAAAAAAGGTTTTAAACCAGCGGATCAGCCTGTTCTCTGGGAGACCTGCTGGTGGTGCAGTGCAGTTAAACCTCAATAGACTTTACAGCTTTGGATCTGTCTGGCTGGGTGAACTCTAGCAGGTATCAGATTTAATATCAACTTCTACCTCTGCATGTTCTGTGCCTCTAAAGAGCGTGGTAATGCAGCCTTATCCCTTCCATGGCAGGAATCAGAGCGAGTGTGAATAATTGTACCGTATCCAGGTGTATTTGGTCAAAGTGGCAGACAGGGTTGTAAACTGGCTGGTCTGGGCAATGGGACATGCTATGCTTTGTGGTTGGAACCACATAAACTGGACAAAATATCCAGATGTTGGTTCATGAGCTAAGATGTCAGATTAAAAAAAATATATAAAAAAATCATGACAGATAACATTCAAATGAGGGCATTTTACTAAGCACTCACCTTGTTTATTTACCACAGTTTTAATCACTTTACAATTGCATGTGAATTTTAATAATCTTTGTTAAGTCAGATGTTTCAATCATTAAAATAAGATTTAAAATCCCTTTAATTATATAAAATCAATTATATAAAAATCAATAAAAGAAATACACAAAGACTTATGATATTCTTTTTGACAAACCTTTCAATTTATTCAAAAGGGAAATGTATTTCATGATAATCTTGTCACAGATGTGAGGCATAATGGATAAGGTATCATATTTGAATATTCACACTAAGGTTGAGACACTAACAGAAAATGTATTTAGTCATTTATAAGTAGCTGAGCAATTACAAAAGTTAACTTTCTTTAATTGCAATCACTTGGAAGACTTAATTTTAATAGACTTTTTTCTAATTTCTTAATGTCTGTAAATGCATTAAAGTAGCTAAAAATTAACAACTAGTTTTAATATGATGATACACTTAAATCTTCATATAAAGGCTCTGAGCTTTCTGCTTTTATTTGTAATTTTGACATCTCAGTAAAGACATACCACATTAGTTTATAGTCCAAAGGTACTTCAAACATCAATTATTCATTTTTAACAAATTGTTGTCGAAATAACAGTTGATTGTCTAACTTATAATGTTACACTAATATAATTTTTCATCCTAATTATACATGTCATCAGTTGGATATTGTTTTCCATAAAACTGTGTTTAGGAAATCCAGTAGCCTCTTAGTATGTCGGATTGCTTGGACTAATTGGGCTCATTTATTGTTATCTCCTGGATCTCAAAACATTTTCTTTCAGGGTCAGTGGCCACTTTTGTACAGAAGTCTTTTGTTAATATTCAAACATCAAAAGCAGTAACTTGTAAAACCACATAAAAAATAAGTATGGACTACAGGGAAATTGATTTTAAAATAACATCATATACAGTCTTTACAAGTTTTTAAATACAAAAACGAATAAAAAAAATACAAATCAATTAATACAAGAATTTTTGGTTTGTTCATTCTCTTAGTTTATAATTTCATGATAGATGTAGAAAAAGATTTCCAATGTTTGAACTTGTAAATATATGACAGCACCATTTATATTGTAATGTTCTATTCTCCTTTTGACTGTTTCTGTTAGGGGCTGCCAAAGCACTTTTTAAGCCTTAGGCTGCACCTAATTATAATCAAAAGTCCATTTTACCTTGATGCTGCTCTTAAATGTCGAAGTACTTTATAAATTATTTTTGCAAGTTGGCGTCTTCACTTAAACACTTAAGCTAAAGCTGTGGACTAGTAAAATAATCTATTTATAAGTGTATACATACATATTTTAAATAAAAGTATGTTTTTAATTAACATTTCCTAGAGTGTAATTGCTTGCTTAAGAACAATCTTTAAAGTCACTGTTGCCTCACAGTGAGAAGGTCCAGGGATCGATCCCCGGATGGGGTGTTCTAGGTCCTTTCTGTGTGGAGTTTGCATGTTCTCCCCGTGTCCGCATGGGTTTCCTCCGGGTACTTCGGTTTCCTCCCACAGTCCGGTTTCCATTACATTATTACAGCAACTACACTAGACTGGCATGTATCGCTGTACCAATCTTACACCTATATGTACATACTATCATTCATGCAATCACGTTTCTTTGGTAAAATTAGGTAAATTTAGATGAAGTTATGTTAACATTTATGTTACAAAATTAGTGAATTTTATATTAATAAAGTAGTGTAAAGTGCATTAAATATTATGTATTTCCACAACAAACCATGAAAAAATGTGCAGATGATATTAGTTTCAAATAACTATTTTTAGGTATTATAAAAATCCATGAAAGACCTGAAGTTTGCGGGGGTTCACTGTATTTCTTTCTCATGATACTTGAGTGAAGTAGTCTACCACATTGAGCTCTTTCCAAACAAATCTGTGACCCTGATTAGTATACCCACAGTAGCCTGGAACAGTTTTCCCCGTGGGAGTTTTATTCCCAAGGCCTTCCCAATCCCATCACAGCTGAATGTGTAGGGCAGTGATAGAACATGCTGATCCAGGGGCAGTTTTACTTTGTCTGTTATGATGGGTAGTTGAGATTTGTTCCGGGGAAAGTAGATCCTAGGTCAGTGTTTAAGTGCAGGGAAGGGGGGCTTTAAATGGACATGTACTGACATGCTGTTCCCACCTGGGTGTTAATCACGCTGAACTGTCCCCACTCTATTCAGCCCCCACAGGGGGTAGCAGCAGAGAACTAAGGGGGTTCAGTAAGTGGAGTTATAGATGTGCTTTCCAGATGAGTGCTGGGGTTTCGTCTCTGTCTTTATTGTTAGTGTTTACATAATGTTGTGTAATGTATGGCTAACACACACATCTTGTCATCTATGTAATTTTTATAACTGCTAATCTTCTTTATTGTCCTAATTTTCTTTATTTATTAAGCTAATGATCTGTCGTCCCTGAATAGTAATCTGCATGTGTAGCTCCTCTCTTCACCCTTGACCTGGGGCGTGTATTACTTTGTTTTGCACTTCCTGGACAGGTTATCCTGAAACAGGAAAACAAAGCAGGTGGCCTAAATGATCAATACCCATCTGCAAAACACATATTAACAGCTTAATATGGACAGCATTAAAATAGGATTTTTTAGCCACAGACTTGAATAGCTGTGGCATGATTATTAACAAAAATATTTTTCTCTATTCTATTTATATTTTAAAAAATCAGTTATGTTGGTCAGTATAATTATTGAAGGTCATTTTTTTATTTTTGTCAGTTAGAAAGAAAATAAGTTTGTTACAAAATGTCCAAATATTCCTTGAAAATTGTGCTTGTGAATAAACTGCTAAACAAAACATTATCCTAAAAGGGCAAGTGGTCATAGAGCAATGAATTCTGTATATTTGTAATATTTCTTGTTTAAAAGCTTGTTTAGTCTACTCAACAGGTGAGATATTGTTGGAAATGACAGTGTAAATTGGGTCTTTTTGCCTCTAACTTACACTTTAGCTTCCTGTGTCTTGACCCTTATGTCCCTGACCCACATGCAATGTATTTTGTGTGACTAACAGCTGTAATTCCCCAATTATCACGCTGTGTTGTCCAACTGTGTGCAGGTTTAGTTACCAGGAGCATGCAGCCAAGAGCTGGGCCGCTGGTTTAGATCTCCTACTAGGGTGATCTGGCTTCCCCTACTGCTTATTTATTTATGAACATGAGATATTGTTAGATGTTCTGTTTGGAAAATTTGTTAAATTGGTGTAATGATCTATTATTAAATATGTAAAAAGGAGTTGGATATACATTGGAAAGGCCTTGAAGTATCATAAAACACTGCTGAATAGCATCACCGTCTGGAATTGACCTGATACACCCCTTTGACACTGGGTGTGTAAATAAGTATAAATATAAATGTAAATAGGCAGTTGAGATACTTAACACATCTTACAACCGAACACAAAAATGATATATTCAAATTTTATACTATTATAGTATATATTTACTGTATATTCTCAAGGGCATGACCTGTCAGCTCTGTACATAAATATTTTTTTTAAAACAATTATTTTTATTTGTAATATACTTATAAATATTATAATATACTTTATTATTATATCCTTTAATATTGTTAGTTTCTGTGTTTGAATAAAATGTGGTTTTGTTCTAATATCATTCTTTTTGTAGTTTATATTAAAAAATACTCTGGTCATTTTGTCACATACCAGAGGAACTTTAACTTCTATAATTATTCCATATTTTTCATGTTTTTGAAAGCTGGAAAGAAACTGGAGTAGCTAGAGGCAAGCCCAAGCTGACCCTTGGAGAACATATGAATCTTCACAAACACTATAAATGTCCAACACAGGCTCCTAGGATTAATATTTCTATAAGACCCATTCTAATAGCAATTGGTAATTTTCTATTATTCAGTTATTTATGTACAAATGTTGCAATGTACAAACTTTAGACAAGAAAATAAAAACACAAAACTATACAATCCACAACCTTTCACTCAACCTCAGACCCTTCGTTTTCACTTGTCCCTTGGGTATCTGGAGAACCATGACATTCCACAGCCTTCTCTCTAATTAACCAGTGACTTTCTCCAAGACATCAATCTGAGTCAGTTTAGATAAAAAAAAAGCCAACAATCCTAATAACTGTCAACAACCAGACTGCCCTTGGCCCTGCGTGGCTAGACGCAGGAGGACAAAATGCAGGGTAACATGTTAAAAACACAATTTCCGCTGCCAGCCTGCTACATATGGCTATTCCATCCTCCAATACTTGACGCAGAATTCTTTTAACACTCAGCAGAAAGCTGTGAAAGAAAAGTCACCTTTGGAGGTACAGGACATTTTAGAAATAGGTCCCATGGGTCTGTTTTGAATTGATTTGGTCCATATCGTTATTGCTCTGGCACAAAGTTCTAATGATTTTTAGTGAGCCAACAACACACACACATTAGTATAATGCAGTCGTATTACTGTTTCCATTCATACGTATAGTTTCATTACATTGTTTTATGAACTTACCTGTTTTTCTCTTAATTAATAAGTTGCTAACTTCTAAACTGCCTTTAAAGCAATTCTGTGAAATAAACTGTTTGTACTTGCTGGGTTATGTAAGTGGCTGATCTTTAAGAATTATTTAACAAGTAAATACATATAAAAGTACGCTATAACTGTGCATTTGTAGTTGACCTAGGTTTAGGTTACACATGCAGACAACTAGGCTTAAGTCAACCTTTGAAATTTTAGACCATGATAGTTAATAATGCACTGAAATAACAGCAGAGTCCCCCAGTCCTCACATAACACAGATATTGGAGGCTGAGGATGGCAGTACAGAGTGATGAAATAGACGGTGATCCTGTCATGACTGAACCCGGCCTGGCATGACAGTTCCTGTAATCTACCAGCCAGCAGGTCAGCATAAGCCAGTTCCAGTCCAGGGTTACACAGAGAAAGAATGAGACGGCCAAACTACAGTCTACCATTCACACCACAGTGAAATTAGGTTTGTAAAGTCATCTTTCAAATGATGTTTTTTGTGCTATTAATTGGTACTACGTAAATCAAGGATGAAAATGAACACCATTTCCTTCTAGAAAGGGTCTCTTTTACTCGTGTGCTGGCTGCCACCATGCTGCCTTCTTTCTTGCTGTTATGAATGTTTGTCTTTAGGAAAGTGTAGTCGTATCAAGTCTAAACTATGAAAGTGGATACGGCAGAATGATCATGGTCACTATTTACTCAACTGCTCTGTCCTAACCCTAATGTCTGTGGCTGGGTCTTGACATGATCCATGCTAATACTGACAAATGACCCTCAGACTAGGAAGTATACAAACCATTGATATGGGGATAAATTTTCACGAGTAAATGAATCATGGTGTGCTGATGTAAATGGGGTTTGCTAAGAGAGCATTACTAATAAACTTATTTTTTATATGCATATTTATTGTTATTAAGGTATTCATTACTTTCTTGTATGGGGTATTTAAAACAAAATTATTTATTTGAGGAAAAATATATTGTTTACCTTTAAATGCCTGGCAAATAGGACAAATATGTATTCTCATCTACTTTTAAAAAGCTTATATTGGTAAATAATTATGACTGCATTTTTAGATTTCAATTTCTCTTGTTGTTTCAAGAGTGCATTCTTACCAAAATTTATTGATAAGTTGAGCAAAAGGTCCTTTAATCAGGGCATTAAATCAGCATTGTAAAATGACACAATGGCAGCTGTACAACCTGATCATAATAACTATGCATGCAAATAGCCATCAACTGTCCCATAACTTTAAAACATTTACTGACCTTTGCCAAGGCAGAAGAAGAAAAGCATTCACTGAACACTTCCGTCCTTTGGCTTGTAACTGGCATGACATACCAGCTTTAGTACTGAAAAAGTCACGTGCCCTAATATTTTCATAGGTGCAGCAGTTAAAACAACCTTATTGTGGTGTATATTATAAAACCCTACTTAAACACAATAATATGCACAATTTTGTCAAATCACCAGTTATAGGTTATAATAATAACAGTACTACTACTGCTACTACTACTACTATTACTACTATTATTATTAATAATAATAATAATAATAATAATAATAATGAGGAAGGAAGGAAACATCCAAACTGTGATTTTTTTACACAAGCTCTGATGGAAAGGATAAATCTGTTAGGCCATCTCAGCAATCATCCTTAGTTTTCATATTAACAATTGGGTTTGTGATGTCAAACAGGGAGAGAATTTCGATGGAAAAACAATGTTGTTCATACAACTTCATGCTAACGTATGTTGTTCTCATGTTCCATAATGTTGACAGAATGTATTTTGTATGCTGTCTATTGTAAGCAAGAGTTAAGGCTATATTTTACTTCCATTGCTGATGAGCTTTCACCATTACAAATAAACACCAAAAACATGATACTGATACTGTTATTTAAGAGCCTTGACATGAACCCACATATAAAAATAAACTTAAGGAGAATGTAGCTGATTGGACGCCTATTATGTAATCCAGTTATTAGAAATCAGATCAACAACAAAGAACACGTGTTCATCTAACACCCTTCCATAATGGGTTGCTCTTAATGTTTTGTGAATAAAGAAAGGTCCCACCGTTTGAATATCCCATGCTACCACAGCACACCATACTTATAGGCAAGTAAATTGTTTAAGATGGATCAGTCCAGTAAGGGTTTGTGTCCAACCAGTATCAGTGATCCTATATGTTGACCTCACCAGTCATAAGTAATTCGAGTAAAACCTGATAGATTAACCTGGGTGTGTGTGTGTGTGTGTGTGTGTGTGTGTGTGTGTGTGTGTGTGTGTGTGTGTGTGTGAGTTTTGT
>JAYDZG010000001.1:9521204-9532705 GCA_034509265.1 Microcambeva bendego | reverse complement strand
TAGTGTGTGTGTGTGTGTGTGTGTGTGTGTGTGTGTGTGTGTGTGTGTGATTATTGTAGTGTTGATTCCTAAGAAATTTGAATGGAAAGTTGAGAAAGTTATTATTAAACAAAGCCCAATCTTTGCAAATGACTTTAAATTTAGTACAATTATTTAATAAATACAGTTAATTAAAGCAAATAATAATTGTCCGTAAATTCTTGGTAATTCAAACAGTGGAATTTATCCTCAGCCCTTTTCTTTGTTTATCCTTTACTGAGTATAACAGTGCAAGCTGGCCTTAAGCCCTTTTATAAGGCCCTCTCTTCCTGAACCATTAGTATTGAGTTTCCCAATTCAGCTTCTATAATGAAGCCCCAGTATCAGCCAGCACTCTGTATGATGTTAGAGAAGAACCAGATGGGACGTCTTAAACACACTTCTAGATTTCCTTGCTCCGTAAAACCTCCATATCCAAGTTATAGTGACAGACTCTGTCTTAGGTTGTCAGCACTGACAGCGGTTTAATTGCACCCATCATCAGACACACATACAAAGATCAGGAGGGCACTGTGACCTCCCGCAAATGAAACTAGGATTTGGCCTTTTTAAATGCATCAACAAATTTATTGTTTCTGTACACATGTGTTACATTTTACTGGCATATACTTTACAATCACCTCTGATCTCAAGTGAGCAATATTGTTATGTAGTAGGGGGCAAAACCTAACTGCATTTGAATTCTCACTCTACTTACAGTAGACAGTACCTTCCAAAAAGTTGATTTCAGCAGATGATTTCAGGAAATAATTTGATGAGCAAAGATGGCCAGAGGATCTACATTTGGATAACAAATGTGTGAGGAAATTATTTGAAGGTTAAACCGAATGTACCTCAAAGAAAGATTGAAAGTTAAATCAATAAATTATTCAAGGAATCAGAAGGAATTTTAGTGAGTAAAGGACAGGCTTAAGCTGAGGTGATCTTCCTTCGGATGCCACTGCCATTGCGGGAAGAATGAGACAAAATATAACCTGAAACAAATAACTTGGTATCCTCAGTGTCACATCATATTTTCAGTGTGGTGAAAAGGAATGACAGCAATATAAAGTGATAAATGCTTTACTGTCCCAACTTTCTGGAGTGTGCTGCAGGCCTGAAATGCAGGAATGGATGTTTATTAGTAAAAAAAAAATTGCAATATCTCAGGTTCACACTGTCTGCAATACACTACAATTGTGGTGGAGCACTCCTAGCTACTAAAAATAACAACTTCAGGAAATAATTGACAGGTACTCCCCCCAGAACAGAGAGTGTTTAGGGCCTTGCTCAAGGGCCCAACAGTGGCTAAATGGAAGAGCTGGGATTGACAGCCCAACGCTCAATCCACTAGTTTACCATAGTCCCTAGCAAAATTTGTAATTTATTGTAGGGCCTCTGAGCAAGGCACTAAACCTCTGCTTTCATTCGTTTTCAATTGTTACTTTGGATTAAAGATGTAACTGCCAAATGTAAGTGGCATTGTCATTTTTTGTTAAGGCAGTGGTAACTCAATGGCTTATGGTAAAGGTTACTGTTTAAATCATCCAGGATGTCAATGGTCGACTTGATCAAGGCACTTAACTCAATTGTTTGAATTGGAAGGGTTGCAAAAAACTTTGGATGAATAAATCTGCTACAATGCTATAGATGTAAATTACTTTTAAATGGTTACATTGTGAAAGCATCACTTATAGAGTACATATATTACAATTCACTTCATCTAATTTAGATGAGTCCCAAATTGTAAAAAAAAAAAATAGTGAAGAACTGACATCTTATTAAAATTTTAGATTTTAAGCATTTTGCCAAGATCAAACAGCTTCCCAAAGACACAGATCATCACTGCTCATTTCACTGTCAAGCAAGTTAGTCAAAGATGACCCAACTCAAAGAAACTTCTTGTGTGGGAGCAAAAGAGGTGGCAGGTCACTTCCTCCAGAGGTAAATGGGGGACAAATGTCAAGATCTCTGGTTCCTGTCACACGGTCACTCCCTTGCTTTTCTTCACCCTGTTGCTGCATGTGCTGATTCTCTGAGGCTAACTGCTGCTTATACTGGTCTCATTAAAAGGTCTACACCTGATTCTGACATTAGGGGAAGTTTCCCACACCTCCCCCTGACCAGATCTGTAAATAACCCAAATCAGCAGTGTTTAGGGCCTGGGAAGTGGCATGAAACACTTACACTTACTGGTGGCCAAAATTGTGGAGACAGCTAACATTTTTTATACTTGTTATCAAAGCTTGCAAGTTAGAAAGTTCTCTTGCTATGATCCATGATGAAAAAGCTGCACAATTTAAATAAACATTTGTTTAGTAAACAAATTCATTTTTGCTACATTATGCTACATTGCTACATTATTTTTGCTACATTGCTACATTATTTATGACAAATAATACAATTTTGTATAACATTAACTAACATATATTGTTAGATATAATTTCAAGGCTTAGTAATACTACTAGCTGGTGTAGCAAACATCAAAAAATATACTAGTGATACCGCATTACTGTACATACACAACAGATGTCCATCATTGTAATTTTACTAAAACATGAAAAAATCTCACAAGAATCTGTCACAATAACTCATAGGACAATTTGTTAACAAACATAGAATATATATTAAAATAGTGTGTAAACAGTATGAATAAGAAATAATAGTTACACGGGCGCCAAGTATAGACTTATAAAAGTGTGATAAAAGTGTTTCCACCATTGTAAGTCTGACAACCCAAGAAGTCATCTATTGTATTTATCTAGGCTGCAACAAAGACCTGTCATAGTTTGTAAACCAGAAGTGCCCTTCTTGACACAATCGTAATTTTTTGTTATTTACCATGGTACTGTGTGCACACTGACACGTAAACCTTCCAATGGCTAGGCTGTTCTGCCCGACCCTCTTCCCCAATCGTGTCTGTACAGATGCCTGGGTGGCAATAGCACTGCTAAGATTTGAACCCTGGATCTTAGTGCTAGTGGGTTACTTTAGAACAATGCAACTTTTATTTTCCTGCTCTACTAAATAATTACTTGTAAAGCTAGGGGCTGCAATTATAAATATACTCATGCAATAAATGGTGATCTTAATACTGCATTTATAGCATGTGTCAGATGCATACAGTTGTGAATTACAAGCAATTGAGGGTTAAAGGCCTTTTTAGTTGGCAGTGACTAACTATTATCTTAGCCATTGAGCTACTATACCTGAGAGCATGTTACCTATTTTCTATGGTATAGTGTAATTGTAGGATTACAATAAAGTCAACTGTTTCTGTATTTTCAAAGTAAACATTGACTAAGTTACTGGCTTCACATGATTTCTTGAAAGTTAATCACTTTAACACACTACACACATTGTTCTGTCTTTTTAGCCTATTATATTACCTACTAAATAAAATAAGTAACTAATTGGAGTAATTAATACAATAAAATAAGTTTGTCTAATATTTATAATATCAGTAGACATTTATTAAATGCAATGGTCTTTTTTAAGTCCAGAGCTGAACTTGGAGGCTTAGTATTGTGAAGATTTATGGAATTTTCAGCAGCAGCAGGCCATGTCCAGCTGCTCTTATAGTCACGGGAATCAGAGAGACTAGTGCACTCCTTTCCCCCAAACAATAGAGCAATGAGTGCCAGGGAAAAAGAAAGAGGGGTTGCCGGGATCATGGGGCAGCAGAAAGGGGAGAGTCCCAGGTTCTACAGCATCTGTGAAGTAGATCAGTGCTGCTCAGGGCGAGAGAGCTCTGCCCTTATCGTTATCGTTTAGGCAGGTGCAAGTTGTATGAGTGTACTGCTGTAATAATCATTGTTTCTGTGTCATTGTGATACTGAGGAGTTTGCTTAGTGTGATATGTTCTTCATTTTTATAAACTTTTGAAAAAAAAAAGTTTTGGATAATTTTCTGATGACCAGAATTACAATGAAATGTATTCAGTTAGATAAAAATAAACAGAAACAGCTTTATTCGCCAAGTATATTTACACACACACAAGTAATTTGTTTCTAGCTGTTGACACAAGGGTAGGTGGTATAAAATATATATATTTTTTAATAAAATAAATGATAATTTTGTAATTATGTGTAAGTGTTGTGTCTTTTAAAAAATAAATAAAATAACTTTACAAGAATAATGCATGGATAACGTATTAATAATGTCTTATTGTTGTCACTGCAAAGCCGAAAGAAGAATTAGCCATGCTCATCTCAAACTAAATATGGGTAAAAGTGAACTGGAATTGTTACTTTCACACTCTTACTTAAGGGTCAAATTTTGTTTGGTAATGTTGTGTTGGATTGGCTTTAGATTCAGTTTACACTAGTCTTTATATATCATACAGGTGCCACATTTTAACCACACTTAAAACATCCAGGGATGCACGAATTACAGTAATTGTTTACAGTCACTGTTATAAATGTGCTTTCAGTATCTTCGTCTGGGTTTCTCCTGGGAGCTTTGACTTCTTTCGACACATGAAAAACCAGCAGTCAGGTTAATCGGAGGCACTGAATCCTCCTATCCATGGTTTTTCTGCTTACCTTGTGCCTAATAGATAGGTGGGATCGGCACCAGCACCCCCACAATACAATAAGCAGTTAAGAAAGTATGTGCTAGTCTGACTATATAATTAAACTTATCTTTGTTGCTTATAAATAAAAACATGACAGACATCCTTGTTAAATGACATTGCACTTATGTTACTATGTGATTACTACAAATATTATTTTAAACTTTAGGATATGCCAGACATTTAACCTGTGATGATGTAAAGCTTGCTTAACCAATGTTCAATCAGCTTATATATGAAGACAGACAACTGATTTGAGATAAGTTTAAGGTGTCATTTTTTTAAGTGCAGACAAATAATGCTATGTACATGAGCAAAACATTCATTAATTCATCCACTTAATGTCTGTTTAACCACCACTTTATTAATTGCCATAGTGGGCACAAAAAAGGTAATGGTTAAGGTACTAAAACCTGATTAGAGGGTGGTCGGTTTAAGCCTCACCAGTCACCTTACCAAGTTGGTAACATCTCTAAATTGTTTAAAATAAAAATCTCCTAAATGCCAAAAATGTAAATGTGTATAACATCTAAAGTCTTTGTCTTTTCTACCACTTCAAAATTAGTTTGTTGCACACCCAACACGAAAACATTGATCGGATTTGCTCCTTCACATTTGGTGCTTGTAGCATTAATAGCCTTAACTCCTTTGAAAAAGCAATTCACAATATCTCTAATCAAGCCATCTAAAAATATTAGACCAGACAAGAAAGGCAATAAAGCTTGTGATCAACATTTTACAGCATGTAACATTTTTTGCAGTGGTGTTTTGTGGAGTTGATGTAAGAGCTCTGGAATCTGCTGAACATCACTGATGTTGAGAGTAACAATTCACATAAATTCACAGAAAAGAGGAAATGGTTTGCATTTATCTAGGAATTCTATTCAGGAGCACACTTATATGTAGCTACAAAGTACCATGCTGGAATGGTGTTTACTGTTCAAAGCCAACTGGGCTATACAGCTCTGCACCCCTTGATCGAGTTCTGCATGGCAAAGTCCACATGGATCCAGCCCACCGCCTCCCCTCCTTTTACACAGCGCCTCTCCTCATTGGCCATTCATGTCGTCACGGAGACAACAGCTGTCTCCGGGATGAAGAAGCTACTTTTGGGGTGCCAGCCAGTCTGACTGCCTGCAACTGGAGAATCCCAAGGTCCCTCATGGCCTTCAAAACACACGCTGTTATAGGAGTTGTTGGCATGTAAAAAGAACAATGCCCTCTAGAGGCTTACTGAATTTCTTCTCACTGCACAATTTCAAACAGCACACTGCTAATGATAGGGCAGACAGGGACAGTATATGCACCTTATGTCTTGGGGATGCATTTTTTCCTCATTTATATAATTTGTTTATAATAATAATTTATGATAATATTATATAATAAAAATATAATATAACACATGATCATTTTTACAATTTACAAATTAAAAGGAAAATATTATATAAAAGTATTGATGTAGGGATCATTGGCTAGATTTAGTTGTTAGGTCAAGTATCACCAGTTGGCAATAGGCTGGATGAACTGTTGCTTAAGAACAACATTAATAAATTGATAATTTTATGTTTTGACATACAGTTGACTTTAAAAATGTATATGAGGGATATTGCAAAGCTTAATAAATTCCCTTTCTTAGTTATTTTTAGTATACAAAAACTGGTTTAGCAAGTTCCACGACCTGAAGCTTGTTATACATCAATATATTTTTACAGTCATTACAAAATATGATTGTAGCCAAGTGGTTAAGGTACTGCACTACTCATTGAAAAGTTGCTAATCCAAGCCCCACCACTGCATGGTTGCCACTGTTGAGCCCACAAGCAAGCCTTTAACTCTCAATTGCTTAGGCACTATACAGTCATAATACTGTCAGTCGATTTGAATAAATACTCAATACTCATTTTAAATAAATACTCAAAAGGCAGAGCCTGTCGTTGGCTTGTGGTTAGGATATAGGACTGGTAATCCAAAAGACACCGGTTCAAACCTCACCAATGCTAGGTTGCTACTGTTGGGCCTTATGAGCAAGGCCCTTAACCCTCATTGCTCAGACTGTATACTGTAACCATACTTTAAGTCGCTGGATAAATGTAAAAATTTAAATATAAATTAATAAACACACTAGTACACAAATTCTCAGTGTAAAAAACCCATGATGTTAAAAAATATGGCCATTCACAAATTTTAGCTGCTAAGCTAATCTAAAGTTACTAAAGCTACTAAATCTAACAAGGTTTTGCCTAAATAAACCACCCACACTGAGATGGTCTGTCAGCTAAACCAGATTAAAACTATTAGGACCAGAATAAATATAAAGACACATCCATGGTAATCCACTTCCAAATAGAGTTACTGAATTAATGTACAGTTTATTTTAGCATGATAAATTTTTTTAGTCAGTATTGCATAGGTGTTCATGCCAACATGGATGAATTTGTATCTACAGACTGGCATACTACGTGTGATCCCTAAATATGTGTGTCTGATTGCACACTTGTGCAGGTGTTAGTTTGTCTGTGTATTAGACTTTGTGTGCCCCCACAGAAAGACAGTTGAGCTGCCCATCACACTGTGTTCAGAAGAAGACCATGTCCAAAGCTGCACCTGCTGCTTGCCCAGCACATTGGCAAGGCCACCTGGTCTAGGCTCTGTATAAGAGCTGGTGTCGACACAGGAGATCCACAGATCCACAGGGAAAGAAGAACCCTGGCCTACAGCACAGAAAGGATGAGTGCTCTCTGAAACCACCAGACTACTCAGAAGGATGTATGGACAGAATTTGGATGATTGTACTGAGGTTCTGCATTTTATCTGATCATTCTGGATCAGCTGTTTTTATGGACTGGAATTCTTATTTACAAAGCATGTGTTGGGACTTTCCTGATGACTTTTCATGACTAATTAATGTTCCTAACCAATTTTTGTGGTTGTATTGGTAACTATTTGTGTGGGTGATGAAATTATTTTGTGCTTGCAGAAATTATATGCATTTGCTAACTACATTTGCAGTTGATATTATTAAGCATTTAAAATTATGATGTGTATGTTTGTTTATGTACACTAAAAGCAACTGATGTGGTTTTTTCCTTATTTATTGCAAAACATGACTCTACTATAAATCCAAAAATCTTTTTAAACTATTGATTCTTAAACTTAATTATTTTAAAGAGTGATATGTTTCACCCCTACCAGCTAGGCTAGGCAGCACATGATATAAAAATAGACAAAAGACTCATCTTTCAGTCCTGTTTGTCATGTGAAAATCTAGAATAAATATGTCTGCTAGTGAGTAGATACCATGCTTCGATATCACTGTCCGATCAAAACATGCTCTGTCACTGTACTTTATTTGTTTCATAATTTAAAACATACTCAGATGGACACTCAATCTCTATCTCCCACTATGTCGATTGACTGAAGGGGCAGGTGTGGGGTGCTACAGAATCTCCTGAATGCCCACCTGTTCAGAACACACTCCCTTCGGCCCTTGACCAGATGACCAACTTTTTTATCCCCTGTAGTCTAAAGCAGCAACTGTGGCCCAGGCAGCGGCTGGCCTTCATAAATAACGTCTCATCCAAACCCCCTACCTGATAAAGAGTCTCTCTGTGTTCTAGCTGCTTACTGCTGTTTTCTAGTGTGGACCCTGCTCATGACCCCTGACCTCTGATGTCATTTTATATCTGACAGAAATATTTTGGGTATTAGCATGACTGTGAAAACACCATAAATTTTGTTTTATATGCTACTCATATAACCAATTCAATCATTATTCATTGCATTGTATGTGTTGACATAGACTGCACATAGACTCTATTATTTATGATCTATGTAATAAAATAAGCTGATAACTAACTTAGGTTAGTTTTGACATTAATCTGATCTCTGATCAAGTCTTCCTGAGTGCATTTAATAAAGTATCTACAAATAATGAATTAATAATAGTAACATTTTTCATAATATTTATTTGTTTTTTTTTCTTCACAAAATAACCATAATTCATTTCTAAACATGGAAGGTAAACTATGTGAGGCTACATGGAAAACTGTCTCTTTTTATTGTACTCAGCAAAATTTGTAAGGCAGCAAGATATTGGTTGACTGATTTATTGGGAAATTTTGACATGGAAAAAAGCCACAAATTGCTGATCAGGTTGAGATATTATTCTGATGTAGGCATACCAAAACCAGTTTTGTGGTGTGTTTTAAATCATTGTTTTTTGAGTTCATAATCAAAATTCTACTTCCTGACTGAGTATTTGGGGGGTTTAATGTTTTCATCACTGTGCTGTTTTTGTTTTGCTACTGAGAAACAGTACAGACTGCATTTAGCTATCAATTGGCCAGCTGTAGCCTAGTGGTTAGGGTATGGGACTAGTAATCCAGGATGCCACTGCTAGGTTGTCACTGTGGGGCCCTTGAACCTCAATTGCTCAGACTGTATACTGTAACTAATATAAGTTTCTTTGGATAAATGCATCTGCTAAATGCTGAAAATGTAAATGATTACAAAACTCTATTTCAGGTGACTTTTCCAAATGACTATCATTCGATCTTTGAAGTGCTGATTTAAATTTTATGATTTGCTTGAGCTTATCAGGAGTACTTCAGATTCCCTTGGCTAATTAAAATGGCTTTGAATGACATTCCAGAGTTGTGAAGATTTTTGATTTACTTTGTGTTATTTATATAAATATCAGTTGTCTTAGTGTAATTTTGTAGGTGAACCTAATGGGTGCCACATTAGCCTCAGTTGTATGGGAACCAGCTGAGGTAATTAGTAATAATTAATTAGAGGGCACAATGTAAAACAGCATTATATAATTTTCCAAACAATCAAATAAACATTTTATCACTGTATCTTTTTGACTGAGCATAATATTGTCATATTTTCAGAAATCCCACACAACTCAAGACTTTCCACATTGCATGTTTATGAATATTAAAATATTCCACTCTTATTCATTACCGACTAAAGAGTGAATTTAAAAGTACAAGATGACATATTTTACATCATTCGTATGTTGTTATGTGTTAGGAACAATTCACATCTGCGGCCTTCTACAGTGGTTCAGTTCCATCTTCAAGAATATTCATGTGTGCACCAGTTTAGAAGACTGGCTAAGGGATAAACTAGGATTCCCCTAAATAAACATTACAAAAGCATGAAAGAGGATCTTTACAAAGACAGCAATGCCAGTTGGAGTCATGTTTGACCCTCTGAGGGTGGCCTCATTATGATTTGAGGGCTAAACTGGAAAGAATGTCTCTGTTGAACAAGCCAGTTTCCTCACCATGCAAAATCAAGTGAGGTAATTTACACTTTAACAAGCAATGACACTATACACTAAATATGAGAACAGTCATGAGCACTACTGATGACAGGAGAGTTTGGCTTTTTCCTTTCGATTGTAGACAGCACTGTTCAAGCTTTAAGTTTGATGTATGTACTAATGGTATCAGCATATCCACAAGTCATTATTTAACCATTTACAGATTTGTTTCTAATGGAAAGTAAATTAAGATGAGGAGGTTATTCAGGAAGCCATCAGTACATTGCTGGTTGCACTCTCTTTGACTCTAAGCTCAGCTTCTGAGTCAAGGTTCACTCATGCTGGCATACTGTCAGTCTGTATAATATTACACATTTATTTGTTAGTCATTTGTATTCAGTCATTCTGAAACTAAGCGCAGTGGCAGACAAGAAATTGCTCATTCAAACAGATTTCTACATTAATACAAAAGTTTTTTCAATGCCTGTAAACTTTCAAGTATTTGCAATATGGTTATGAACTGAATGTTGAACAATAAATATGATTATCTAAAGTACGTACACACAAAAAATGAAACAGGATAATTCATTAGTAATCTTATTATTGTTTATTCAGTAATTGAAATCGAGAGAAACTCTGGTTTGACTTCAGCTTTAGAGATTTGTTGATTAACTTTTTTTTTACATTGATTTGTGAGTACCTTGATTTGTGAGTATTGCTCATAATTAATTCATTCATTAGTTGATTTGTTTATTTATTCATTTTTTCACATCTTATTTGTCCTGGTAAGAGTGTTAATAAATTGTTAGATTTATTGGGCAAAAGGCATTTTTTCTAATGCTTTCATTGTTTTGTGAATACGGATGTGCAATCGCTCACAGCAAGGCATAGTTCTGATACAATAACAGATTATGGGCAACAGAGCTCTATTACATTTTTGTCAAGAATTTGTCACATAACATTTTTACATAAAAATATCTTTCCATATAACTATAACTCAGGACCAAATTCAAGAATACACTTTGTTACTTACAGGAATATGCTTACTTTGTTGAGCTTTTTGTCACTTTCAGCCACCCAAACAAAGTTCATCTTCGTCCTACAATGAAAAATATATTTTTTAGAGATTTTTGATGTTATCAATAAAACAATACTATAAATTATCTTTAAAAAATCCAGGTGTAGGTATGGGCCATAAAAGATTTGTGGAAAAGTCAGAAAAGCCTTGAGCTTCAAAGGTTTGGGAGCCCACAGTGTATAAAGAACACTAAATTATGCATTTATTTTTAAAGGGTTACTAATCTTATACAAGTTTAGGTCATTCCCACTGTTGGCTTTGGAGTCTGAGTGTACTGTACTGGAATTTCATTCTTCCAAACCCTCACTACACAGGGATTATCTAGCCACTCTAAAAAAGATGTGTGAAATCGTGATGACCACGGAAATAATACAGGAAAGTGTGTGTGGTGGCATGTTGGTGGGGGTGTGTGCATGCGTATGTGTAATGGATGCCTGGTGTCGCACGCTAGTAAGTAAGCTGATACATGTGTGTGTGTGTGTGTGTGTGTGTGTGTGTGTGTGTGTGTGTGTGTGTGTGTGAATGTTATAGGTGAAATAGAAATATATATATAAACTTAT
>JAYDZG010000001.1:9494293-9505728 GCA_034509265.1 Microcambeva bendego | reverse complement strand
GCGTTTTGGATAAAGGTATCTGTTGAATGAAATAATTGAATGTCTAGGTTTGTTCTGGGTTCCTGTTGGAAATCTGTTTTCTTTTTTACCAGTAGCAATAAAGTTAGGTTTCAGTTGTCTACATTTTTTAAAAAGAACATCACACTTCACTGTACTTATCACAAACTTGGGCTGCCTCCTAGACTTTTCCTGCTTCCTGGCTGTTGTTCAAAAAATTGTATTTTTTTGAGAAGTATATTGTACATTTTAATGAAATAGAGTCCGCTCCAAAAGTATTGGAACAGTGAGGTCGGTCCATTTATTTCTGCTGTAAACTGAAAACATTTGGATCTGACATTAAAATATGCATATGGGATAAAAGATCAACATTTCAGCTTTTATTTCCAGGTATTTACATCTGGATCTGATACACAGTTCAGAAGATAGCACCTTTTGTCTAAACCCACCCATTTTACTTGTGAGCAAAAGTATTGGAACATGAGACTGTCAGTCATGTTTTATTGCCCAGGTGTCTCCTCTTACATTGATTTTTCAAATAGCACTGAATGTCTACACTCAGTTTCAGATTTGGGTTTTGCCTGTGTAGACTGGGCATTTATAGTTAGAGGAGTAATCAGCATGAAAACCAGAGAGCTTTATATGGGTGAAAAACAAGCTATTGTTAAGCTGAGAGAAGATGAAAAATCAATAACATTGCACAAATATTGGCTATAGCCAGAAGAAAGTCGTCACTGGTGTACAGATATAACAGATGTCCAACAGGTAGACACCCAGGAGACAACAACAGATTGCAAGAGAAACTTTGATTGAGTGAAAAATACCCTGAAATAACTATTATGGACATCAGCAACAACCTTCTAAAAAGTGAAAGTCTCACAATCTACTGTTCACAGAAGACTTCATGAACTAAAGTACTGAGGCTTCACCAGAAGATGTAAATCACTAATTAGAAAGAAGTTCATGTAAAAGCTTCAGAAATTCCGGGACAAAGCTGCAGAAGCTACAAAGTAGTTTATCAGGGGCATGAATTGGACAGGCCTAGTCAGGCCTAGTTAATCTCTAGACAGTTTTTAGACAGGCCTAGTCAATCTCTAGACTTAAACCCAATAGGACATGCATGCTACCTCCTAAAGAGGAGTAACTCCTTTAAAGAAACATCAACTGAAAGAGGCTGCAGTGACAACCTAGAAGAACATCACAAATCTGTTCCAATACTTTTTGCTCACAAGTAAACTGGGTGCTATCTTTACATCACGATCCAGATGTAAATACCTCAAAATGAAAGCTGAAATGTTTTACCTCCTGTCTTTTAATGTCAAACCTAAATATATTTAATCTACGGCTAAATTAAGGGAAATGTCCTCACTGTTCCAATACTTGTGGAGGGGATTTTAAATAATAAATAAATCTAATAAATCTAATAATATATAGCTCAATATTATTTTCTCACTTGTAGGAAACATTGTATAACTTTAAATGACTTAATAACGGCACACATTTTACAACCACATTTGGAAAATAATTTGTTATAATGGTTAAAACTTCAAAATAGCTCACATGTATGTATTTTAAAAGAGAAGTAAATGCAAATATTCAACATGCATATTCAGTAGCATGTGTGTAGGGTTGAATTTCTCTTTATTGGTGCTCAGTAAATAAATCACTGAGCACAGCATGTAAATTAGATTCACTGAAGATGTGCATAAAGTCAGCACTTGACCTGAGCTCAAGTACTTGGAAACATTACACCAGCCCCCTGGGCACTTAAAGGTGAAATAAAACCAGTTAGTCCCTCACATCTGGGTTATGGCAAGTGTAGGTGGCATGTGGGCAGAAGTTCATGTTTGTGGTCTTGGATGGGTGGGTGGAACCTGTATCAGCTCAGTGATTAGAAAACCATCTGGAAGTATCTTGGTGTCCTTAACTCTTTGTGGGACAATGCAGCCTTACAGGGTAATGTCTTTATGACTGGCCACACACAGCCAGCTCACTCATATTTATTTGCTGTCTGTGTTGTGTTTTCAGATGCTTTGCTTTGTCAACTTAGCTTGACAGGACATCATCTTGTGTAAATTTTTTTAGAGGAACTGTGAATGCTGTCTTAGAGTAGGACTGAACAATCATGAAAGTATACCAAACATCATTTACAAGTCAAGACAGGTTCCACAGTTGCTTATTTTAATGCTATTAGGTGTTGCATGCATTCATACATCAATTGATTAAGCAATTAAGTTAAAAGCAATAAAATGAAACAAACATGAAAATAAATCCTAAATACTATGCTGCTAGAAATTCCTCTCTCAACGCTAAACTACAACCTAAATATTTGCTAAATGCTAACCATCTATTTACAGGCTAAAAAATACAAACCTAGAAAAGCAGGATCAGGGAAATCACTTGAACAGTACAGCAAGGAGCATGACAGAGTAAATGTAAAAGAGATGTAATGCTGTTGAATGACTTGGAATGGAGGGTTCTATAAAGTGATAATAATCAAGGTGACTGAAGATGATTAAGTATTGTAGATTACTTGCTGCACATTTGCCTAATGAGGTTTGTCTGCTGAAAATCTACTCAAGTGAAACTGAAGTAACACATTTAAAATTTACTTTTTAATGGGGATGGGGACTTTCCTTGTAATGCAAACAGCAAATTGATATGCCTTGCAATAGTTATTTTAAAATAAAATAAAACTTGTTGATACAACATGTATCAACATGTTAAAACATGTAATGTGTCATTGAGTACAGGTTTAAGAAAATTGACAACAAATAATGCATTAAAATAATAACTTTTACAAACTGCTTTTCTACAGTTTACTTTTTAAAATTTTATTATATAAATAAAATAAAAAAATATAATAATAACACTACTACTATTACTACTACTACTATTACTACTACTACTACTACTACTACTAATAATAATAATAATAATAATAGTAATAATAATAATCCTCATCCTCATCATCATCATCATCATCATCATCATCCCTGCAAACTTCTGTGCTGTAAGTGAGATGTCTTTTAGCAACGTAGGGACATTGCCATTGACCTTTACTGATAGATGGCAGACTGGTCTTCAGTAGACACAGCAGCAAAGGAAAGCCAAACATTTCCTAACAAAGCCCCTCAACTGGGGAATTCAGGCATGGGAGCAGCTGCAGAAACAAGAGCTCTACCTGCAGATGCACTAAACTCAATTGAGGAAAGAGCCAGCTTCTAATCCTCAAATGTTCCTTGGAGGATTGTCAACACAGTTCAAACAACACTGCTCTGAGGGTAGGACTTCAAGTCCTTTAATTTGTTTCCAAAACCTTTATGGGTATACAGATGCTAATGTAATATTTCAAATAAAAGAATGAGCAGAGCAGAAAGCATGTGTCAACAATTCAATGATCTGCATGAGCCTTACTGAAAATATCAGCATGTAAATGTTATTTTAAACTTTTCAAGCGTTTTCTTGTATCTTCTTCTTCATTGTCTTTCAGATTCTCCCATCATCAACTAGTTTTACACCAGATGCTCTTCCTGCTGCAACCCTCCCTAATTCATCTAGTCACCACGTAGTGGCTAGCTATCTACATAACTACGGGGCAGTTTTGCATCTCCAACAAACCTGGTGGCATGTCTTTTGACTGTGGGAGGAAACCGGAATCCCCAGGGGAAACTCACACAAACATGAAGAGAACATGTAGACTCCACACAGGAAATACCTAGATCACCCTACCTGGGGCTCGAACCTTCTTATTGTGAGGAGACAGTGCTACCCACTACGCCACAGTGCCAGCCAAGTGTTTTTATAAACAAGTACATTATATTATGGATATTATTTCTTGTTGTAGATTCCATAAACACAATCTGGAAATATGCATTTTTTATGTTTCCTAATATCATATATTAAATTAACATTCTGCATTTTATTATGTCTAATACATTTATTTATGTCAAATCACATTTATTGAAGAGATTTAAGACATTTAGAAAGTTAGATGCATATAACTACTAATGAAGGACAGTGAGAAGGAAGACATTTTCAGCATTTAGCAGACACTGTAATCCAAAGTGACTTACAATTGAAACATTGCAAGCAATTCAGGGTTAAGGGCCTGGCTCAAGGGCCCAACAGTGGCCATCTGGAAGATGTGGGGCTTGAACCAATGACCTTTAACCGCTGAGCTACAATTGATGCTATACATTTTGTTTCCTGTCTGGGAATCAATTTTTGTTGTATGAGTTATTGATATATGATTTTTATAATTGTTATTTGTTACATAAATTATTTGGTCTTTCATCTTGCTACGGCTTGCTAAACATGTCAATTTATTAATACTAATGTGCATAACGGCTAGAAAAGCAGTGCTTTTTTGGCAAGTTACACATTAAAAACAATATTATATTTTGTATATATTATATATTGATTTCATACATCATCAAATTTAATTTTAAAACATTCAATAAGACAAAATTATCTTCAACATTTTATAACTGATAAAAATCCAAATAGATTTTAAGTCCAAAATAAAATGTAATATATTCTCATAGTATCAAAAACCTTAATGAGCGAACAACCGTAGCACAAATAATCTTGATAATAGAAATGCCAATCATCTAATATTTCATTTTTCTTCTAGTAAACAGGGCCAACCAAAGAGCAATTAAGAGTAGTGTATTTGGGGGAAGGCAGGAGGTTTTGTTTTTGTAGTTGGTAATATGAGGGGTGAAGCGTGCCATGTACAGGTCCTCAGTAGCCACAGTGACCACAGAAATGACAGCTGCAGGTGCCCATACTGGATCTGAAGGGGCCTGAAGGCAACTGTTAGTCTTAGGCCCAATGAATAAATAATAAAACAACTGTTAGAAAAACTCTCATTTAAATTCCAAGTGAAATTTAAGGTTTATGTTGGGAGAAGGTGACTTTCTTAACTCATGTCAGATCCCTAAATTCCTGCATTGTCATTTGGCATGGTAGATCATGGGTAAATGGTTTAATTAAGCAGATGAATATATCAACTAAGTAAATGTCTAATCAAGATTAGGCAATTTATGAAAACATCAGAATTGAGAAACAGGGCATATGGGGATAGCTCAGCAGTGCCATGTTTATCATTTATCCCTCGTCATTTAATAATAAGTAAACTTCCTTAGTAATTAACACACGCAATAGACAGTAAACGAGTTTTTAATTAGGGGAGTTCAGACTCTCAGCGCTAGTGTTTTAGTGTGCTCCACCTTGTTGAGGACACCTGGGTTCCAGTGTAATGATAAAAATAATGATGTTTATTAAGGATCCTGAAAATGTACAATTTACAAGTTATTTTCCATAAAAGACTCTGAGTATCAAAGGTCAACAAAAATGAAACAAACAAACAATAATAAGATTGATTCAAAGCACAAATGATTAAATATTTTGTTAAATGTATATCCAATTATCCTTTTTGATAATGCCACAAATGTAAAGTGTCCTGAACACATTTTGTGTTTGTGGGCAAAAGCTAACTGTGTCAATAGCTCCCATATGTTCAGTAAGAAAATTCCTAAGGACGTGCATAAAAAAGAAGATTTGACAATCTATGTAATATAGTTGGCACATTCATAAAATAAAAAAAAACAGTCACATGTTGTAGCCAGAAGAGATTTCAAGATGGAGTAATGGGATCTCTCATTCTGCTGCTTGCCAGAATTTTTATAATCGAGCTCTTGAGCAGGCGAGATATGAGAGCAATATAGTAATCCAGTCTAACCAAGTGAACACCTGCTCTCATAACTACAGGAACATGCGTAAAGTTGTCACTAATGTTTGGAGAGTTTATTCTGTGTACAAGTTAATTACAAAAACCAACCAAACTCTAATATGGGTGACTACCTTTAATGTTCTGCAGTCACTACTAATATTTAGACAACTGGGGTCTCACAGCTCTTACCACTAGCAACCTGTTATATTATTTCAAAGGCAACATTTGCGAAACTCCCTTTTTGTCTGCTTTTGTATTTCCAATTGGATCAGCCGTAGCCTAGTGTTTAAGGTACAGGACTGCTAATCCGAAGGACCTCACCACTGTCTTGTTGTTGCAGTTGGGCACTTGAGCAAGGCTCTTAACCCTCTTTGCTCAGACTGTATACTTTAAATGTAATGTAAGTCGCTTTGGATGAAGGCATCTGTTAAATGCTGAAAATGTCTCTATGGATCATTTATTTAACTCTCCAAGGGTAAAAAAATCATCCATCTCTTTTCAGTCAGTTAGTTAAAAGATTTTAACTAAGATTTTAGTATAGAGCTAATCAGACATAACATCTTCTGGAGAAATAGAACAGTGGACAAATCCGGTGAGACCAGAGGCGGTGGACTGTGCGTTTATAGTAACACAGTTTTATGCACAAATTTGGTCACTGTTGGGAAATGCTGCCTCTGTTTTCTGTAATTTTCACATGTGGCAATGGTACAATCTAATGTAAAGGTAATTGTTAAACAGAGGATGGTTAAGGCATGGCCAGCAACACCTTATTTGCATAAAAGTGACAGAGCCCTTATTTTATGAGGGGGTAGTGACTGGAACCCAATAACCAACAACACACACTCAAACACTGAAATATGTACAATCAGAAATGGACATTTATTTATATGAGCAGAGGGAACAGGAGCATGGGACCAGGTGGCCCGGAACACGATCCTGGACCTTGACCACGTGACTTACAGTTTAGAAGCAGACTTGAAATAATGCAGACTCGGATCTTCACCAGATCAGAGCGAAGATGGCTTATGGTTCAGAAATAGACTTGAAAAAATGTAGACCTTGACCTGATGAGTGCTGAGTGAAAGTGGCTTATAGTTCAAAAGCAGATTTGGACCTTAAGTAGTGTAATTCTGACCATGGCTTGTAGGAGGGGAGTTAAAGTAGGGGAGTGATTGGAAGTGAAATGAGCTGCAGGTGAAGGTGACACTGCAGAGCTGGGAGTGGAGCGGTTGCCTGGCAACAGAGCTGCTCTTAGACCAGCTCTTAACACCTTAAACACTTCATCCTGAAAGTGACTGAAACTGGCAATAATAATAATATTTAGTCACTGTCATTACCATGTGTAGTTGATTACCACTTAATAAGTAAATGTAATAAATAAAATATTTTATTCCTCATGGGCTTCTACAAGGTACCCCAGTACTACACTTTGCAAAAATGTAAAAGATAGTCTGAACGCCCTTAAAAATACCCAGGTCTGGACGGGTGCATAAATATTTCAATGTGTCTTGTCCTGCAATGGAAGAATGTCCAGCACTCCTATTCTAAAATGTTTGGTGACCTGGAATCTTATTTTATAACAGTCTTGTATTTCAACTCATCTAGCCAACAGGTTCTGGAAATTACCACTTTGGACTGTTGAGACCGCACTATAGCTTACTGCTTTGGGTGCTTTCTCCACCTCCCCAGAGTTCTCTTCTTCTCAGGCGGTTATGCCTGGCATTTAGCATGCTCAGCAGGGAAATTCTATCTGCTTTTTTCCTGGGGACCCTGGTTCTAAGTGTAGCATTCCCATTAACTAAAACAAATGCTAACATATTTTTAGTCTCTATAATTACCCTGTCTCAGCATCCTAGCTCTCAGAAGAAGTATATATATATCACCTTCACTTCCCCCGCTTACCCCCTACCCTGGTTCAGACACATCTAACCCTCTTCTATGTAACATGAATCTGGGATGGTCATTAAATTAACTGGAGATGATGCTAACGATTTAATGACAAATTATAAAAAGGTGTTTTGTCATTTTACTGTGACTTTTATTTTCTTTTAGCTTAAAATTAATGAGAGGGGTGAGTAAGAAATTATTACTGATAAAATTAGATTGTTGGATTTTGTTTGAAATCCATCAATTATAAAACAGCATTTGCTTTTCTGTAAAGACTATTCAGATAGTGTGTATTTTTTTTCCTATAATGAGGTGGATTTCACATCACTACTGAAGCTCTGGGGGTAGCCCTGTGCTTACAGTTATTGACAATTATTCATATGAATAAGATGTCTAACATCCACAAACAAGGAACTTAAAAATGAGGCTTAGGTAAAAGTCAGTTAAGAGTCATCTCACATAAATCATCTGTGCCTCCATGCCCCCTCTGCCGGCCAAATTTGGCAAGGCAGAACATGATTACATAACTGAGTCACACCATGAGTGGACCTGTCACTGTGCCCATGAGTAATTATGAGGTCAGGAAGTGATGTTGTACTGGAGATCCGATCCACAATCAACATTCCAATCTATCCCAAATGTTTTACATGTTAACTTTGTTATTGTGTATTTTACAACTGAATTACACATTTTACATGCTACATTTTTTTATTTTAAAAGTGACAAAATACACTGATAAAGCAGGTTATGTTTGATTATACAATATTTCTTTTTTTCTATTCATGTAAATAATGAATAAGAATTCAATAAAAGCTAAATACAATGTCTATAGGATCCGTTAAAAGTGTCTGTTATGAGAAGAAAATCATAGTCCTGTTTTATCGTCCAGTTTAATGCTTGCTTTGATCAAGTTTTGCTTTGATTTAGTGAGTCTCCAAATTACTTCATAAGACTAATAATAGATAGAACCACCAAATATTGACATTTCTAAATTTAACTAAATGTTAAGAATATTTTATTTGTCTTTTATTAGAATGGAGATGACAGATGGTAAAAATTCTCTAAATTTACAACTGACAGTCAAGTGGGAAAATGGTAAAGACAACAATATTAAAAATGTAAGCCTTTTATTATCGCACATGGAAAAACAGTCAGACAAACAGTAATGTAACTGCAAAACAGATTAATTTTTAGCAATTATAACCCAGATCAACCATGTCATCCTGCACTCATCTCAGAATCCCTATGATAAAAGGCGTTCTGTGTCCCTTGGAGGCCTCTTGGCACTGACAAAATCTGTCATTCCTCTGTGAGGTCGGAGTGTGCCAGCCAACAGCTGCAGGGCTCAAGCCTATCCAGCAGAACTGCTGCCTGCCCATTAGTGCAATCCCAGCAGCCGTTGGGCCACCGGGTAGCCAGCACAGTGCAAGTGTGAGGCTCAGGAGCCTGAGCCACCAGAGGCCTGAACCCTAAATACATCCATTGTTTGAGGATGGTGTGCCTAGCTTCTGCAATTTACTCAGAGAACTAAAGCCAAACACATGGTGTGATATTATTTTCACAATTGTTACAATCAAAGCCAATGACGTCTCAGACTTCAGTGCTTACCATGATGTGATATTTAATTACATAGGTTCACCAAATCCAGCTTGACAAAAGCACAAATGATTGGTGCAAGCTGTTGGGCTAGCACATACTGTATCTAATTAGGATGTTTAGCACTGAAAAAGACTAGACTAGCAAAGCATCCCAGTTTTAAAAGAATGACCAAAACACCTCAACACAAAGTCCATTTTCTCATACTGGGACACTTTGGTGTGGGTTGCTGTATCTATTAGACATTACATTTTAAATAATTTATTCCACATTTTTACTGTATCTATTAGACATTACATTTTAATATATTCCACATTTTTTTACTTTGGGAATGATTAGTGTTATTAGTAATACGCTACCTGAGTACCTATCACTGGGTCATTTTGCTCTTTAATGATTGTGATGCTACTTTTATCTCCTTTTTACAGAAACTTTACATCATTGACCAAGTGTCTCCTGTGTGGGGTACTTTACTGCATTTACAGGGGAACTGGACCTACTATGACTTCAGGATCAAGCATTGGTAAACAAAGCAAATGAAATGAAAATTTGACCATTATACAGTTTCTATTATAAAATAGTTATGTCGTAAATAGCTGTTTTTAAATGCTTTATCCAATTCAAACATATAAATGCTAATGTTAGAAATAATTAATTTATGTTAAATATATTGCTTTTTAGCAGATATTTACATGTATGTGTAGTAGCAATATAGCAACCCTTGATTAAAAGGTGATTTATCTTATGGCTCATGGCTGCATTACACCATGGCTACATTTGTAATTAGATCTGTTCTGAATGTGTCTTAATATTATAAAATATAAAATGTTAATGACAAATCTGAATATATGTTGAGTCTATGTTATGAATAAAAATGAGTAGTTATTTTCTAGGAATTGAGAATAATGAAAGGCTGAATATCAATGATGTCACAGCATATCTTCTAAAGCCAAGAAACTGGAGGTCTGTTGAACTTTGAACTAAAAATAGACTGACAAAAAAACTTAGCAGAAAAGATAAAAATGATGAGAAATACCAAGTACAATTTAAAATGGGATTAAACAATAATTGTACTCAATTAGTGGCATTACCATACACCATATGATGCTTTTTTCACTTCCATGATCTATGTATTTAATTTTTATTTGTTACCTCTGCTTTATCCTGGTCAGGTATGTGGTGGGTCTGGTTTCCCCAGATTAACCAAGATCAACCAAATAACCTTGGACAGGGTGCAAATTGATTTTTGTAGTACCCACTCAAGGACACACATGACATTGTTCATGTTAAGCAGCCCACATAAGACCTGAACTAATATTCTGTTGCATTTCATTAAAAACTGAGATTCAATGTAACGCTTGCATTTAAATAATAGATACAATATAGATTCAATGAAAAACACATCAAAGGTGTTGTTTTTATTGCTATATCATTTTGTTTTCTAGGCATAAAGATTAATCCCAGTGAAATTGCTTGAAAGTCATACATATCATCCAACTAATTTAGTTAGCACTTCAATGGATTTAAATAAGTATTTATATATGTTATCAATGCCTAGAGTGTTAGTATGTGCTCATGTTTAGAATTCTTCTTCAGGATTTTCAGGACGTAATGAGCTACATGTATTCAGTGATACATCCACTGTAGCACACCTTTAAGCTGGCAGATCATGTTTCTCTTTCTTTTACCCCTCATGGGCATGACCTCTAAAGAGCTCAGGTAATATGCTTAATCATTCGTCTAAAGATAACAATGTGTGGGGAAAATCTTTGAGACTATTTAATTAGTTTCTTATTCTGCTAATTTGGGATAATGTTACAAGTCCTTTTTATAATATGAAATGGACTTTTTTGCAGTTAAGGTCCAAATCTTTGGAAATATTCCTTTTTTAAATAATTATTTTTATTGTTTTATCCATCCCCAACATTCTAAACTATCATACCGTTCAGAAAGGCATCTAATTGCTCATAGTCGCATGAACGATGGTTAAACTAGGATCCATACACTAATGCTGACATCTACAGGAAATATTGTAGCATCCTTTGAAAAAGTAATTGTGACAACGATTCTTTTTTTTTTATTTTATTTACTTCATTGCACCTGCTTCATGAAAATAAACGGTTGCAAGCTTATATTAGGGTACAGCTCTGAGGTCACTAAAATGTTTAACCTTAAATAAATTGCAAACTAAACAACAAAAATGTGTTTTATATATATA
>JAYDZG010000001.1:9462788-9478715 GCA_034509265.1 Microcambeva bendego | reverse complement strand
TGAATAAATAAAAAACAAGAGATGAATCTATCACCATGCGCGGTACTGTTTAAGCCTAGAACATAATTTAAATGTGACCTTTGAGCAACTTAATACAAATTATTGTGTCAGTGAACAATTGATATGTTTTAATCTGGTACAGCTTATATGAATGAATTAACCTTTAGAGCCTTTCTCAAATTTAGATATTTTTAATGTAGTATATTTTTTCTAAAAATTGAAACAAAACATCTTGTACTGCAGGCCTTTTCTCCTGTAGATCGGTGTTCATGATTCTATCAGGGGTGTGCAATTGCAATTTTATATGCAATTTTGCACAAAAAAAGAACTACCCAGAGCGGTGTAAGACTGATCCCCAGTTGTTTCAGTTGTTGCTGTAAAATGTGACTTAACTAGTTTTGTTTAGATTGCCCATTAATTTTTCACATTGACAATATCTTTACCCTCATCAAATTAAATAATCATTAAAAATGGTAAATTTTTGTTTTTTTAATGGTATAACTTCAGTCAGCATGTGTGAACTGTTAGGTTGAACTTTTAATGTTTTGAAGCTTTTTTAAATTAAGATGTAAGCATTGCTTCTAAATCTATTTCTGCTCTATATTAGGTCTATGGACTTGCCTGTCTTGGTGGGGGACCTGAAGCTGGTCATCAATGAACCAAACCGACTACCTTTGTTTGATGCTATTCGGCCTCTTATTCCTCTCAAACACCAGGTGGAGTATGACAATCTCACACCGAAGAGATCCAGGTAAGATAATAATATAACTAATCAACTATAGACAAGTAAATGACAATGATAAGTGCGTCATCCCAACTAACTCTTTTAATTTGGGAAAGAGGGAGAGGCATTAGCCTGTAATTTTTTCATGGTACGTTGATGAATTTGATGAAGTTTTCTTTAATGTTCATGGTTGCTTGTGGCTCAAGTCATGAAGCATTGGATTTTTATTTAATATCAGCCACTTGTTAGAGTGACAGCTTTCTTGCCTTTTCTTTAGTTCTGCTTCTTTTCAGCTCTTGCCCTTGGGATCCGATTCAGCTTGGGCATGTGGCTTGTAGATTTTTCTCACAACCCCCTTTATAAATAAATAAAAATAAAATCCATCCCCCTCCTTTTATTCAGTGTGATGGATGTCTCACAGACCCAGTTAAAAATGTCAGATGAATGCTGCTTATGAGTCTCAGGAGAGCAACCATGGGTGAGATATTGCTCTAAAAGAGCAGGACAGGCGTGTCCTAAGCGGTAGTGCATCCAATTACCCATAATATATAGTACAGTCTCAAATAAAATAAGATTTGTAACCGGACAGCTTGTATAAAGCTTAAAAGACCAGTGGTGCACTTTGAACTTATTGTCACACTATGGCATGAATCACACCAGTTATAAATCTTTGGTTGATGTGTTGTTTAAAATGTGTTATTCCATAGCTCTATTGATTCTCAGGTCATATTTATACTAGTAGTTTGCTTTCCTTGATCTGGCCATGTGAGAAAATAATACATTATTACATAAGTAAAAGGTCATTTTTAAGATAAATAAGGTATATTTTCTGAGTCTTGCTCCTACTGGTACCATACGATAATGCTCCTACTGGTACCATTTTCAACTGGAAGCTCATCAAGAGTAACATAGATAAAGGACCAAAAATTATTTGCTGCCCATTTGCCATTATAATACTAATTGTTTACAATCCACCACTGTTACATAATGTCGTGTGGCTTGTTGTTGTTCATACCTAAAAGAAATTGCACCATCATTTGTTCAGAAATGGGCTGATACCTTTTGCTCAAGTGCTCACGGTCCACTTATTTTTTGACCACCAGAGCTTAAAGAGGAGCATTAACACTGGTCTGGACTTTGACTTTGCGGGCTGGCATTAACTACAAGTTGTAAAACCATTCTGATAAGAATGGGGCTGCTCTCTCTATCTTTTTTTTGCGTATTTGTTGTGATGTTACATGCTTGTAATTATCAAAAGAATAAAAGAAAGGTGACTATTCGTGGGGACCAAATTGGGACTAAAATTAAAGGGATTATTTGAAATAGTGGATGTTTGTACATATTTTTATTTCAACCTTATAAATAAAAGCCAATTTTAAGATAAATAATACAAGGAGACATTGTCATTTTTCTCAAACTTTTGTTTAGAAACAAACAGGAAATAGAAAGCCTTATCTCATGCAGAAAGTCACAATAGGCTCTTCTGTGAATCATGTACCCTCGTGCAGCCACTTCTGAATCAGAACTGAACCTTGAAACAATAATTTAATAGGGAGATAAGGTGGCCTAGTCTGATTAATCACACCAGATTTGTTTGCATCACTTGGGCATGGAAAGAGGGATTTTGTAAAGCTGGTGGAGGCAGTGTGATTTACCTTCTGCCTAAACATTGTTGTGTACTATAGGGGCTCACCTGCCATAGGATGTACAGATTCCAGTATAATGCCTACCTGCCATTAGGGACTTCAGCAGACTTGGAGGAGCTAATGACTGTTGGGGCCCTATATTATATCTTTGGCGAGCCATTAACCAGGCACTGCAGCTGGATTTTGGGGCATGTCTGTGTGTCTTTCCTATCATACCTCTTCTGTAATGCTGAATATCAATATAGGCCCTTTTCTGTTTTGTAATGTTTCCTTAGAAAAAAAATGTTTATTACTCGCCATTAGTTGTCTTCAGTTTCATTGTGTTTCAAAAAAATCTTAAAAAATTGTATTGTGAAACCAGTATTGTGAATTGCATTACATTTGTTGGCAGAATGTATCCTTACATACCTAGTATACACACATGGCTGTGCACAAAGCAAGCTCTGTAAACGCAAGAGGAAAAGCTTGGTGTCGCTTTCTTGAGTTTTGGAATCCTTCTTAATTGATGTTTCTGTGACCAAAATCAAAACCCGGTTATACAAATGCTACTTTGAAAAATTCCCACACATACTTTAAGGCCCTCTTATATTAGTGACTGCTGTTCCAGCTGAAAAGATCACATCGGTCACAATTTTAATATAATTCGTTTTTGAACTGGGATGTCCAATATGCTCATGGTTATATGTTTAAATACTTTTGGTCAGATAGCATAGTGTATTAGATTAGTGGATTAATGTTATGTCCTTGATCTGGGATTGTAAAAATGTACATCATCACTTTTGCTGTATGCTGTACAATGACATTTGATCAACAACAGCATTGGTAAATGGATTTTCTGTGTGCATGCAGGAAGCTGAAGGAGGTACGCTTGGACCGGACTCACCCTGAAGGTCTGGGTCTAAGTGTACGAGGTGGCCTGGAGTTTGGCTGTGGACTCTTTATTTCACAGATCATTAAAGATGGACAGGCTGGAAATGTTGGCCTGCAGGTAAGTTGGAGATTATAATAGGGAGCTTTTGGAATCTAAAATTATGATTCTACAGGCAAGTGGTGATGGCCAAAGTATTTAAATAATTGGAGAGTCTTTAGGGGAATTGTGCAGGCAAGGTTCAGTTTTACATTTGTAGCTGCAAATCAGGATTAAGTAATTATGACAGATTGTCTTATCAGTATGATAAAATGGATGTAAATAGCATGCAGTCCTTCGTTATCAACCCAATGGAACATTTTTGGACTGCTGTGTTGGTTTGTAAAGTCATAAGTATCAACTAAGGAAACATATTATAAATAATATTGTTTTCTCCAACGCAGTTTCAGATTGTGGTGGCATGCTAAATCTGAATCAGTAGCTTGTGATGCCAGAATGTGTTATAACTTATTATGTATTTTAGGGAGTTATTTACTTGCCACAATTGCTTTTGGTCTTAAAAAATGCTTGGCTTTAATATCTGTTGTTAAGCATGTCAAGTCATATTACAAACCTCATCTATGGGACTAAAAAGCTGGACAGGTGTATACTATGCAATAATTTAACTTACAAACATATAATGATAATATTTTTAGAAATTTCACTTTATTTAGAAATTGAAGCCGGATGCATCTGTTGGTAGAGGCAAAATACAAGTCAAAAGTTAATGGAACATTTAGAATCTTTTGGGAATTATAGGTTTCTAAGGGATCATTAACATGTAAGCATGGGATATCTGGATTTGGAGTTCTTAAACCATTAAAAAGTCTTATTAATAGGACAGGTGATGGAATGGGACAGGTGTAAAAATGCCTCTCTTTAAACTTATGTTGCATTCATCCAGTTTGTTTGTGGTGTTTTACAAAACGTAACTGATTTCTTGGAATTGGGTTTGTTCATAAAACCACATTACTGTATTTAAATAGCAGTGCATCATCCTACCACTAGGTGGAGTAAAATATCTAATGTTAGCATGCCTTCACTAAAGTCGTGACGTACTTCAGTCTTTCTGTATTAGTGTCCCTGCATTTTAACAGGTATTTATTATTCATAACTCCCTCAAGGAGATATATGACTAGTCATACAAATTGCATTTTGCTCAGTGGGGTAAAATTGATACAAAGATAAAAGAGAGAAGTACAATAAAGAACCCATGTTTCCTTAATTTTGAAACAAACAATATCTATTATTTGCTAAATAATATCTGAGAAACACTGTAGCCCTACTAGCAACAACTTTATGGTATTTGCAGTACTAATCTTACATGCAATGCCCTGTCTCAAAAAAGTGAACACTTTAAATTTAAATAATTAATTTTATTTGGTTACATTTAGGTTTAAAAGTAATCACATACCCCTGTTAAATGTGTGATGTATGTTATAATTTAGACCAAAATAAAGAAATGCGGATTTTATTAAGACTTTAGTGGGATCTATAATCTGTATAGTTTGGTTGGAAGAAATCTCAAGGGGCAGAAATAAAAATAAAATGTGCTCTATTTGATTATGACTGAGACTATTAGCATGGAACATGTTTACCTGGCTGTCTACTGGCCAAAATGAAAAACCAGAAAAGCAAGAAGTGATCTGTAATGCTGCGGTTCATTCTCTCCTACCAGGTGGGGGATGAAATTGTGCGTATAAATGGCTATTCCATCTCCTCCTGCATTCATGAAGAGGTTATCAACCTCATCAAGACCAAGAAGATTGTGTCCCTTAAAGTCAGATGTGAGTCAGCACACTGCTCTAGCAGTTTATTATAGTGATCAATATTTATTTACATACAAAATTACTGAGGCTGAGTTATTGATTGGATTGCTTTAAGTAGATCATTAATGATCAGTTTCTCTTTCACAGATGTGGGAATGATTCCAGTAAAAAGGTAACTTTTGATAAAGATTAAAAGGATTAGTCTTCATAAAATAAAAATGAGTCAAATTAGCAAGTAGGGATGAGACGATGCACAAGACCATTAAATTGGTGCAAATGTAATGAGATGTAAAATAAATCACTGGTGCTATATTTTTATTTTTACACAAAAGGGTAAGTAGCATTGTTTTGCAAAGATTATATCTACATTAGAAATATTTATTTAGATAATTGAAAGATAAGCACAAATACAGTATTTTATTTTTAAGATAAATTATAAAAGGAAACTGTCCAAAATGTGAATAGTTTACAGACAATGTTACCGAATGTTCTGTTTTATTATTTATTTATTTATTTTAGAATGTGTTTTACATGTAACATAATAAGTGAAATTAAGTGGGGCATGCCATAGCCTAGTAGTTAAGGTACTGGGTTAGTAATCAGAGCGTCACTGGTTCTAATTCCACCACTGCCAGGTTGCTGCCGACAGCCGTTGAGGAAGGCCCTTAACCCTCAATTACTCATATTCAATAGTAAAGTCAAATGTAAGTTGCTTTGGATAAAGATGTCTGCAAAATATTAAAACAGAACATGAATTAATGTTAAACATATATATTATAAATAATGGCAAGTCATAGTGGTTAGGGAGCTGGAATAGTAATCATAATGTTGCTGGTTCAAGCCCCACCACTGTCAGGTTGCTTCTGCTGGGCCCTTGAGCAAGGCCCTTAACCCACAACTGATCAGACTTTATATATTTGGATAACGGCATAAATGCTTAAAATAACGTAACGTAATGTGAATTATAATTAGAACTTTCTTTTTCAGTTCCCCTGATGAACCTCTAAAATGGCAGTTTGTGGATCAGTTTGTGTCTGAATCCGGGGTAAGATTACAATTTTAAGCTTATTTTGCTTATCAGGTATTTATATTCATATTATTTTACACAATGTTTACTTCTGATTAGGAGAAGAAAAGCAGCATGGCTGGCTTTGCCTCCATCGGAGGAAAAGAAATCAAGGAAAAGAAAGTCTTCCTCAGTCTTGTTGGTACAAAGGGAATGGGCATTAGGTGAGACTGCATACCATAGTGTATTCAGGATGCACTCCTGCCAGTAACTCATAAAACGCGGTTTGAAACTGGCTGGAGATCTGGTGGTTTAGTTGGATTTTGTGACACCCTGATTAAACCTGTCTCACTTTTATTCACACTCACTTTGATCTAGTGTTAATTTAGAGCATTCAGTTCACCTGAGCTAAAATGTTCGATTCATACATTTTCTTTTTCTTCTTTGTCTTTCGGCTGCTCCCATTTGGGGTTGCCACAGTGGATCCTTGTCAGTGCTATTAATTCAGAGAAGGTTTTGGTTTTAACTGATTTATATATTGCGTCTGGTCTTGGAACGTAACCCCTGTGAAAGTCGGGAAATTATTTTTTTTCTGAAAGTGCTTAAAGTCTGGATTTAGCTCTATCTGATTTCCTTTTATTTTGGACCTCTCAAAGAAACCTTAAGAGAAAGAAGAACCTTTTGTTTATGATGGCATTGAAAATGAAATAAAAAGGAAATCTCAAAGGAAGGTGACTATGTAGAAAATGTATGTCATTGTAATTCTTGAAGAACCTTCATGCTATACTATTTCCCCCTTTTGTAATCATTGCCACCCAGTCTGAAAAAGTACCTTTTCTTTATTGTTTTACAAAAAACTGATCAAGGCCGAAATAACTTTTATCCTCACTCTGCTTCAGCATCTCAAGTGGGCCAACACAAAAGCCAGGGATCTACATTAGCAATGTAAAGCCTGGCTCTTTGTCTGCTGAAGTGGGATTACAGGTACACTATTGTTCATTAGTTCTAAACCTTTAATTCTGTACCGCAAGCATTCACTGTGTTATTCAACTGTTTAGTTAGAGCGACTCGTGTGCTTATTTGGATGTAGGTTGGAGACCAGATTGTTGAGGTTAACGGAGTGGATTTTACTAACATAGATCACAAGGAGGTAAGAGACATAGGCATAACAATACTCTCTTCCTAATATCTCTGTGTACTTGTGTAAATAAATACATTAATTTCCTAGGAAATAAATAAATAAGGGTAGCACGGTGGCTAAGTGGGTAGCACTGTCACCTCAGAGCAAGGTCCTGGGTTCGATCCCCAGGTGGGGAAGTCCGGGTTGGTTGGTTTGCTCTGATTTCCTCCCACAGTGCAAAGATATGCCACTAAGGTGAATTGGAGATACACAATTGTCTGTAACTGTGTTTGATATAAATTTCAGAGCTGAAAAAACTTGTGTAGTGAGAAACCATTACATGTTATGAATGTAACCAAAAGTTTAAAACATGACATTAAAAATCCCCAAAAAACAAACAATTAAACGAATAAATGCATATAGTCAGTGTCTGCTGCTTATGTAAGGTGCTTACCTTGCAGGATTGATGATAAAAAACAATGACAAAGTAGAAGTCTGCAGAGGACCTTATACTGTGCTTTTAAACATCATGTGCTTTGTCAAGTACACATTTAAATGATTTCCTCCCACAGTCTAAAGACATGCAACTGAGGTGAATTAGAGATAAAATTGTCCATGTCTGTGTTTAATGTGTGTAAAATATGATGTTAAAATCCTAATAAATAAATACATTTATTAATATTTTTAATATCTTAATATTAAGGTTAGGATTTCCAGATTTTAAGGGCTCATAATGCTTACTCTTAATTTGATTGATTAGATGACCAGATTGAATAACCTAAGCAGAAATGTATTAAATCTACCTTTATTTATTAGTTTAAAATAGTTCTATATGGTTTCCAGTAATTCCACTGTATCTTTTGAAGTGATATATTGCACTGTGACTTTGATTTACAGGCAGTACAAGTGTTGAAGAGCAGCAGGAGTCTAACCATCACGGTCCTCACTGGAGCTGTAAGTTACAGTAATTCTGTCACTTTCATTCTCGTGGTTCACTATAATGGCCATTAGCACTTGGCAAGCCACATGACAGTTCACAGAGGAAATCATTACACACAGGCTTTTCTCAAGGATAGGAAATTAAAGTCATGCATCTGAATAAACTTTACGTGAAGCCTTCAAGCTTCACAGAGCACACTGCAAACAGTGTGACCATGAAATCTCATCAGCTCTCTTCATTCTCGGCATAAAATGAGAGTGATGAAGTAAAAGGTGTAATAAGATTACATAAGCCCTGTGCCTGACACCCAGGTTTATTGGTGCACTTTATCACTGCTCCCTTAATACTTTTCAAAGGTTGGTGGTTCAAGGAAATATTTGAAATTAAGTCTAAGTGCAAATATGTTTGTGTATGCAAATTGCTCTCCATCCCTGCAGAAAAGCATGTAATGTCTTTCTTTTCTGGGAAATTTTATTACCCGACTGCAAAGGTACAAAATCAATATTAAAAAAGAAGAGAACACTATCATTTTTTTAGTTTTACAATTTATGGGTATGCGTTTCACCAGAATGAGCTGTGTTGTTTTATTCTATTATAATTTTAGTTTAAATAATAAAACAACTCATAACTCATTACAACTTACCCCTAAATTGTAAAACTAAAAATTGGATCATTTTAAAGTCAGTGGAATGGTTAAAACCTGACTATGCAATATGCTGTTTAGTATGTAATTTGAGAAAAGCACGAAAAGATCTAGAAAATTCCTTGTACACCTGTTACTTGGCGAAATAAAGATTGTGATTCTGAAAGCCATATTTTAACAACATAAAAAAATACCGCTGACAATTTCGGGCTTAAATGCATCTAGGATTTACTGATCTGTTGAATGTTGTGATATCCTGGCCAAAGGCAAACAGATTGTTACCAATAAAAAGTATAAATAAGTGTTTCACTGGCTAGTGTCCGTTATCCTACTGTTTAAAGATTATAACCCAAGTGCTAGACAAAAGGTACTCAGGTTTTCAATAATCTATTTATTACGCTAATTTACCACTGTTGATATTTAGGTTAGAATCTCACTGGTGATATTGAGCAGTCAGGTTTCTACACAGGGATGATTAGCTATGTTTGAAGAGAGGCTGGCCAAAACTCTGCAATGAATTGACACCCAGGGTGTTCCTGGCTCACCACATCTGTATTGCGGTAAAAAGTACAAATCAACAGGGTTTCACATTCTAACAGTTCTTTATTTTATCAGGCAGTCGTAGCCTGGTGGGTAGGTTGCCGGTTTGATTCCCAGAGTCGACAGATTACGACTGAAGTGCCCTTGAGCAAGGCACCTAACCTCTCATTTTTCACTGCACAGTGATGAAAAGACTATTCTAAATTATTCTTAAAAATTCTAAATTAAGGTTAAACATAATATAACTTTTGACTTGAATTTTCTGCCTTTTCTGCCTTAGAATTAGTTTTTAATATTCAAATATTAAAACAATCAACTTCATTAACAACATTTGATGTGTGTTGCATCTAGATTGTGGATATTTTAAATCAATTTATCAATGTATGAAAGTTTTTATTAATAATATTTATGTATGAACCTTTTAGGGCAGTGAGTTGTTTATGACTGATGAAGAGAAGCTAGCAGCAGAAGCTCGGCGAGAGCTGGACCGACAGAAGCTCATGAATCAGAAAAAAGTAGCACTTGAGACCAACAAGATCATCAAAGAACAGCAGGAAAAAGAGCGACAGTTAGTAAATAAAAATAAATAAATAAGACAAGTTCTTAATTAAATGAACAATATATTAATGTATGTTTATGTATCTGTATGTATGTCTGTGTCTATCTATCCATCCATCTATCTATTTCTTGTCATAGTCTGCTAAATCACTAAAATTTGGCTTCTCATTTGTAATGTTATTAAGCATAGGCATTTGCATGAAATTATCATCCGTCTGTCTCATATTATCATAAATTTGTGGCTAATGTCCAGCTGCAAGAGTAATTTTCTTAATCCTACATTTAAATGTCCCATGTTTAAATTGTTGAGAGATGCAGATTTTATTGTTGTTTTTTTCTTGTTACTACCTACATTTTGTTATTTTTTCTGTTTTACTGCAGAAGAAAGATGGAGATATCTCAAAAAACTGCAGAGGAAGAAGAACGATATCGAAAGGAGATGCAAAGGTATGTTTCAAATCGACAAATAAACACAAGACTATAACCACATATCTGATATCTGAGATTAAATACAACTAATATTTAATAAACTAATATAAAAATATATATTAGAGTTGAAAGAATAAATAATCTTAAATAAAGCAAAAATGGTGTTAAATCTAAAGAAATAAACTCAACATTTTTGCTTTGAAAGACATCTATTCTTTAAATTAATCTGTTTATTTATCACTGCTTTATAATGAGTCAAATACACACTCTTTTGATTCCTCTTTAACAACTAGGGTAATTTAGACCAACCAGACAAAGGAACCTTAACAATACCAGACCAAGACGTACCAAGACCAGTTGCTCAGTATCTGATACTAACCAACACTTTCTCTAGTCTGGTCTCCCTTAATTAGTCTTTAGACTAGAAATGTATTTTTGTATGTATTGTACAGTTGTTTATCTGCACTGTGTATTCTATTGTCTTGCACTTTTTATTCTGTTGCACCATGGTCCTTGAGGAACGTTTCATTTCAATATGTGCTTGTATATCGCTAAATTGACAGGAGCCTTCTGTTGAACTCTTGAACCTTTCTGATCTTCTGACATTGTATTAATTTGGTAATTTTTTAATACAAGGTTTTTGCTGGCTGATATAACCATGGACTTTCCAGGAAAGATGTTACCCTGATGACAGCATGTCTCTCGAAAATCACAAAATACACCTCCATGTCAACATAGAGTTCAGTGGACACTGACGCACCCCCATATCAGTGGTGATTTTGCTTTTTCAGATGGTCCTTTTATCTTTGGCACAGATAACTCAGTGTCCGGGTTTCCTCAAAAGAAGCTGAAACATTGGACTAATCTGAACTCAGAACACGTTTCCACTATCGTTTGGTATATCTGGTTCATGCCAAGAGATCTTGGCAGGGATTCTGCTTAGAATTGATGGACGGCTTTCTCCTTGCGTAATGGAGGCTTATCCTGCTTTTCACATGTAAAGTGACAAGTTTACTGAAATGCTCTCAAACCCATTTATCAAAGTAGAATGCTTGTTACTCATGTAATGTCTTTGAGCGTTTATGTAATGCACATTTATTTAACATTGGGCATTGGATGATTATGATGTGTGGTAGTTTTTCAGTCCCGTAGTTCCAGTAAAAGGAACTTCTAATGTATAGCAAGAGCTTTTGGGCTTTTTCATGCTCCGAAATTTGTGGGAAGAGTTTGGCCTCTGCCTGTTTAAATATGACTGTGTACCATTGCACAACGTTTGGTGAGGCAGAACTTTACTGGTATTCCTGACCTCAACCCGAAAGAATATCTTTGGGATGAATTAGAGCAGAGACTGTGAGCCAGGCCTTCTCATCCAACATCAGTTTCTGACCTCACACTGCACAATCCTAATCCTTTTGGAAAGCCTTCCCAGAAGAGTTGATGATGTTATTGCGACAATGGTTGGGTCACTCGAGTTCATACACGTGTGAAGGCAGACGAGAAAATACTTTTGGCAGTATAGTGTATTTCATCTCTCCGTATGTGTTACAGGATTGATGCAGAAGAGAAAAAGCACAACAAGGAGTGGGAAGAGGATTGGGGTTCGAGAGAAAAGTCCAAAACCATTTCTCCTTCGCCGCCTCCTCCATCCCGTTCACCATCCCCGGCCAAGCCTAAAAGCTCAGGTATAATAAACAAACATGTTGAAATGCCTTTTAACATAAATGAGTTTGAAAACAGTTTACTAAAACCTTACTACTCTGACCTGATGAAATGCTGAAAGCAAATATGCTACAGCATGTTCATATATGCATTCACACGTTATGAATGCAATGTATTTCTGGTTCTTTTCTGTTTCTCCTCTTATTTGTCTGTGTGTGGTGTGCTGTGGCTTCCCCTTGACCTATACAGCTGCTCAAGCTCACAGTGACGAGGAAGAAAATAAGGGCAGAGATGTGAGTTAAAACTTAATAGTGATGGTGCATGTAAAACACTTTCTTTGACAACCCCTTCCATTTCTGCACATTTAAGTTTCTTGTTTGTTTGGTGGGGGGTGTTATAACACATAAAGGGTGCAAATTGCCTGTGGGTTTACCTTTACCTTTTTGGTTGTATAACTTATTGGTGGCTGGTGCATTTCAACATTGAAGGCTCAACAAGTTTTCACTTTTTTTATAGCTCGCAGCTGGTTTTACCGGTATGAAGGAAAGTTGCCCACACTTAGAAAGGTACTCTGTGTGCTGGAATGAAATGCAGTGATTTTTGTAACGGCTTGTTTCACGCTTAATCTCATTGAGTTTTGAGGCTTTGTTCAGAGAGACAGTTCATACATTATTTGCCATCAAGCAAAGCAGGTGCTATGAATTTGTTTTTAAGATGGGAGGAATGCCCAATGATAAATTAATGACAGTTATGTGAGAGTGCATTGCTCTGTATGTGAGGGTTTTGGAAGTAGCAGTGTGGATGAAAGTAAAAAGTGAGAAAAAAGAAGATTTAATCAAAAGTAATGTGTAAGTGCACAACTTGTTTTAGACAAGGCATCCTGCTTGTTCTTTAGTTAGGTGTATAATTGACTGACACAAATGACTAATCGACTGTGAGGACATTGTGTGAAATTTTACTAGATAATAGGGATTTTCAAAAAGAGTCTTCACTTTTATATTATTGCTGGGAATGGTGAGGGTGGGAGAAGTAATGATTTGTCATTCCTGGGAGACTGAGAAATTATAGTACGGATTAATCACCATCTAATTTATAACCTTTTGGACCTTTTTGGATCAAAGGAGCTTTAATAATATTTTAATAAATGGTTTGATGCTGGGAAAAGGGAAATTTGTTATTAAACCCTCTTTAAAGACAGCCAGTTAGTAAAATTGAATTTAAACCAGAACTTTTAAAGCATGTTTTTTTATATATATATACTCAATAAAAGTAACAATAATTACCATTATCATCCCTATGATAATGAATTATTATGGTTTAGCTAGTGCCAACAACTACTAAAACCTTCGCTTAGGGATGGGAGATTTTACTAAACAGGTTTTGTGTGAGGGCTCTGATATACTTTGAATCAAAGGAATCAAAGCATTAGCCATGAATGTGTGACACATTAATCACTGTGCACATGTTTGCATACTAACATTAATTAATGTAAATGATCAGGCTAGACAGTGATAACCCAGACATACAAATCTGTCTTTTTAAAATTGGTCATTCATAATAATATGTTTATTTCATTAGATACTGGATGTCAAAAATGAATTTGTCCTGCTGTCTGGGCATAGCCTCCAAGAAAAAGTATCATAGTGGTATAACATTGTCGAAGCCTTTTGGACTTTTTGTGTCATGTTGGAATGTTGTTGCTTTTATTATTGGTTTTATGTGTGTGTGTTAATACAACAATTAAAATACAATACACACAGAAAGGAAAAGACACCAAAAAGAAGAAAAAGAAGTTGTCAAAGACAGACACGCTTCCAACAGAGAGAAAGAATAAAAAAGAAATGGAGTTTGAGATAAAGTTGGCCAAAGAGAAGGAAGAGATATTAGAGCGGGAGAAGCAGATGAAAATTAATCGACTTTTGCAAGAGGTATAATATATAGCCACGTGTCATACACTTTTCTTTAGATTTCTTTAGTTTTGCTTTCCTGTTATTATATCTGTCTTCCGGAAGTATCTTTAATGAGTGGCCACATTGGTAAAACTATAATTAATAGCATTTGTTTTGGAGAAGCTGGTTGTTAATAAAGATTAAGTGAGCAGGATTTTGCTGAGCAGACCTGGCAGTGTTTTAGCTTGGCTGTGCTGGTGTGAGCAGGTAACAGAGACTGAGCGGGAAGATCTTGAGGAGTCTGATAAGGTGCAGTACTGGGTGGAGAGGCTCTGCCAGACTAGACTGGAGCAGATCTCCTCAGTGGAGAATGACTCTTCTGAGGTAAAAACTCTTGTGGCTCTGGGAGGATGCAGTTTATTTTTACTTCATTTATCTTTAGGTATGAGACATTTGTGGTATATTAAGTCTAAATAGAGTTCAAAAGGATGCAGACGAACATCAGAACGGAACAGCAAAAGCAGTAATGATAAAAGTTTGTCTAAGCAAATTGAATAATGTGTAGCTAATGACTAGTTTGTATAAAACGTGTTTCTTTGTGAATAAGTGGAAGTACCAAAGTACAATTTATATTCATACTCACAAAAATAGGGTTATTTAATATTTCAACTCTTATTTCCTTAAACACACACCATGTTTAAAACAGATTAGTAGATGGTTCACTCATTCTTGAAGTGCAAGAAAATATTATGTTTTGAATGTCCCTGAAACTATGACTGAAAATAACATTAATCACTATAAAACCTTTTTAGACCAAATTGTTAAGATCTTTTTAACCTAAATGAACAAGCCAGCGTCAACAGATACAGTGAAGAAATGTCCTTTAATGCATAATCACAAAAAACTAGGGAGAATAAACCCAAAGTTGAATGCTAGGTGTTGAAAGGATTATATTTTTCACTGAACTATTCTTACTAGGTGGCAGTGATTCTTTTAACAGTATAAACAAAGATATTGATGTAATAAAAAGTAACATATGAGCACATTGGAGATTAAATAGATTCTACTACTACTAATAATAATAACTGTATCTGCTAACAGGTTAAACAAAGAGATTAATATATGCAGTTAAAAATATTAAAATATGAAAACTTTAAAAGAGATAAAATTACCAAAGAAGAAGAGCTATATTGTTAATGCTAATAAAATTTATTAACAAGCTCTCTCATGTTTTTGGTCGTGCTAGAAATGCCCACTTATTTGGAAATGCTTATTTCCACACTGCATAACTAAAGGTTATGTATGAGGCTGTGTGCTGTGATGCAGAGGCATTTAATACAAGTTCTTAGTAGATTTAGTGTTTTGTGCAGATGAGTCCATCCCGTTCTCCAGTATCCACTGTAAAAAGGTTCCCTGGAGGTTTTCAGCTTGCTACCACTGACCTGGACGACATCAACCTGGATGAAGTGGACCAGAGTCTTAGGCAGCCTCTAAAAAAGCTGGCCCCTACTCCACCCACCTCCATCCAACCTCCACCACCTTTACCTCTTCCTCCACCCTCATCCCACTTCTACCACACATCTACACATCCATCGCTGAGGCCGTCTTTTACCCCCGCCCATCCTTCTACGTCCCCACGCCCACAGCGCACACCTTCTCCACTCGCTACTAAAGGAGCTCCTTTGATCACTCGACCAACTCCAGCATCTCAAGCTCATCCTCAAGCTTCCTGGGCTCCATCATCTTCTCAACCTCCTCCTCCACCACCCCCTCCTCCCTATCCTCCTCCACCACCTCCTCCTCCACCCCCTCCACCCCAGCACTCAATGTACCAAAACTATGCTCCTAGCTACCAACAACCCCACAGTCCCAACGAGCATAGGAGGGAGTGGGAAGACAATAGCTACAGAATACGAGGTGGCCACCAGAAAAACGGCCACAGTGAAGCGTCTTATCCTGGCAGTGCACAGGTAGCAAAGCAATCCATTAAACATAAGTGGAAACTCTATACAGCAGAGGAGCCACTGTGATTGAATGGATTTATGTGTGGTTGTGTGATTGGTTTGTGGGTTGCCTGCTTAGCATACATCATGGAGC
>JAYDZG010000001.1:9452650-9462778 GCA_034509265.1 Microcambeva bendego | reverse complement strand
AGTATGTGGAGCTATTGCTTTTTCCTGACATAGTATGGATTGTGTGGGGTTGCTTGTTCTCTGAGTTAAAAAGATTAACTAGTTGTGTTACAGCTGTTTTTATGCACGAGTAACACAATATGAAATTGAAATGTTGTCAATGTGGTCTAGGTTATGAGAAATACTTCTCATGCTAGCAGAATATCAACATCCAGCAGTCCACTGGTGAGCTTTGCAATCTTTCGTTTGAGCAAAGCCTGATCCACGTGTGGTTGTGGTGTTCTGTATATGCTTGATTGTTTTGTTCTTCTAAAGTAACACTCTGTTTATTATCTATTTAATATGTCATGCATTATGGTCATTCTGTAGCAAATAGCTCCCAGTCCTCCTGCCCAGAGGAGACAAGGGAATCTCATTTCAAAACCTGTTATGCTGCCACAGTCTCACTCCTCATACAGACCAGTATTACGACCAGAACCCACTGTAAGTACAAGTTGGTGTGAGTCTGTGCATGCTTATAGTATTTGTTGGGATTCACCTTAAGAGTAAAGTATTTCTGTGTTTAAGTGTTGAACGTGTCTACAGGTCAAGCATGTCTGGATAACTTCTCAGGCTAGCATCTCAGTTTAAATCTAAGAAATTGACAGTATAAAGTCAACAACATTCAAACAATATTGAGATTTAGTCTGAAAACTGCACATTTAGACTTGTGAGAGAGACCCATAGTCATGTGTGTTATTTTTGCCCACACCCCAGATCTGTCGTTTTAGGTTTGTCAGCAACACAGTACAAACATTGCAAGCAAGTGGGTTGCCATGACTGACTTTAAGCCCCATCTGTTATGGCAGAGTTATTTAATATTTAATTACTTGTTTCCTAAGTCAGTTGTGTGGTGGTAGGTGTGATGACAATTTCATACAAATAAAATGAGACTTAATATGATTTTAACTGCATTGGACAAGTAAATGCTTCAACTTCAAAGTTGAACAATGCTAGTACAGTATGGAAAATGATTGCAGACAGTATTAACCCAACATACTTTGCATTTCAAATCGAAGTTGTTTAGACAAAACATAAAATATCTTAGGTTCATACAATTAAATAATACCTGCAATGAATAAAGGTTAAGGAAATGTAAGACACACAGCATTCATTCGTTTATTTATTTTCCCCTTTCCATACTCTTCAGGCTTTTCTTATTTGAGGCTGGTGTCTACTGAAAAAGGCCTGATAAGCCCATATCCATTTATAAGCCAGTATAGGAAACAAGTGTGCTCAGTGTAATTGTTTTTATTATTAAGATGTACATTTTTTTCCAGCACATAGAATGAAATGGAATATTTGTGTTTTTAATACTGACTTACAACTGGTTCTTTATTGTAGTCACCACAGATGCTTAAGAGGATGGGGGTGTACAACACATCCTTTAAATCCAAGAAGAAACAAGTAATCAGAGACCACTGACTGGTGCCTTTTAAAATTTAATCTGTGTGTGTTGTCTGTCTGCTGCTCTATCTTTGGTGTCTGGTGATGGGGAATGATGATGATGTGATTATTCATCATTTTATATATATATATATATATATATGCAGGGAAAATATAGATGGCTATTTATTTAGTAGTTTTACTACTGTATTTATAAACCTATTTGTTACATACCGCATGTGGAATCTGTTTCAAGAGTGCTGTCTGTTCTTTTCTGTTTTTTTGTCGTAGTTGAAGCTAAAACTTCATTGTGTATATTGTCTGTCCTACCCATTAGGGTTTTATACCATTTGTTATTGTTAGAGCTCCAAAACAGCTTTATTTTTGGAACAAGTATTTGTTACTTTAAAATTTTAGTGAGGGTTCACTGAAAATGTAAGAATAAAAGAATTCTATGCGACTTTGGTGGCATAAAAAGCTCCCCAATATGATTTAACATGGCTCTGTCTCCAGATTGCTTGTAAAATAAGCAATTTGAGTTAAAAAGTTGGAAATAAAACCTAGACTTTCATCTTATGATGGAAGGAGAATTACCAAGATAATTAAATGCAACTCAAACTGACATGATTAAATGCTGGTGGTTGCAGTTGGCATTGTGCCACCCTGTTTAAGAAACTTTTGTCACCACCCTGTTTGTTACATATTCCATCACAAAGCTGTCAGCAATCCAACCAAAAATATTTATGGAAATAAATCTGTTTCATTTTCAAATTTAAAAGCCTTTTAATTTTCAGTGCTAAATTTATTTTAATTTTGGTTTAATTTGAGACAGGATTGATTTCTCATCCTGTGTGTCCCAGATGTTTAATTTGAACTTAGTCATTGTAAAATCCATCAAGTTTAATTGTAGGGCAAAAAAAATTAAATGCAAAAAATAAATAAATAAAAATCAGAACTGGAAATTCAACGGTGTTAATATTTCAAAATCTGATGACACAGATTTACTTCCAGTATTTGACTACTTTTTTCTGGATTTGTCAGATGCAAAATAAATACATTTTTATATAAATTATGACACTGATTTACTCAAATAATTTCGAAACTGGTAGGATACTACCAGTTACTAATTTATTTTGTGTAGTAAGCAGGTTATTTACTAAAAAGACAATGCAGATAATAGGTTGCAGGGACACTACAAATAAATGTGTTCAGAGCAAAGCATGCAATAAAGCACTGGGGAGAATACAAAAGCTAGAGAAATCCCATAGTTACCACTTATGATGACAAATTCTGTGTTTGCTTGCTCTCTCTTCTGTATGATGGATGCTGGAGGGTCTACAGTAGTGAAACTTTGCTGTTCTTTGTTTGTTTTTAACTTTAAGAATAGCATTGAAAACACTTGCTGATATAAAATGTTGCATCAGTGAAGCATTAAGATGTATGGAAAATACAATTATACAGTAATTTCTGAAATGATTAAATGTTGCATCATTGAGGCATTAAGATGTATAAAAATACTATTTTACAGTATTTTCTGAAATGATTAAATGTTGCATCAGTGATGCATTAAAATACATAAAACTACACAGTTGTAGAATATTTGCTTAGATGATGCAGTGTTGCACCAGTGAGACATTAATATGTATGGCGGAAAAACAGTTGTAGATTTCGGCTGAGATGAAGTCAGTAGGGCATTAACATATATGCCAAATACACTCTTAAATGAAACAAATGTGACATCTGACATTGATATTTATTTGGAAATCTGTAAACACAATGATTAAAAAGTCAATTTTAGTCAATCTTCAAAATAGAACTAAATGAATATTACCACATTTTGGCCATTCTGGGAATCTCAATCTCGTCACGTATTTACTTCCTCAGGTTTTATTTATGTAACAATAACTCCAGTCAGGGTGCAAAATGCACATCATATTTTACCTGCCTTTCAGATAAATGAATGTACCCATGCAATCTATATTCTCAAGATGACATTTAGCCTGTGTTTTATAGCCTCATCTTAAGACTCTGCATTTCATATTCTCAAAGACAAGCTAAACTGTAATGTCAGGCACACATTGTGTGTGTGTATCTGTCTGTGTTGGGGGGGGGGGGCAGTATATAGAAGGCTTATTTTATTTATGTAGTTTTTATTTTATGGGGGCCTTTGCACAATTCTTTGTTGAGCATATTAGTAAATCACCATGCCACAACTATAAGGAAATCTGGTTAAGGGTACATCAATATATCCTTTAAATACTGAAAAGGTAAGGGGTTGTCAAGTGTAAGAACAAAAAAATATTTAAAACTATTCTTCACAGCATGTAACATCATTACAAAATCAGTACACCAGTCTATGTTTTACCTATTTTAACTTGTGTTGTTTCATTGATAACATGTGGATTAAAACTAACTGGTACATCTTGTATTTGTTTGTACAGGGATTCCAGAAATATGTGGATGACTTTGATCCCTATTCCATGGTACTGTTCAGTTTAGTTGTTTAACCTATTAAAAAGATTGCCAGCCTTGCTGCACATGTATAACATTTAACAGTTATTTAAAAGGGATTTGTAATTCCTTCAGTGACATTACTAGACAAACTGATACATATAAGTTTATGGGGACAGCTACAATACATAAATCTGATGGATCTGGAATAGTTAAATCTGGTGTAATGTTTTTAGTTTTAAACAGTACTTCAGTCATCATTTACTGGTATTGGGAGATTTAACTGTCCAAAAAGACAGTAGAGGTTAATTGTGCTATGAAAGACAACTGCCTGTACCGATGTCTTTATCATGTGCTGATAGATAATTAAAGCATTTGCAAATATAAAACATTGTGCTTTTGGGTATAAAAATAAATAATATAAATAAAATAAATAATACATTAACAAATAGTTGTTAATAATATGCTCTTCTCCAATTAACTAATTGTTTTATCAGTTCACCCCCGAGCAGATGTCAGGGAAAGATGTACGACTACTGAGAATCAAAAAGGTAACCATCTTTTTATTAGCGTTATGCTGTATGCTAACTATAGTTGTTAACCTTCGAATTATCTTTACTTTTACATGACATCTTTATTATTTCAATGTATCTGTATCAAAAATTACAAATAAACAGTAATGTTATAAATTAATTATTCCCTATTCAGGTAGCAAACACTTATGTAAAGTTTTTTTAATTAGCTATGATGACTATATTACAATATAATATTATATTTAATATGAAATTGATGAGGAGTTGAAAGACCATTTAAACATTTGTGAAATTTCTTGCATAAACATTCTCTACTCTTTCTTTGTGGAATAGAGTTTTAGTTTTATGTGTTGATTTAGCGATGGGCTGCAGTTAGTTACACTGTCAAGGCCATGCAGCTATATTTATGACAGCAGATGATAGATGGGGTTCACAATGTGTTGCAACAATGATGAAAACTGCAAATCTGTCACAAAAGCTGAGAGGGATAATTACTGAGCTAAAATTGAATCTTGGTGATCTTCAGCAAAACATTGACCCCAAGGACTCTTCAAAGTCAATCAAAGTTTGAATCTGGAGACCATTCCACAATTTTACAGGACTGATTCCTTAACCAACCACCATTAAAACATCTTGGGTGGCATTAACAGAAAGGGATTGCAGCATGTAAGCCTACAAACCTCTGCACAGCAAGAAAGCCACAACAGAAATCAGATAATTTTGCCTCTATGTTTCACCAACTACTTTGACTGCAGCTTGTGTGATAGTGTACCTGAGCATGTATCATGAGAATCAAATGTTTTTTTGTATTATTGTTTCTATAAAAAATGCTACCAGTTTGCTTTTTTAGTGTCTCTTTAGTCAGGCAAGTTGTGACACTGGGGTGAGTTTCAGGTAATAAACAGATTTCTGACATTCTCAACAACATAAAAACATATTTTTCTGGCACTGATGTGGGACAAACAGGTTTGGCTCACTTTTTTGTTTTTTATTTATGTCAAAGCTCAGTGGGGTCATGGCTTTTACTAGAATTAAAACGTTAGTGAGGTCCACACTACGGGAATGCAAACCTACTTCACTATGTCAAATGTTTACACCTTCAAATGCTGACTAACTGATGGTGGAATTGTGTTGAGATGCATTACAAAATCTACTAATTATTTTATTCGTGGTGGCTTTTTATGAAAAAGTTCTCACGTTTGTGTCATAGCAGCATTGTCGTATGTTAGTCTATATACAACCGGTAGTTACGACTATAGTACTATGCTGATGCATAGCAACAACTCATTTGTTCTGGAACTACTTTTTGGAAGGTATTGTATTTAAGCATTTTTAGTATTCCATTCTGGGCTTCTTGATTTATTTGATTTTTTTTTTTTGTAATAATAAAAAAAACCTGTTGTACAAAAGCAACACAACACTTGTGTGTTTTTACGAGTAACACCACGGTTGTGATTTGGTCGCAGATCATCACAGCCATGATGTTATAACACGTGACTTTGAGGGTACTTTTGCTTAAAAAATACACAACACGCCTCTCAAAAAGCCCTTAAAGATGAATATTCTTTTGAGAACAAAAAGAGCCCTTATTTATCAATATATTTTATTTCATTATATATATTTTTTTATTTTACCACCACTATTTTCTGGTCAGCGTTGCATTAGGTCCAGCTTCCTGGACCCAAGGCCAATCTATCTTGTATAATTCTCATGGGGTAAAGATAATCTCTCGTGGGGTTTTTTTTTTTTCAGGAGGGTCCACTCGACCTGGCTGTGGAAGGAGGAATAGACTCGCCACTTGGAAAACTTGTGGTTTCTGCCATCTATGATGGAGGCTCAGCAGACAAGCATGGTGAGATTTACTGAAATATCATAACTAGGGTAATCCTATCTGGTCTTAGTTCGTTATCTATTCATCAGATGTAATTGCAGAGATGGGCTTTATTCATTGCTGGCTTTAATTACTTCTATTTATGCATAACTCTCTCAGGTGGAGTTGTGGCAGGTGATGAAATCATGGCAGTCAATGGAAAAAAATTAACAGATGTGACCCTAACTGAAGGACAAAATGCTTTAGCACGATCCTGGAACAGTGGAGGGGTGAGAATTTACACAGACTCACTGTTGAAATAGGATGAAAATTGTTAGGATTATATTACATTACATTTTGTCAATTGTTTGCTGTGAATTAATAATTTCACTCTGACCTTTCTTAATTAAAATGTATAAGGTGATTAAGAGATCAATAAAAATCAATAGGCTTGCCAGGCTGAACATTTAAATAGTTATGTGTTTAAATCTTTGAGGAGTCTGCATACAGTGAATCGGGAAAGTTTCTCCAGCACTTCACTTTTTCTCATTTTGTTATTTTACAGCCTTTTTCCAAAATGGATTACATTCATGTTTTATCAAAATTCTATACACAATACGTCATAATGACAAAGTGAATAAAAGATTGTTTGGAATTTTGGCAAATGTATTAAAACGTATGAACCTTCCCCACTCTGAGGCCCAGAGTGCTCTGGAGAAGGTTTTATTCAAGGATGTCTCTGTACATTGCTTCATTCATCTTTCCCTCAACCCTGACTAGTCTCCCAATTTTTGCTGCCCAAAAACAACCTTACAGCATGATGCTACCTCCACCATGCTTTACTGAAGGGATGGTACTGGCCAGGTGATGAGTGGTGCCTGGTTTCCTCCAGACATGATACTTAGTTTTTGTTTCATCCTCTGAGCAATGCTGAAGCTCTGTCAGAGTGACCCTTGGGTTCTTGATCACCTCCCTGACTGCAGAAAGGTTTCTGTACCCTTCCCTAGATCTGTGCCTCAATACAATCCAGTCTAGGAGGGGTACAGATAATTCTTTGGACTTGGTTTGTGCTCTGACATGAACCACATGACATATATACAGGTGTGTGCCTTTTTAAGTCATGTCAAATCAACTGGACTGGTGGACTCCAATCTAGTCATTAAAACAACTGAAAGATTATGAGTGGAAACAGTATGCACCTGACCTAAACAAAACATTTGTCATCTCCAATCATTCAGACGCACCTTCAAGGGGACCGGCCTGGCTGCCGTTCTCATATGTACCCAAAAGAAATTGTTTGGATAGTTTTAAAAATGCTGCTGCACGCTTACAACCTGTTTCACAACCAAATCGCTTGGTATCTTTAGTGTTGAGAGAAAGATTCAAGATTCAAAGGAAACATTACAAAGTGTTAAATATTTTACTGCCCGACTTTTTTCAGTGGAGGTTTATAAAGAAATTAAATTAAGTTGACCAGACAAAACATGAAATGTGCCAGGTTCAACTTTTTTACTAATTTGGGGTGGCAATAATATAACATGAACCCTAAGTGCTAAGGGGAGATTATTAAGACTTGATTTAAAATATTCTGATATATTTCTAGTAATAGTATTTTTCACATCCAATGGGCTTTATTGAAGTTTTTAAACGTTTGTGTTCAAAAGGACTGGATTGATCTGGTGATAGCTGTCTCTCCACCAAAAGACTATGAAGATGAAGTGTACGTATATTGTCGTTGCTGTCTATTTTTTAAAGTTTTTTAAAAGTGGTTTGAACTGAAACTTCATTGAAACTCTGCATTACTGCCATACAGCTGGGAGTCATCTAGCGGGCATGATTGCCAGTGCATGCAGCAGACATCCTTCCTTATGTGGGTGGGGTCTTCAAAACCATGAGTAAGGACTGATTGGCTAATAGAGAGGCACCCAGTGCATTGATGAAAAAAAGCGTTACATTAAGGGCTGCATGAACGTTGGAGATGGATTACATCCACCTCGACTGCAACCAGGGATCTCTTAGCTGCAGAAGACAAACTGACTATGTTAAGCTTGGAGAAAATGGGAAGCAATATATTATGTGTGCCTGAGCCACAAGTACTGTATTACAGGGATCCAGTACAGGTATTCCTGGATACACAAATATACAAATATACCTCTACAACCTTGTGTGTTAACCAGCACTTGTATTCTGAAATCCCCAAATTTAAAACTCAGCTCTGCTGGTTGCTGGTCAATCCTTCAGACACAACTGACAATGCCTGTAGCAGTCAAAATTAGGCATTAATTCTGACAGGAAAAACATCCCGGCCTGACAAGTGGTGAGAGTCTTTGATGCTGAGCAAGGATTCTTGAATTAGTGGCTTAAGGCACATGTCTGGAAAGTACATAGCTCTTCGTAGACAAAAATTGACACACAAAGTCACTGAGGTGAATTAAGAAGCTAAATTGGGAGCAAAAGCGAAAAAGGTTTAGCTTCATACATTTTTATTTTTGTATTTTATTTGTTTTCTTTTTTTTGTTATATGGGATGTATTTGTACTGAATCTATGCCTGTCCTCTGCACTACATGTCCAGCCCTAAAGCAGCATCAGTCAGTACCACTGCAAACAGAAAGGTTTTCCAGGGCAGTGCATCTGTGTATAGGCAGGGCTATGTGCTACAGACGAAAGCACCTCGGCCCCCGCCCTGATCAGCTACACTCCTGTGGGTAACAAAATTATAGTGAGTGTATGCATCATGTACATGTCACGGTCTCTCTATCTTGTGCTGGCCAAGTCAGCTGGAGGTTTCCAATGATTCCGCATATCAGAGAAGATTAATATAGAATAATAAAGCACATTCATGTATGAATGTCTCAAAGATTCACTCACATAATCTCCAGACCACAGAGGGAATCTTAAAGACTTTATTTCGTTCCATCCTGGGCAGCTTTTCTGATTGATGTTGTTCAAAGGGACTGTTACATGTCATGACTCATACAAAATGGTTGCATTTCTGGTTTGAAGCCGTGCTGCAGCATGCTTTTCTTTTTTGTCTCAAAAATATTCTTACCAAAAGATTTAGGTTGAAATGAATATTATATTGTCATTTTCTGATATGTGAAATAATCAGGTAAGAAAAATCCTTCAAGTCTTGTGATCTTTAACAGAATTACTTTTAGGACAAAATGATCTGCCAACATTGGCCATAAATTGTGATTTCAAACAGATGCAAGCTATGTCCATTGATTTCATGTCATAGATCTGTTTCAACAGCTAGAGCTTCAGTTCCCTTTAGAAGTGTACTCCTGGGCTGTTTTACATTTTTTCTATAGGTGGCAGCACAGCCATCTCCGATAACCATTATTGACTTTTAGCCTGTAAATAAGGTTTACAGAGCTCATGTATTTTTTGTTAATATTGCTATTCACTGAGCTATATCTTTATTTTTAGCTATGTGGGCTTAAATTACTGCTTATATAGCACTGTTTTCACACTAGACCTGCTGACAAACCTCATTGTATGCACTGTGCAGTGTTTAAGCCTTAAATTCATAGTTCAGGCAAACTGTTTAGTACAGTAATATGCAATTTGGGACATGGCCCATTAAAACTGATTGTTCTTTAACCTTCGAGCATCTTACCTGTTTCTTCAAATGTATAATTCAGTTAGGAGAGTTTCTCAGCACTTGATGTGTTTCTGTCCGAGTGCATTCATGTTCCCACAACTATTTTTTTCATTTGCAGTGACTTCTTTATTTCAGTTTGCTAATGTATACTTACATTTAACAATTGTGTTTTTGTTTGTTTTTGTTTTATACACAGGACATTCTTCTAGGCCTGGTTGGGAACACTGGCACAGATTGAACTCCTTTTTAAAGTCTGTATACTGTAATGTGTACCATAAAAATGCAAAGCCAGTGTAATGCTGATGAAGAAAACTAGAGTAAGAAT
>JAYDZG010000001.1:9430466-9447083 GCA_034509265.1 Microcambeva bendego | reverse complement strand
AAAGTAAGGGGGGGTTGTTAGTAAGGGGGGTTTTGGTCTGGTGGTCCTAAACTCTGTAAAGCTGCTTTGTGACAATATCTATTGTAAAAAGCGCTAAAGAAATAAAATTGACTTGACTTGACAAAAGATTTGTTAAAAGCACACACATTTGCTTTATAGCTTTATAATGCCAATAAAACTGAATTTGTTGTGGTAAATCTGCTTTGTGTTTGTAATTAATAATTTATATTGTCGATGGTCTCTAAGACGTGCTTGACCTGCTTCAGTTATTGAAGGAAAAAAATCTGAAGAGCAGATATTTATTTAAACAGATAGCAATGAGCATTGTGACGAGTCTTGCACAAGCTGTCAGATAGGGCCTGAGATTCAAACCGTAGTTCAGAGTTCAGACTCTAGACTGGGGGGGCAGTGAAAAATCTCACTTTTCCACCTGGGAGCATTTTTAGCACATTAATGTGTGAAATTGTGAATTTCACAGCCACACTCTGAACGAACTGATCTGATATTTAACACAAAAGTTAACATTAGGACAGATATACCATGAAAAAACATCACACATTAAATAAAATAATCTTTTGTTATAGTGGAAGAGCCTGTCAAATAATGCAGTAGGTGGAATTATTTTAGCAATAACTCTAAAATAACACAGTTTGTGTGTGACTATTGTCATGTGATGGTTTGGTGCTTTATTTAAGCTTTATTCCAGGGAGGTTTTACTTCATACTGACTGTAAGAGGGGGGTTACCAACACGCTATTTTCTACTGAATGTATAAACAACAACCAGGTGTGTGGTGGTTGCTAAGTGCTTGATCGTGACGGTCTTTCCTCCTTCAGCTAACACTTCTCAGGATTTATCTTCTCCTGTTCATTTTCAGCACCCTGGTTAGGTCCATCATGAACAAACATTGACCATCTGGCAGTGGAACAGTGTTCACCCATCACTTCTGTTTTTCGTCTGTTTTGGTGGATGTGGAGGAGTTAAGCAGTGGTATACTGTATATTCAGCCTGTGTTAGTAATACATTTCTTCAGCTCTGTTTTCCATCTGCTCTGGACAACTGTGGGATTACTTTATCATGAAGATTTCTCACTACAGACGGGTATGCACTTTTTCTTATGATGCATGGCGTGTTTTATAATGCAGTTTACATTCAAAAACATTATGGATGATTTAAAAAAGTTGTATCTGCCAGCTGCCTTAGCTTTAGGTCTGCTTGATGGTTTCAGTTGTTGTCTGGTATTCCAGAGATTTTTTTTTATCTGATCCAGCAATTTTCCAGGGTGTATGGTAAGGAATGCCTGAAATGCCTTAGGAAGTGACATGCACCAAAGTTACTTAATTGTTCTGAAGGCTAATGAACAGCCTGGGGGATGGGGGCAGGGGCAAAGAATGGAGGGAGCCAATGGAGGTGACCAAGGAGACCATGTTAGCCTAGTGGGTCGAGCTTAGGGCTATCAACCAGAGATTGGGGGTTCAAATCCAGGCTCTGCTATGCAGCTACTGTTGGGTCCTTGAGCAAGACACTTAACTCTCACTTAACTCTTCAGGGGCGCCATACAATGGCCGACCCTGCACTCTGACCTCAACTTCCAAAAAACAGCTGGGATGCAAAGAAAGAATTTTGTTGTACTGTGAATCTGTATGTGCAATGACAAAAGAAGGTATTCTAAATTAATTCTTGTAAAGTTGGGAGTAAGACAGCAAGGCTGCTTGCTAGAACATTCTGACCGTGGACTGTTTTATTCATTAGTTAGATTAGATTCTTTAGATTCATTAGATTCTTTAGATTGAAAATGATTAGTTTCTCTAGTTTTTTCATTTCTGGGTATATGTTTGGCCAAAGTGTGCAGAGTGGTTTAATTCTAAAATAGAATAAGAACTAGAATTATAATACAATTAAAACAATGTTGGTCATTTTTATCAAGCACACACTACTCTATATACCATGCAAGAGGAACTGTATGGCACTACGTAATGTTGCATTGCTAACAAAACGGATAATTAAGATAACAATTTCTACCGACAGAACTTCTTTCCTTACAATCCTTATATTGCAGCTTTGTTTTTTTTTTCTGTGAGTGGGCAAGAAGAAATACAATTACAGTAAAACTACACATTGCCACAAGCAAAAGAGAAACCATTTTAGATGGCTAGATGCCTAGATGATTCAGTGGCTCCTTGGATATAGATGTCAGGTTTCACCCCTGGCCTGTAATTTCCTCTGCAGTTTAGTACATTGCAGTTCCAGTTGAGAAATCATACTGGCCCATAAACACGTGCACACTTTTGCCTCACACTCAAAACACTGCTCTTTCTCTTCCTGCACCTAATATACTGATATATGGCCCTTACAGGGCATGGATTGTGTTGTTGTTTCTTCTTTACACTGCAACACATTGGATTTGACACAGCCACTGTGCAGTTAAAGCCCAGAGAATAAAAAAAAGTATTTGTCAAGTTTAATACTAATAACATTAGTCTACTTTTGCAGATTCATTTCAGTGTGTATAATGTGACATAGGATCTCACCCAAGGCAATTTCAACTGATGTACACAATTGAGAATATAAACAATTAAAAGCCCAATCATGGGGGCTTGGCAGTGGTGGGTTCGAACCAGGGACCTTCTGTTCACTAGTCCCAAGCAACCACTTCTTTATCCAACCTATGTAATCTAATTCCTCCCATGAAGTTATGTGCCTTTGTGTATTAGTCTTTCAAACGGCAGCTTTCTATGATTTATAGGTCATGACAAGGAAAATTATTGTTGTTCTTGTTCTATCGGCTGTAATGTCACTTTCAATAACTCATTTTTTTTTCTTTATGTTTCACTTACACTGAATTTTAAGAGTGAAAGAAATTGAAATTTGACTGACAAACCTATTATTCTGTGCCTGCGGTTTTGACTTATGTTTATAATGGTATGGACACCTGACCGTAATGGTGCTGCTTTATGCCTATGTGCATTAATCTGTCTCTAAATATTTGATATTTTATTGCATAGTGACAGCATAATGGTTATTATTTTCCTAGTTTTTTTGCTAAAATGATAACAATAATAAATACATGTCACCATATTCCCTTTTACTCCTTAATCTAGATAACTGAATTAAAAAGGACAAATGAGAGGATATTGCCAGAAACATAAGTGCCTGTGCTACCAAAAGATCTGTCATCGAAATCAGACAAAAATGACATTACTGAAGAAAAGGGGCACACTTCAGGAAAGAGAGGGCTAAGACTGGCGTAGGTCAGTTATCTGCAGTAGACCTTTCTCTGGAAGAGAAAAATGCACTGGGAATAGTAGACTCAACAGAAACTGAAGGGATCTCTTGGGGGTAGATGTAGGTTTAAATGAGTTCTCATCCATCCCACCTCCTGAATCCCCTGTGCATCCTTCACTTTAGCAGTCCTGGGTCGTCTCCTGGGCTTTCCTGTGCACAACCCAATCTAAGATGCACAAACCAGTCTATAAATGCAAAGAGAAAATACCTGTGTGTGTAGTGAGGAGTTAATTGTTCCATCGATGATGGGAGAAATTAAAGAAGAGAAGTAAAGCATGTAAAACCTTATCAGAGAGAGAGAGGTAAAGATATATAGAGTCAAGAGGGCCAGATTTACACAACAGCTGAAAAGTTGCCAATGACTTTCAGTGTGTCACAGTTGACCAGGCCATCTATGTCGGGACTAATTCTCTTGCTTTCTGAACAAAGTGATATATATATATTTCTATGTTACAATAGTAAATATGAAGACCTATAAAGATCTATAAAATACTGGATAATTTTCTTTCAGACTGCAGTACTACATGCACGGTAGAAATGTCTTGATAAAAAGAGGCTTGATAAAAGACACAAGGACAAGATTTTTTTTTCAATTAATTTAATTTTTCATCTCACAATAAATTATAATGAAAACTAAAAGCTTGATTCTATTATGTTCATAACAAAATCCAACAACAAATTTCAAATGAATAAAAATATCAAAATACCAAAGTATACAAAACTGTACTGTTAAAAAAGTAATTGATACATTTAGGGAAAATATTGTTTATCATGTGCTTATTTTTCCTTTTCTCCTCTCTCCTAGCTATGTAACAGGAACAAAAATGTTTACCTATTTTCTCTCTCATCATTTCTTCTTATCTTCTTGATTTTTCTCATCAGGAAGGCAAACACATACATTACAATGCAGTGCAGCATAGCACACAACAAGGGTGAAGCAGCTGTTATCTGGTGAAGACCATAGTCCCCTGATGATTGGTGTATGCTTCCATTTAGAAAATATATTTGCAAAATGCCAAAAGGTCTCTCAACAACATAGTTTCGGAATGGACACCCACTGCATATCCACCAGTCTCTAGCCATATCTAGAACTGGACCAGATAAAGGTGGCATGAGTACTCATGGGCCACTTGGCAAAAATGTTCATAAAAAGGCTTTGGTGGCTGAACATGACTTGCATGTTCAATGCAGATAAGCTTTTGTGGCAGCTGTTCATGAACCATGAGAGGCTGGGAGTGTGTATGGAAATCTGTGTACAGGCTACTGCACATTCAGTTTCAGGAATGTTTGCAATTTCATTAAATCCTATTTTGGTTTCATGCACTGCATCCCTTATATGATGGTGCAGGGTGCAGCAGAGCTTTAGGGCCAGCATGCATGCATTTATAAACAGCAGCTTTGCTTGGCCCATGGGAATCAAGAAGATTCTGCTGAAATCCACCTGTGAGCTTTTGAAAGCTTTTTGTCGATGTGAATAAAATCGAAGAGCTGTCAGTAGCTAGATGGTGGGGCTAAGGGCAAAATTTCTCTTGGTTCCACTTGTCAGTTCCTCCTACACTAAACCAAGGAGAGCCATGATCTCTCCCCTAGGCAGCCAATAAGTGTCCAGCAGCACATCGAGAAGATAAAATGGATTCATATTTAAACACTGAGCAGAATTGAAAGAAATGATCTGGCCTTGTTGATTACATTGCCTTAAATGGCATCTCATCACACAAGCACTATTTTTATCCTTACTTCAGCTCAGTTATAAATACAAATGATTAAACAGTTTATTTGGCAAAAACAAGCTTAGTAGGTTGATTTGAGGTGCAAAGAATGCATTTGCTACTACTACTACTACTACTACTACTACTACTACTACTAATAATAATAATAATAATACCACTACTACTACCACTACGGATACACTGGAAAAATAATTCAATTTGATTCACTTACACACTTCTTAACCGCTTATCCAATCAAGTTGCGGAATGGAGCTGGAGCACATCCCTGCTTTTCAATGGATGAAAGGCACACAAAAACACCCTGAATGGGGTGACAGCCCTGCGCAGGGCAGACACACACAAACTAAAGGGCAAATCAGTGTCTCCACTTTTCGGACTGTGGGAGGAAACCCACAAGGACACAGGGAGAACATGCAAACTACACACAAAGGACTCTGACCTCTTTGCTGTGAGGCAACAGTGCTACCCACTTAGCACACATTTCATTTTATCACCATGTATATAAAAAAATCTTACATATTTCTTACAATTTACCTCAAATGAAATTATTTAAATGCTTCAAGTTAGTTTGTAAAAGTGTTACTAAGTTAGTTTTAAAAAGCTTCATGACAGACTCGTAAATTTAAGATTGTTTTTAAACATGAGGTGACAAGTGGTTAACCTTGTTCTTTCATTCAAATACTATTCAAATCAAATGCTGATCTGTCTAAAGCCTAATTTATTGTAAAGAGCACAAATGACCCCTGACCAATAAAAATGACAAATTGTGTGACAAACAGTGAAAACAGTCACACTTTATTGTTTGGAGAGACATAAAGGAATTTTAAACCTACAATGACAAAAATGAAATGGAATTATATATATTTTAAATACTAGATGATGCAGACACCTCATTTACTGATAAAATGATTTAAATGTGATGTCTGTCTTCAAAAACACCCCCACATATACAACCACAATCCTTGTATTACAATATTCCAGGTGGATAAAATACCTTATAAAAAAGTAAAGAGTGAGCTGAATTATTAAATTATTAACTATGATGATATATATTTTCATAGGTTTTCATATTTTATCCAACAGAATGTATGTCGGTTATTTTTGTCTTTTTTATTTTATTTTACATTGGTCTTTCTGATCTCTATCTTTGCTGTGTCCTAGTTAGTCAGTAATTTAGTACTTTTGCTGTAGCAAGGTATTTATGTATTATTATTACATTATATTTAATCTCTAACATGTTTTAACGGTGATCTATGAGCTACTCCTGATGCCTTGCTGATGCATGCTTCTTTTCCCTCCCCCTATACACTTGAGAGCCCAATCTCTCCACCCACCCACCCTCTCTCTCTCACACCTCTCTATCTCTCTCTCTCTCTCTCTCTCTCTCTCTCCCTCTCCTCTTCCCTCTACCAGTGCTCTTTGTCATGTGAACACAGATGCACACATATTCGGAGGGGCAGATACCCTTGCACAAGGTCAGCTCTGGCTGCTCATTCACAGGAGCCCACACTGCAGGGTGCTTCCTTTCCTTCTCTTTTGGCCGTGTGTTCACACACACATATGTGTGAATCCATGATTTTTCATTAGGAAGGCTTCTATTTTTTTGCACAGTGCTAGACCAGTTATTAAAAGGATGTCTTTGAGCTGGGCTGATGCTGTTGGAATCCGATGGATGCTGTCCTCAGTGAATGAGCACCTGCTTAGCAGAAGGATTGCAGGCAGGACTGAATCCCTTCTCTTTTAACTGTTCTCTACCGGCAGCCAGGATGTAACTCTGCCCAAGGATAAGCTACCAGATCTCTTCAGTTTTTTCTCATTTCTTCCCTCTCCCTCAATTTTTTTCTGCTGCTACTGTAGAGCCCAGGCTCCACCATGTCCTTGTCCTTCTGTGGAAGTGAGAACAACTCCATTGCTTACAATGTAGACCGAGGTGTGCTCAACAACGGATGCTTTGTAGATGCCCTCTCTCTGGTACCCCATGTCTTTCTACTCTTCATCACCTTCCCCATCCTCTTTATTGGTAAGTGTCTTAAATGGGTTGCAGGAAGCTTTTCAATCAACATTTCTGTTTAGTTTTTTGCATTTGATCTCATTTCTGTAGTTGAATCAGGTACAAAGAAATAATATTGAAACAGCACTTCAGTATTTTTATTACTCATTATCAAATACAACGGATGTTGTAGGCATTTAACCAATAAATGCATTTACTCTGAAAATAAAAATATGTATTCTGTTTAAAGCGAGTTGGTAAAGTCTGTACACCATGTGTTTTTGTTAGACTTACTTTAATTATTAAAATATTTTGCGCATCAAGCCTGCTTTCTGTATAATTCATGAAGCATTTCTGAGGAATGAATTTGTGGGCAGGCATTATTAAGACATGCTAATTTTACATGTATACCTGAAAAGTAAAATAGATCAGAATTAGTTTTACTCAGTTCATTACATCAAACTACAAACTACTTTAATATAAAACTACTACCACTATAATATCTTAGTGTTAACTGGCGAGACTTGAAAGTGAGGATAATTAATAACCCAGTTACAATAAAAAATGAATGAGCAAATGTATTATTTACCTTTAATGTGGGATGTCTCTTCCGTCATTACCAATAAATAAGCATTAATACTAAAGAGTGAATAAGTCTAAAACTATTTATATGTATGGGTTTTACAGTTTAATTTTGTATTTAATTGTCTGAATTTACTTTTAGCAGTAATTACTTTGATAAAATCCACATGCTTTAGTATTTTTATTTTTATTAGTATCATATATTTCGAACATCCATTGAGCTACACATATAATACCATAAAGCTGGCTTTTGTGGATTCACAATTACTGCACCTAACTATCTATTTTGGCAACCACCTGTACCCAATCCATCAATGGAAAGAGACCCCCACAGGACCTCCACTGACCAGATGTTATTTAAGACTGTTCTCAGCACTGCTAAATGTTAATGATATAGTTAAATGCTGCACACATAGCACAAATTGCGTACACTTTAGTACTAACTGTATGCTTAGACATCACATGCCATGTTTAGATTTTTATTTTAAATTAGGACTACTGTCTTACCAGCCTCAAAGTAATTGTAAAAAAAGAGATATTCAAATAGAGACAGGAAAACCTGACACAAATATTACATACCAGAATTTGTGAATGACACCTTATTATATATTAAAAAGGATATTGACTCTTCAAAACAATGTAATGGAGGACATTTGCCTAGCACATGTGCTTCTAAAATATGAAATATTATAAAAATTGTATGTTTACTGTAACAGCTGTACATCATTATTAGTGCTACTGATCAATGTGCTCATGTTGAGGATTCAGTTGTCTACAAAATCCTACAACAAAATACTTATTTTAAATGAACAATATATTTCTGACAGCTAAAGTTGTTTAAACAATTTACTAATAACTTTGATACATGAAAGCATCTGCAAATAATATTGGTGTAACATAAACATTTACTGCATGTCTTGTTATCTAAAATAAGTTAAGTAAAAATAGTTGTTTTAAGTAACTGATTTTACATTTTGTAATCACTTTTTTGCTCAGATGCAAAGTTACAGATTTGGTTGAAAAACACTGCAGTATGTATTTAGTATTGGTGGGTGCCATGCAGATAGTTTGAACCTGAGATATTTCATGTTTTGTCTGGTTGACTTTGTTAAACAGATCCATGCATGGATTTCTGTGACTGAAAATCATTTTCCAAAGTTTTTTCTGTGATTAAATTGATTTTTTAAAGGTAGCACTGAGCCACATAATTAAAAAGGTTTCATTTCAGGAGTGCAGTCTTGACTATATGTGTGCATTGTTGATGTTTTTATTTATTGATTTTAGTGAAGATATTATTGCTATAGTAGACTCAATTCGACACTTGTACTTTCTTTGGTCCATTCTTTGATACTTTGGAGCAATTAAAAGTAGTTAGTCCATTTACTGACATTTAGCCCCAATTACTTTGAGAATTAAGAGAAAATAGTCTATATGCTGTAATTAAGTTATCCAAAAGAATTAAAACAAACAACATAGTAAACATATGTGTACATAAAGATTGCCCTAACTGCCATAACTATTCTAAGAACATTCTGTAGCAAACAAATGTGACCTTAACAGTGGAATTTACAGCTCGGAAGCAGAAGACATTGCAGCTAAAGTTACAAGCCTTGTGATCACACCTTGGCTGACATAGCATTATGAGCACAATGTGTTTCAGTAATAAATCATCAGGATTGCTATAAAATAATAATTTGTGTCTCAGCAAACAATGGCATAGTCTGCCCAGATTGGTTTCTGTATTAATGTTTTATGAGGTATCTACTAACATGTAATTAATCTTGTTGACAAGTCATTTATTTTGTGTGATTGAAATGAGATATCGAGCTCAAGGTTTACAAAGTAAAGAATAAGAAAGAGCAGTTCGTAGTTAACAGATGGGTGAGATGAAATTGGAGGTGTATAGCACTGGCACAGAAGCCAGACACCAACAACCTGGGGGACTGTTAAAAAGCAATAACAGTAGAGTTATGTTCTTCAAAAGCTAATGTACATATGACAAAGCAAGGGAAATATGTTGTCCTACTAGCTATGCATGGCACACAGCCTGGGTTTTATACTGAAAGGAAAATGTAGCTGACCTAAATGTTCAAAATGGAAAAGAAAATGTCTGTCACTATGACATTATACAATTTTACTGTAATTTTGAGGTCTGTTATTAGCTGTCTTACATTACTATGTTGTCAAGTTAAAGTTATTTGAATAGTGTTTTCTTTGATGGACATATTCTTAAAGCAACTTTACAGAATCCACTACGTAATTAGTTGCAAGTGGTCTGGATTTGTTTGTCCCTGTTGATGAAACATTAGTGCTTACATATAATCTTAACCATCTCTATCAACTTACATTTGTACCCCTAATACTACATATGAGAGTAAAAAGATAGACTAATAATCACATTGCTGTACATTGCTTTTGATTGATTTTGCTTTGTTTTTCTATTTGCTAGGATGGGGAAGCCAGAGCTCCAAGGTTCACATCCATCATAGTACCTGGCTACATTTTCCTGGACACAACCTGCGCTGGATCCTGACCTTCATTCTCCTCTTTGTACTAGTGTGTGAGATTGCAGAGGGCATTGTCTCTGATGGGTAGGACCTTTAATTCCTACTTTAAATGCAAAAGAAAGGCACTAATTTGTAATGTTACACCCATAACAAATTTGAATTCACTGGAGAACAATATTGACAGCTCTGTCCTTTTAGACTATTTCCCATGGACCCACTCAAAATCAATTTAACTATGGATCTTTAGCACCATGCAGTGTTTTCCCTTAAGGGTCAAAGATGAGATCACACAAAAAATCCAGATGCCTCTGAACCCAGTGAACTCGAATCCACTTTATTTTTACAGTAAATGTTTAAGTATCATTTGTGAATGTAACTTTGTGTTGTAGTGCTTGACAATGGTTTACCAGAGTAATCACTTGACCACATGGCATATAAGCTATCGATGAATGACTGATCCAGTTTCATTTAAGGTATTAAGGTTTTAAGGTTAGGCTTGTGCTCTTGACCCTTGAGCACTGGAATTCCTCCAAATTCATTGAATGTGTTAAATCAATTATGCAGTGAGGGAGAAAGACAAGTGGGGTTTTTTTTGACAAATTGAAGATTCTCTGCTGCTAGGTTTTGTGGTGTGGTTAGTTGTCTGCTCAGTCTTGTTCATATTGCTTTAACAATAATACATTTTAAAATACTCATTTAACCACTATTAATTATGGTATGTCAGTATAAAGAATAAAGGTTCCTTTTAGGTGTTTTATGTATTAAAAAGCATTTTAACCTCATCCCCCTTTTTCTTTTTCACAGGTTCACACAGTCTCTTCATCTGCACCTCTACATGCCTGCATGTCTGGCTTTCATGGCTGCTATAACTTCTATAGTCTACTACCACAACATAGAAACCTCTAACTTTCCCAAACTGCTGCTTGGTAAATAGTTTTTGTGTTTTTGCATAAATGTAATACACTCATAGTTACTGGTCTTGTTATGTTAGGTGAACATAGCTTTAGTTGTTGTTTATTGGTCTAGTTGTAAAGAATATGTTATTACCTGTCAGTTATTGTAATGTAGTACTATGAAACACTTTTTACTTATTACTATGTTAATTACTATTTTTATATAATTATTGGGTGCATGTTTTATTAAACATTGTGTAGGATAATTTTGATATATTCACATATTCACAAAACCAGGTTAGTTGAAAAAAATGCAACTTATCAGTCACAGTTCTAGTGTAAAGATTGGTTCAAGATTTTGTGGATTCTTTAATTTCACTTCTTGCTGGAATGGCTTCTTATCCTGTTTTGGAAATCCTTCAACCCTGTTGTCTGGCAATGATGATTTGGTCCTTATCAAAGCCACTCATCATATCTACATGTACTACAAGTAATTATCTTATATTAAAATATCTATGACCAGCATATGCCCAGTTATTACGAAATAAACATTAATATGCTCTTTTTGGATGTGGGTAGTGGAGGTAAATTATGATGTAAATGGTGGTTTAAATGTTTTGGCTAATAGCCCTATGTTGCAAGTAATTGAGGGTTGTGGGTGTTGCTCAGGGAACAAACAGTGACAGCTTGGCAGTGGTGAGGCTTGAACCACTGACCTTCTAATCAGTAGTCCAGCTCCTTAACTGTGAGCATTGTAAGCTATTTGTGCCTTTGTGGCCACATGCTATTAGAAAGAATGAATTAGCCACATTAGAACAAATTAGTTGGCTCGCTGTATCCATTAAATAGCAGCACAATGGGTTGCTTAATTGCTAAATATGTAAGTATAGCTACTGTGCTACTACTACTACTATTTTTAATTACATTTCTTCTTAAATCAAAATATATGTTTAAATGAAATGGAGGGGGGAAATGTAGACATCACATTCTACAGATCCTAATATTCTAAAGTTTACAGATAAATTATTATTATTATTATTATTATTATTATAATTATTATTATTATTATTATTGTTGTTGTTGTTGTTGTTGTTGTTGTTGCAATAAGCTTTTTGTAAAATTGAGCTTTAATTTTGACCCATTTCTTAAAATCATGAGGTTTCAGTGGCCTCGTTGATGGATCTTTATAATACACAATTCTATAGTGATTAGTTGTGTTTTGTTTTAGCTGTTTATTTTGGAATACTATAAAATATCAAGTTTCTTTGCAAATTCAGCCTCTCTATATCTTGGTACAATACTCTGTATTCCTTTACCAGTAGGAACCACTGCTGTGCAGTATGTAGCTCATGTGTGAGTAAATGTGTAGGATGTGACTCTCACCTATCTCACAAAGCATCTAGAGAGCTCCCATGGTGAAGGGAAATAGTGTGTGATACTGAATGGGTTGCTGCTAGGTTATTATCCTCTGATCTTAGCGTCAGTTTCTTGAAGTTGTTTCCAAGGCTAATGCTGTTTACAAAGAATGGTAGTAATCATTGTTTATGACTTAATCTGCCCACAGCTTTGCTGATTTATTGGGTTTTGGCATTTATCACTAAGACCATCAAATTTGCCAAGTACACAGAGCACAGCATTGGTATGAGACAGCTGCGTTATTGCTTGACTGGTCTCCTCGTGCTGCTGTATGGACTGCTACTAGCTGTGGAGATCAACGTCATTTTGGGACGGGTGAGTGCTGAGTAAAAATATGTTTACCAGTATGATAACTAGTATCATGACCATAAAAAGGAATAAATAAGAATATAGATCTTGGTAAATAATGTGGCACGATTACACAGTTTTACAAAAACTAGTTAAAAATCTTGTTGTCACTCAAATCAACATTTTGTTGTCCAGAGAAATCAGAAATGTTTTCTTTTAGTATAAATCATATTTTAACCTAGTTTTGGGTTTTAAACAGTGTTTTGTACCCAGCAAAATTACATTTTCTCAAGTATGTCAAATATGTGTCTAATATATAATATTGATCAAATTATTAATTAATGTATGTACTTCACTGTAATTTAGTGTTTTATTAAATGCATTATGTCTACTTTCACCACCATAACACAATGGTAAAATAACAACAAGGTAGCTAATCTTTAGTCTACAAAAACACAAGTTTTTTAAATCCTGGACACATAGGCAATATGTATATTTTAATGCATTTCAATAAATATTCAGCAGCATTTTTATTTATTTAGAAAATGTATAGCAATACAATTTTCAATGTGTATTTCACTATTTGTGATGCAATATATGTGTGTGTATTTTAGTAAACTTGTAGTTAATTATAGTTATTGATATTTTCTGTGTGTCCAGACCTTAGGGACACTTTGGTTGGAATTGAGAAACAGAGCAGCTACAGCTGCATTGCTCTGCCACACTCATTATTTCATTTTTTTCACCTTCATGAGCTGTTTTTATCCTAATTATGTTCTCACTGGACCCAGAATCACACCAGGCTACACATTTGAAAGGGTGTCAATCATCCATCACAAACACAATTACTCATTAACTCCTCACCTATGTCTAAATTTAGAGTAGCCTATTCAGTACCTAAAAGAAATCCATGTTGAAACCACACTACGGTACTTACAGAAAGTGCTTTGAGATTAACATAAAGCTCTGACCCCAAAATCTGTCTCTTTAATTTGATCCTTAAAATGCTTTTAAAAATGCAATGTTAGTCAGCATCTCACCAGAAAGACTTCCCAGTGAATAAGCACCATACAGGAAATAGTTTATTAACTTGTATTAGTGTGTATGCTTACACTCCTCTGCCCATCTGAATGTGTTCATAGATTCTTTTTCTCAAGAGAGTCTATCAAAGCACAAGTGTAAATCCAGTGGGCTAGAGAGAGTCTGTGTTTACATTAAAGGGTCAGTTCTTGCACATCTGTGTCCGGCTTGAGAGAGATCTACTCTCTTTTATCAACATCCTGTCATTTTATTTCCCACACTCCAAGGTTTCGTTAATGTTTTTTTGAAATTGACATTTACAATGAATAGTATTAGTTATACTAGTTAATGCCCCTTTTCATCAGAAGAGGTGAATTTAAGGTCTTTTTTACCAGGGGTTTTAAACTGGGCATCCCAATTCCAAATGTACTTTTTATGTGTCACTGTAAGGTACAAATTTTAATATGAGTAAATAATATTTTGATAATTTTAGTGTTTCGAGAAAGGGTATTGAGTGAGTTTGTGTATATTTGGCTCATTGACCAGGGTTCTTGCTTTGTATGAAACATTAACTACATTATTTTCCCCACTCTTAAAGATGATTGATTGAGTCTTTTATGATGTAAATGGTTTTAACTTTGGGTGATATGGTGATGGATATAAAAGGGTCCTGGGAATCTGGGTTTGGAGTCTATTATCTTTTTGGTCAGCTTCTTTATTTATCTCGGCCTTGATGTGATATTTGGTGAACTGGCTAGGCTAGACTGTCCTTAAATGGGATTAAGCATTAGGGTGAGTAAGGCCAATTCACTATTATCAGTCAGGATGAAGCAGTTGCTGAAGTGGAATGTTTAATATTAAGTGTGCTGGTCTAAATCAAAAGTTTGCCAGTACTTCAGATGATTTAGTGTTATGGAGGTCTCATACGCAAAAGCCGACTTTGTTATTTCAAACCAGGATATGAGGTGAACAGAATATTGTTTCTGTTCATGATCACTGTCAGCTCTATCATTTCAGGCTTATTTCGTTTGGAAGGTTTATTTTGATGGAAAAGCACTTCACTGCTCCATGTTAAAGATAAATCGTAAGTCACTTATATAATAGTGGTTATTGACGGTTGTGAAAAGTACATCAAGACCCATGGCATAAGAGCTGTTTTGTCACAACTTTAAAACCCAGACCAAAAAATAACAGCAGTGTTGATGTTTTCTCATCGGCTGAATGCATATGAAAATGGAATGATTTACATCAACCGCTGAGTTGCCAGTAAGTGTTCTTTAAGCTAGCTGTAGTGATTCATTATACTTGTTAGATTACTGTCAGAACTGCTAGTGTGAAAACTGGGCAGCATGTTTGTACATTTGGTAGTGTGGGTGCTGCATAGCAACAATGGTTGCTGGGAACTTGACAGCTTAAAACACATGTGGTCATTATCTGTAAGTATGTTTGTCCATGTTGACATAAAGTGGCCTGGAGCTCTGTCCAGGGTGTATCTTGCCTTATGTCTAGTGTTTGCAGACAGGTTTAGTTGAGACCATGACCCTGTTTATGATAAAGCAATTAGCAAAGAATAAAAGTGCATTTTCATTTAATTCTCTGTATTGCATTTATTTTTTGCTTGCAGTACAAAAGCTGGGATGACAAGGCATCAGTGTGTAATGTTGAAGTTCCCTTTCTCACAACAATTTTTACACTGAAGGGAGGATTTGCACTGAATGGGTGTTTCAGATGTTATTTAGTCACATCTTAAAATGTGCAACATTGCAGGGTTGTCAATGTCATATTTTTTCAGTTCAAAATTGTCCACTCTCTGTGGGAGACAGGTCAGGACTGTAGGCAGGCCCATCCATGTACCCTCTGATTTTGCAGTCATTTCTTTGTATTCTGTGCAGCATGGGGTTTCAAATTGTCACATTGCCTAGAAAAGATGTCACTGAAGGCAGTGTATTTTGCATTAAAATCTCAATGTACTTTTTCTGCAGTAATGCTGCCATCACAGAGGTGTAAATTACTTTCCCAGGGGTACTGACACAGCCCTATACCATGACAGAATACTGATTTGTCTGACCACAGTACATGTTTCCACTGTAAGACGGTCTCTATGCAGGGAGAATTTCTGGACCTGGCTAATAACTTGTAGTGCATTGTAGTGTTTGACAAAGGTTTGCCATTGTAATTCCTTCCCCATGTGACTAAATCACCTCTTAATGAATAAGGTGCTCTGGGGAATTTGAGACGATGGTTGTTCAGCTAAGGCTAGCACTTTAACACAATGAAAATCCTCAGGATTCCTGGTTAATTATAACACCATAAAAATGCAATTCCCTTTCATTCATGTGACCTGTTTATATGATAACAATCACCTGTTCACATCACATGTTTAAAGTCACATTATTATTGTTAGTATTTTATTTGACCTCAGTAATAGACTTTAATGTAAGAAGTTCACATATCCTGGTTCCACTTCAAATGTGATACAGGCTTGAAAGGAAGACATGAACGTGTATTAACCAATAAAGTGATTTTTTTTTTCATTTTCCACATTGTTTAAAATTCTTCTGATCTGGTGTTGTGATAAACCCCTGACATTACATATTTCCAGACATTATATGTTATACCTGCCTCTGTTTCTTTTCAGTGTATTGCATTTCTGTTTAATTCCAACCATATGTTTACACAAGGTCTCTCAACTGCTTTATTTAACACTGACATGATTTGGTTTGTTGATAATCTGCAGATTAATTACAGTTATCTGCATACTGTCAAGACCCATGACAAAAATTTGTTCCTCTCTCATTCATAAAATATTGCACATCTATAGATATAGAAATTGCACAACCAAAAAATACAAAAAAACGTATTTCACTGTACGGTAGATAAGCATTAAGCATTAGGTTAAAATAAATA
>JAYDZG010000001.1:9359348-9369872 GCA_034509265.1 Microcambeva bendego | reverse complement strand
TTTTTGTTTTTATGGTTCTAGTTTGTATTTCTTTACAGTTTTGTTTTTTTAGATGGAGAGAGCCAATCAGAAAGGGGAGAGGTTCACACCCATCAACACAACTGTAGTTGTACTTTAAATTTGAGAAAAAACTGTATAGTGATAAGATTAGCAAAACAGTGAGCTTATGTGGCATAATGCTGCTAATACCCACAGTGCCTTACTTCTGGACATTTTGTTCAGAGCGTGAGCTGACAAATACACGAAGGACACATGCCAAAATGTTCAGTTCATTCAGAGCCATCAACGGGCACAAGGCACATGGTAACATCCTGGATGGGAGGCCAGTCCATTGCAGGTACCTACAGGACAATTCAGTGTCTCCAATAAGCCTGGTAGCATGTCTTTGGACTGTGGGAGGAAACCAGAGTACTCGGAGGAAAGCTACGCGGACACAGGGAGACCATGCAAACTCCACACAGAAAGGACCTAGATCACCCCGGGAATCGAACCCAGGACCTTATTGCTGGGAGGTGACAGTGCTACCCAATAAGCCACTCTGCGGCCGTATGCCAGTATGTGAACCTAGCCATTACAGAGGCACATATCAGTGCATCCATAGTGCTTGTCCAAAGCACGGATAAATTGGAGCTTAGTGTAGTAAATAAAAATTACCAATAGCTTAAATATTCCACAATTCATTTGATTAAAAACTATCCAAATAATATTGGTTAACTGAATAACATTATGCCTGTTTAAGTACATCTGAACATACGCATACAGATGCAGGCCTGCATAGAATACCTAAAGCACCAATATGCATACTTAAGACCATATCTATTTTTAATAAAGCACCTACCCTGTGATCTCTCCCTCACATATTAAAGTTACATAAATTATTCAACATTCATTTTGTTTTATCCAAGTAGCACTGCACTGTGAGATTCCAGCAAAACCTTCTTCTTGTTTTTGGGAGGTGGGAGTAAACAAGAGTACCCAGATGACCTGGTGGACATAATTTGAACTAATAAGTTAACCTTCTCACAGACATCGACCAGAGACAAAGATTGAACCCAGATGCACTCATCTACCAGCTGCATCACCATATTGCCTTAAAGTCAAACAACACATCACAATGTGAATATTTCGGCTGGTCCTGTTGGGGGTTGCCACAGCGTATTGTGATCCACACTATTGATTCGCCATGGTTTTACAACAGATGCCCTTCCTGTCACAATCTATTTATTTGGGTTTGGGACCTGTACTACAATGAACTGGTTTGTTTATCCTAGTTGCTAAGGTGGTGCCCAGGCGACAGTTTCAGCCCTGAGACTTGAAGCAGGGAATTCAGACTCTTAGCGCGAGTGTGCTAGTGGAAAATCCCACTGTTCCAGTCCTGCATTACCAGGAGTATTTTCTCCATCTAATAAGTGTGTACATTTGTATGATGTAACTATTGCCATCTAAGGAACACTGCAGTGCCTGAGCAGTTCAGCCTTTAACAGAAAAATCTCTGTGTGCAAAAGCTTCTCGTCCTGCAGTGTGTACAATTCCACTGAGCTCAGCAGAATCATTATTAGAATGTGAGACCATTTGCAGGGATTGGGCACATATGAGCACCCATTTATAACATTCACCCCCCCATCCCCCATTTGACGAAGCTACATCTCTAGTATATATTCTTTCCTGTGCTAATATTTGTTTGAAGTACAATAATTGTATTTTGAATTCAGATAAAAAACTGTGGTAGAGATTCATGCCTTGTCTCATCTATCTCGTGTTTAAACAAGGGTTAGTAAGTGTTTAGCAGTCTAATGAACAGAAAGAAGAAACCCAAATCCTTAGGGAAAATGCACCTGTCAGGAATAAAACCCCATCCAAAAATAAAGAATTAAAAGTAGCCGAAATGATTGATCATAAACCTTGCCCGCACTAGAACCAAAACGTGGTAGATTTATTTTAAATATAAAACAGTAAATAATGCATCAGCTTCTTAATTACAATTTACTTTAATCATACTTTACTTGCTTCAGCCCACCCCTACCCACAGATATTTAACCTCGACTACCTTGTCTTGACCATCCGTGATGATATTCTAAATAACAGTGCATTGACAATAATATTGTATTTAGATTCTCAAATAGACTTCTGTTGTCCTTTGCAGGGATTTGACAGGACAATGATACCCCCACCCCCCAATTCCTAGAGGACATGCTTTTCTGGCTAGTTACTTAAAAGCCTACTGAATGAGGTGTATTCAGAGATGTCCAGAACTCTTGTACACATATTGTTTCTCCTGCACTCGGCCATTAAGCAGTGAGGAATAAGCCACAGATATGTGGGTCGAGGAGTGACTGGCAGAGGCAGGTGGGACACTGAAGGTCGGTGTTGGCTCTGTGCCTGGGTGCTTAGTGAGAGCTTGGTGCAAACGCTTGCTTCTTTAAGTGTTCCTCGTTTTGTTTTTTAACGAACTGTACTGGACTTTACTGGTTTTAAAAGATTTGCTTTGGAACGTTAGTTTAAATGGTTGAGTGTAAAAGTATGAACTGGATTCTGGACGCTCCCAATCTGGCAACCTTGTGAATTCCACCCAGGTTGAAAGAAGCCGGTCGCGTAGCCAGGAACTTATGCGTGGTTGTTGTAGCATGGGATAAACCAGCTATGTTGTCCAGGGAAGGTCTCATACCAGATGATTATGTTCTGACCCGGCTGGCAGAGAACGTCTTGCAGCGCAAATACCAAGCCAAGCAGAGGAAATCGCGCTTCGTAGCCAAGAATGGAGCGTGTAATGTGGCGCACACGAACATCCGCGAACAAGGAAGATTCCTCCAGGACGTCTTCACCACGCTGGTAGATCTGAAATGGCTCTACACGCTGATCATCTTTACCATGTCGTTCTTTTGCAGCTGGCTATTGTTCGGGATGATCTGGTGGCTGGTCGCCTTCGCGCATGGAGATCTGGACGTGCAGGGTGACGACTTTATCCCGTGCGTAACGCAGATCCACTCGTTCTCCTCTGCGTTTCTGTTCTCCATAGAAGTTCAGGTGACGATCGGCTTCGGAGGGCGTATGATCACGGAGGAATGCGTCGGCGCGATAGTGGTTCTGATCGTTCAGAACATCGTAGGTCTGGTGATCAATGCAGTCATGCTGGGCTGCATCTTCATGAAAACTGCGCAGGCGCGGCGGCGCGCAGAGACTCTGATCTTTAGCAAGCATGCGGTGATCACGCTCAGGAACGGAAAGCTGTGCTTCATGGTGCGCATCGGAGATCTGCGCAAAAGCATGATTATTAGCGCCACAGTGCGCATGCAACTGGTACGCCGCGGCACCACGGATGAGGGGGAAATCCTGCCCCTGGAGCAGATCGACATCCTAACGGATAACCCTGTCGGTGGAAGCGGCATCTTTCTCGTTTCGCCTCTCATCATCAGTCACGTGATCGACAAAAGCAGCCCCATGTATGAACTTTCACCAGAGGATCTCCAGCGAGAGAACATCGAGGTGATCGTGGTGCTGGAAGGTGTGGTCGAGACCACCGGGATCACCACCCAAGCTCGGACGTCCTACGTCTCCGATGAGATCCTGTGGGGTGAGCGCTTTGTGCCAACCGTGTCCGAGGATGACGGCATCTACGCCGTGGATTACTCCAAGTTTGGCAACACGGTCAGAGTTCCCACACCGACCTGCAGTGCCCACAAACTGGACGAAGAGGGAAATGTGAGCCGCTTTATTAAAGTACGGGACTTTAACAAAGCCACCGCACGGAGACGGACAAAGCGACCGGTGATCACTCAAGATTCGTAAAGATAAATACAACCTATTCATTGTGGTCTGCATGATCATTGTCATGGTCCTCTTGACACAACCCTCCCTATTTATTAGCTCCTGGTGCACCACAATGCCCCACTTTTTGTGCATCCCATTAGCTAGGTACCTGTAGGACAATTCAGTGTCTCTAATCAACCTGGTGGCATGGTTTTGGATTATGGGAGGAAACCAAAGCACTCAAGAGAAAACCCACACAGATACTGGGAGAACATGCAAAAGTAACTCCACACAAAAAGGATTCACCCCACCGGGAGATCGAAACCAGTACCTTCTGGGTCTGAGACGACCCACCAAGCTACCATGTCGCCTGAAGATATATGCAATTTAATACATGTAATTGTTTGGAGAGTGGCAGTTTAGTAGATACACCTACTTACCTGTTTTTGTATGCACATCCAGTGTTGAATAGTGAAAAAAAAACGTTTCAATACAAATTTTTATTAGGGTCTTGGATCAGCTAAAAATACTTAGGCAAGAAACCGCCAGAAAGGGTGTGAACTCTTAAATAGCCTGACCAGGTACTGATATCATTTTTTTAGAAAACAGCCGTGTGTTAAAATGACAGTTGATGTTTAGGCCATGTATTAATCTGGTAATATATTTTAAATCTAATTAAAATGGTTGCTTCCATTGTGAAATGATCGGCACCATACTCAAGCAACTATGTACTATTTGGTTAACTTTCCTGACCAAGCACACATAAGCACACCTAAACATGCCAAAGTAAAAGCTATATGAGTGAGTTGGGATAACAGTGCAGGTTGTTTGTTGATCAAGCTTGATGACCACTGGAATGAGACAATATTTGAAATATATTGTTTAATGTTACAATAGCATTTGCCATTAGTGATATATTATAAATGCCACTACTGCTTTAGATATTATGTATGGTGTGAATAGCTTTGAATTTGGATGGGTAACATGTTGGACTGTAGGTGCCATGCAATACAAGCCCCCTAGCAAACATTTTGAGTTCATTGGTCAGAAATTCGTTTCACAATTTCTCCTCCTTTTATGATAGTGCCTTTGAGATGGCCTTGTATCCTTCTCTATTTTAGTCTATTTTAAAGGATTATTAAGTTTCAGTTTGATTTTGTTCCATGGATACAAATGATAAACCTTGGAGAGGTTTATGTAAAATATTGATCTTTTGAATGAACCCACATGGACGTTCTAGGCTTCCTGAAACTCGCTGGTAAAAGAAACGACCACTCTAATTTGACCTTGGATTCTTGGAACCCTGGTTAGGTTATATTATATTAGAAAGGAGTACCTAAAAACAGCATGATTAGTGTTTGTTTATGCCTACTTACGTTAGTCATGGGGACATCATTTCAAAATATGATTCACCAGATATGTATGCATGAAATTAATTGTCAAATGCACTAATAAATATTTGCTAAGCAATAGTAAATATTAACATTATTAATGGCATGCACAACTGCATGACTTTTATGGTATTATATTTTTTGTTTATAGGTCTTTGGTGTATTTTTAGGCATCACATAGGTGGTTTATCATAGAAAGGAGATGGAAATGCCCTCTTGTGTTTGATCTAAAAAAACTGTAATCTCATTACCACCAGAAAATTATTTAGGCTTTTATTAGGACCATCCACCCACCAAAATGGCTTCAGCAAGAAGCGTGGTATGTTTTCCAGAACATTACCAGCTGGTGGAATTGTTCTTTTGATGCATCATGGTACCGTCCATTGCTCTATTGACCAGTTCAGAGGCCTTGGTTTCCCACTGCTGCTGGTGAGCTCTTGCTGAATGGGATATTTTGACTTAACCTCAATATCGGCTGATAATAATTATTTGGTAATTATCAAAGTTACTCAGGTATTGATGCTGCTGTAAACATGCATACTAGTGTGTAGATTAAGCATTTACCATGTATGCATAATTTATATTGTAACATTAATCATTGCGTTACAAATGACTGTTGCTGGTTGTAATGTAATACTCTTAAGGGCTAGATGATATTATAATTTAATAATGATACTGCAATACATCAACACCCTACCCTTCTGGGTACTGTATTTATACCCATGTTAAGCCCACTATAGCCCAATAACAGATGAATGATGTGAGGTTTTCATACTAAGTCAGCACTTAACCATTTTGAAAGTCCTTGGTCTGGTGTGTATTTAAATCTGTTAAATGGGTGTAAAAGATGTAATATAATCAAGCATATCAGATTCCTCCGATCATACACATCAATAGAATGTTTTTTTTTTCAATGATTCACTCGATAATTATAATTACATGATAAAAAAAAGCCTGGACATGTCTACAGTAAAAAAAAATAAAAAACTATTTTCAGCAAAGTGTCAATTTTATTTCGGCAAATAAATAAAGAGAATTATTTCCAGAGATACAAAAGTCCCGCTGACAACAAAACAAATTCAAAATAGAAATCAAGTCAGATGATGCAAGAACTTTTTTTTAAAAAAGAAACCAGTATCACACTATCAGACATTCTTAAGGGACATTTGGCTTTCAATAGAAATGTGTGGAAAGGTATGAAATGGAATTTGTCCTCTGCATTTTAACCTAATCTGTGCAGTGAAACACATATACATACTAGTGAACACTAGGGGGCAGTGAGCAACATGCCTGGAACAGTGGGCAGTCATAGCCACTGCGTCCGGGGAGCTTTGCTCAAGGGCACTTAGTCGTGCACTGTGAGCTCTGAGATTCGAACTGGCAACCTTCCGATCACAAGCCCAGTTCTCAAACCAGCAGGCCATGCCTGTCCCCTGCATGCAATATTCCAACAAAAATGTCAAAGTCTCAATAACTTGTCATGTGTCCTTGAGTATTGACAACGACGTCTCATGCTGCTCACAAATCAACTTCTGGTCTGCTGAGACATGGCATCCCACTCTTCTTGAAGGCCGGCCCTCAGGTAACTGAAGTTCTAGGGTACAGTGATATGACCCTCTAAATGGCAACTAAACTGATTTTCTAGGTTTTTTATGATATTCAAGTCTGGAGAAAGTGCAAGCCACTCCATTGGAGGTACCCCAGTCTCCAGCAGCTGTTCCTTAATGATGCGATCATAATGAGCTGTAGCATTGTCGACCATGAATATGAAATTAGGCCTTGCAGAGGCACAATGACTCGATTAATGATGTTTTTTATGTAGTATGGGCTTGTCACTGTACCATTCACAAAGTGTAGAGCAGTTCTGTATTGACTAAACACACCTGAACACACTGTAACACCACCACCACCACCAAAGGCTCGTCTGGTGACAACAGTAGCTGATGCAGAGCATTCTCATTCACATCTCCAACATCATTTCTGCTCAGCGTGAATTGACTTTTATCAGTGAACAGCACAGGTCCCTCGACCCGCAAGAATGCTCATTGGCCCATGCAAGACGATGCCTGTACCTGGTGGTGTGGTCAGGAACCCTTGCAGGTCATCTAGTAGACAGACCTCACAATGGCAAGGGACTGTTTATCAGTTATGTGTCGTCTTGGTCTCATGATGTTAAAATGTGAACAGCATGATGAGGATGTTTAAATATTAATTATCATTGAAGGAAATGTAGAGGTTTGCTGTTAAGCTCCTTGTTAGTGAACAGCGAGTTATGCAAAAAGCACTGAAGCATTGAACAGTTGAACATGTGAATTTAAAAGTTTAGAAGTGGTCACATTAAGTTCACCTGTAAAGGTCAGAGTCCATTTTAGGTTCATCCTGAAATTTCTCTTGAAGGCCAATATCCCTTATTGTTTGTAAGTAGTGTATGACACATTTTGTTTAATTATGTTTTATAGTACGTTAGATGTCATAACGGTCAAGGCAAGTTCATTTGCAAGATTAGCAGTAAATGTTCGTCAGGATCAGTGATGATTAATTTCATCGATTTGTCTTTTTTAATGGGAAAAGACAGAGAAGTAAGAGATGTTCATCGGGCATTTCATTTCATTTTAAAGTAAATAGAATGTTATGGTGTCAGATCGGAACAGTATTAAATTGGATGAGCTTAACACTACTACATGAAAGAACAGTAACGACTTAAATCAGGTTGGCATTTTCTTTTTTATTAGATTATAATTTGCAGAGTTTAAAATAATAAATTGCATTAATTTAGATTATAAAAATAGTTAAAAGAAAGCCAGAACTGAAGAACCCTGCAAATAAAATGTCAAAATAAATAAAAAAAAAGCAGAAGAGGATTCACCCCTTCTCTATAGAGGCTATTTTGACATGAGCCACCTGCAGTCTCTTTATATAGTTATAATCTATTAGTTAGGATTGCAAGCAGAATGTGCATGTGCTACGCATGTGTAGGCCGATATAGTTCTCATGATCTCTCTGATAATGTAAAAAGAAAAAGAAAAGCCCTGGAGGATGCATCCTCTGCATGATGAGTTCAGAACAGTTTGCTATCTCTGATTAGGCTGCAAACAATCACTTTTGCTCTGCATGTGACAATTCTGCCAGCATCAAGCTGAACATGTTCCTGGTGTTTATTATTGCATGAGCTTTTAAAAGCTGAGCACACGAACTGAACATTTCAACAAGCCAGAGTTGGCACTTATTTAAAAAAAAGAAAAAAACACATTCCTCCACAAGAGGGCGCCAGGTTAAATCAATTTTCTGTCAAATTGTCATTTGTGGTCAAAACCCCTTTCACACCTGGATTCATTTACCAATAATTTATTTGAAAGCGAGAACATGTTCAATCGATAGAACATCTGGTAGAGTGCAGTGGCAATGTATCAGGGATAGCCCTGGTAAAATTATTAGCTCATATAACTACAGCTAATTCATTAGAATGTCAGATTGCCAACAAGTATTAAGATGACATTAAAAAAAACAGTAACAGAACAAATGTTTTCTGGATAGAATTCTTTCCACGATGGCCTACAGCTTCTTAATACCGAATCACACAAGTAATACAAAACAGAAGTGCCAATTGAATGATTCCACCAGATTGATTCTTTATAAAATAAACTGTGTAAACGATTTTTCATGTACAGCGTGAATGAGTGCAACCTGAGACGTTACTGTGTAATGCTGCAAGAGTGTAAAAAAAAGAGAAAGAAAACGCAAAGCCAGAACATTCAGTGGGTGTGAAAGGGGATTTAAACACTGATTTTGGCCAGATCAGAAACACCCTATCCCGAGAACACATCCTTCAAAAATGTGTGCAACAATAAATACAAAATTAATAAAAACAAAAGGATAAAAGCAATTAAAAATGTTCCTAGTATAACAGCAAGGTAGATAAGTGGGGCTACGTATTTTCAACGCAGTGGGAGAGACAACACCAGTGTGTTTAAAGGTGGCACTGCCACCCCTCTATCCTCACTGCGACTCGGCCGATGGAAAGCCAAAGGATGCACGAGTCCTGCGAGCTGCCCCAGCCATCCACAAGGCCCTCATTCCAAATTCTCTTCCTGCCTGTTCTTACTCCGGGCTCATCTCTCGGCCACGTGGTTCTGTTGTGGGGATGCGGGCAGGGGGGTGCACAGCACCTCTGACAGGTCATCCATGATGCAGGTCTCCTTTGGGTCGACCAGGTTGAATTCTCTTGCGAAGACGATAAAATGTGCATACAGCGTGTTTAAGTGTCCGTGCAGCTCCAAAGCCAGTGTCTCCTTAAAGTGCGCCCAGTAGATGTGTGCCAGCACGTGAAACAGGTACCGACAGATCTTCTTCACCAGAGACTCGAACGAGTTGGGGAACTCTTTACCTGAAGGAAGGGACATCACAAAGAGAGTGTTTAAAACCCATGCTTACTGATGTGAGTAAAGATTCCATGTGTCACCACTACAGTAGTAGGGTAAGCAGTGACAAGTTTGTTTGGTATAATATGTTTAAATGTTATTGATCCTGAGTAGTTCTTCCAGCACAACACAAATATTTTCCCTAACCGTGCGCTCAGACCTGCAGCCATGCGACATGACAAAGTAAACCTCACCACATCACTGCATTCTTACTTTGTGTATGTGTGTTACATCCAGCACCATAAATGTTCCGTGTTTGGTTCCTAGATAAGAGTTTCAGCCTTAAATGGGAGAGTAGCTCACTGTTGCAGTGTCAATTTTCCACCGATAGGCGGCAGCAGTTTGTTGTGTTGACAGCACAATGACAGACTATGTGCTAAAATGAAATGTACAGACATGATTAACCTCAAGATTTTTATTTGAGTGGGAACACATCTGATTTGTGCACTGTGCCCGTTGAAGAGCTGGGATAGGATCCAGCACCCCCTACTTGACCCTAATCAGGATAAGTTGTTTAAGAAAATAAACTGAACTGATCTGATTTGGGGTAGGAACTCGGTGGGAAGGGATTTGTGAACAAATTGTTTTGAGTACAGTACCAGCCAAAAGTTAGGACACAGCTCCTCATTCAATGTTTTTCCTTGCTTTTATTTCTTTCTACACCCTACACACTGTAGTCTATGTAAGAGCTATTTGACCAAGAAAGAGAGTGAGGACTTTTGTGTCAGATGACCTGTTCTACATAATATCCTGATCTAAAACAAATTTAGATGTCTTGGGATGAGTTGGACCTCAGAGTGAAGGCCAAGCAGTCAACCAGTGCTCAGCACCCCTGGGATCTCCTTCAGGACTTGGAGAACCATTCTAGGTGGTTACCTCAGATGAAGCCGATTGAGAAAATCCCAAAAGTGTGCAAAGTTGTCATCGAAGCAGAAGGAGGCTAAAATCTAAACGCCCTAAAATCTGTA
>JAYDZG010000001.1:9246702-9277741 GCA_034509265.1 Microcambeva bendego | reverse complement strand
TTTTATGTTTTTTGGATACAATCCGGGTTAGCACCCGAACATCCCTTTCAGACAGCTTCCTCTTGCGTCCACAGTTAGTCCTGTTGGATGTGTTTCGTCTGGTATGTCACCCATAATGTTGTGTGCATTGCAATATTTTGAGCAAAACTGTGCTCTTACCCGCTAATTGAACCTTCACACTCTGCTCTTACTGGTGCAATGTGCAATTAATGAAGATTGGTCACCAGGCTGGTATATATATATAAACACATGTAATCCTTTTGCCTTCTAGAAAATCACATCAAGAGGTGGTGATGTGTGTCTTGTTAATAAAGACAATCTTTCAAATGCTGAAATGGAAAAAGCCACAAGTAAAACTGTTTTGCAGAGTCTTTCCATTGAATCTACGCCAACGCATTCCCTACAACAAATCCTCTTTTCCCCTTTGATTAATAAATAGTTTCAGAAACTCATGAGTTCACATAAGGATAAAGGCAACAGGCACTTCAGAAGATGAAAACGAGCAGGATGGTGCTCTGACGCAACAATGCTTAAAGTTTCCATTTATAAATTGGGATTTGAGATGAGTCTGGCACACAGTGTGGCTACGACTGGAAACAATCAGACCCTCTTATACTCTCTCACACGCACACACATACACAGCCTACTTACTAAATAAACTGAACATGTACAATTTGCTCTACCAATATGTTTTATGTCAGTGGTAAAATATTAAAATAATAGCATGTACATTGTATATACAGAGCATCCAGAAAGTTTTCACAGCACTTCTCTTTTTCAACATTTTGTTGTGTTACATCCATTTTCCAAAATGGATTACATTCATTTTCCCCTCAAAATTCTTCACACGATACTTCTTAGTGACAAAGTGAAAAAAGATTGTTTGGAGTTTATGCAAATTCATTAAAAATAAAATACTACAAACCTCACATGTGGATTAGTATTCACAGAGTTTGCTAATACTTTGTTGAAGCACCTTTGGCAGCAATTACAGTCTCAGTTATTTTTGAGTATGATGCTACAAGCTTTACCTATTTTTGAGCAGTTTCTTCCATTCTTCTTCGCAGAACCTCTCACACTCCATCAGGTTGGATGGAGAACATCAGTGCACAGCGATTTTCAGATCTCTCCAGAGATGTTTAATCGGGTTTAAGTCTTGGCTTTGGCTAGGCATGTCAAGAACATTCACAGAGTTGTCCCTGATTGATGGAGTGCAGCAGAACTGTTTGTCCTTCTGGAAGGTTATCTTCTCTACACAGAGCAATGCTGAAGCTCTGTTATAGTCTAAGGCTCTGTCTGTCTAAGGCTCTTCTACACCGATCACTCAGATCTTCCCTTCCGCAGATCTCTGCCTCGACAATTCTTTGGACTTCATGGCTTAATATGTGCTCTGACATGTACTGTCAGCTATAAGACTTTATATAGACAGGTCTGTGCCTTTCCAAATCATGTCCAATCAACTAGATTTACCACAGGTGGACTTCAATCAAGTTGTCAGAACATCCAAAAAATGATCAGTGGAAACATGACACACCAGAGTTCATTTAAGTCGCTTTGTATAAAGGCGTCTGCTAAATGCTGAACATTTAAATGTAGAATGCAAATAAAGCTGTAACACAACAAAATGTGGAAAAAGGGAAGTGCTGTCAATACTTTCTGGATGCATTGTATTATTGTATGATTTTGGTCCAATGCTACAGATTGTTCATTTTATGACATTCATGCATTTTCAATTATTTCTGCAACTGGTCTCTTTTTTATTATTAAATGATTCCACCTTTCCAACAAACAAAATGTATGTTTACTGTGAGTTCTATATAATTGTATATAACCTGTGCAGTATCAAAACATACTCCACATGCTGCAACCTAGATGATTTGTTTGATGTAAAAAGTTAAACATGGTACCCTCCGGTCTCCAAGTGTAAAAGTAAATGGGATTGGATGGCATACTTTTCTTTTTTTTGCCTTGCACCCAGTTTATTGGATGATTCCAAAACAGACCAACATGAATTACAGTTGTTATTAATGATAGGTATTAATTGCTCTTCATTTTTTTGGAGGTGCTAACTGCCTTTAACAATTATGGACCTCCAAGTGTATGCCACTGCACTGATTCTAGGTAGGTGAGTTCTTCTGTGTTTTAGTTTGTCCACATAGCTTTTCTCCTGATTTTTAATCGACCAGTGGGACTACACGTCCTCTCTACTGATGCTTACCCTTCTGAGCCGTGACTAACACCCTCCACCTCTGTCCAGTGCAGTAGCCGACAGAATATTTTTACCTACATGAGGCAAGTTCATACGCGAATCAGCCCTGTTTATGGAAAATCATACCCTGATCAACACAATATTCCTCGATGATATGCAGGCACCATCAATCAGCCAGTGTAATTGCATCAGTTATGAAAAATTACAGGCAATTCCAGAATATTCTCTAAATGAAGTAGACAAACTTTCTCAGTCAGGATTTTGGTGCATTCCTTGGGAAATTTTGTATGGAGGAAATATTCACCACAAGGTTTTTGTGAATATTGGCTTTCACTCTGGAGTCAAATAGTCTTAGCAATGACTATTGACAGAATGTAATACTTAGAGAACAACGGTACTGCATACCAGCATCTAAAACCTTGGCCCAAATGTAAAGGCTGCAGCCTGAATTGGATTAGTTTTGCTGCCCAAGTAGTTTTTTCAAACCTCTAAAGACAGGATCAAATTTAACATATATACATATAATTGTGGATGTAAAGTACAATCAAATTTTTTTCTTCAAAAGCTTATTTGGAGGTTGGGGGTCAGGGAGCAAGGTCAGACATTGTATGGCACCCCTGGAGAAAAAAAAGGTTGCTCAAGGACCCAACTGTGGCAGTATGAAACAAGATTTAAGCTTCAACCTTTTGAATCATAGTCCAAAACTCTATTCAATTGGCTACCACTGTCCACTAGATTGTGTTGTAGGTGTCATTTATAACCAAAGATACTTAACCCTTATGACACTCAAATTAAGAGGTTAGATAATAAAGATAAATAATAATGTATCCAGGATTATAACATGTGATACAGTGGGGGATCTGAACACGTTGGGACCCCACATTTGAATCAGTGGTCAATAAAACAAATCAATGGATAGTTGTCTCCCCCCATGTTTATAGAAGTGAACAAGACATGATGCGTGAAAAATCCCCAGTACAGTGATCGAACAAAGAAGAATTCTTGAGTGGGAAGACAGACATTTCTCTCTCAGCTTTCCCCCTGGCCTGAAAGTGCTTCTGGTCAGAGGGCTTTCTAACTGTATTATATTAACCCTGTAGTGTTTCAATGTGCATGTAACGTTGATGTATGATACAAGGTTTAGTTAACTGAAACCCACAGCATTTTTCCTGTTGAGCATATTTACAATGAACCTATTTGATAAAATCATAGGAAACAAAATCAAGAAAGTATTGTTTTCCCAAATACCAGTTACATTAAATGTCCGGAAGCTGCACTGAATTCTCTAGATTTAGAAGCATTTGGGATGGACCCTTATACAGTGAAAATGTGTACCGTGCTTGTTGTATGCCCTGTCATTGTGTGAAATTAACATTAATATAGTAATGCACATAGAGATCTTAGAGCAACCTATTCTGCCATCTTTACTAGTGACTTTCATTTTTAACATGACATTTTTCATTTGCCATACTAACAACTTATATTTCTGAGTTGGGCTTGTACTTAATGCAATTCCACTGCATTTACCTTGTCCTACACCAAAATAATTGAAAAAAGACACTTGGATCAGACTGTATTTTGTCATTTTTATATTTGTGTTTCATCTTCACAAAACAGGTACAGGAAAGGAAAAAGCCTTTGAATAGAACCTGAGGTATTTTGCGTCAAGCAGCCTAAGGTATCAGGATTTTCTCTGACAAAAATTCTCTACCCTATGTTAATTATTTGTCTAGTTTTATTTACACATAATAATAATAATAATAATAATAATAATAATAATAATAATAATAACAATAATAATAATAATAACAATAATAATAAAATATGTTTTAAACATACAGACATTTTCAGCAAAAAGGATAGCCTGCATCTTTTCATGACATCTTAAACAATTAGCAATATGTTTAAACATATTAGACGAAGAAAATGTGTCACACAAGAAAAAGAACATTAGCACTTAGTACAGACAAAAGACAAATGAAGTTTGCAAAAGAGAAGCTAACAGAGAAGATATTCATAAATATATAACTACCCATCCTACAGTAAAGGGCTGGTTCATATGGGATTTTTAAACCTTTGGAACAGAGGATTAATTATTAAATAAGAGTAATAAAGAATGAGGAAACAATTAAGAGCAAGCTTTAGATATAGAAACAAAAGAGGTGGGGGGATATTTGTGCAGGTTGCCAGGGCTTAGAAATGGGACTCATGTGTGCTTTTGCCCTGAGCTGAACTGCAGCATCATGTGCCATTGTTTCTGTTACACTATCCTCATGTGGCCTCTAATTATCACAGATCCGGCTTGTGTTATAGTTTTAATAACTATTTAACTCATATCTGAGGACTAATGGAATTAACTTTAAGTAATAATTCAATTTGGCATACCAATTAAGTTAAGTTATTAAAGCATGTTTACCATTTGCATTTTTAAGGAGGCATGTACGGCCCATGTTGAGACAAACAAATACAGATCAAATCAATGCAATAGATCAAGTGATATACCACATTTCTTGTTAACAACGAGTTACCAGAAAAGCTCCACTGATTTATTTCATTGTCCAAAAGCACTCTGGCTTTAGACCACAGGCAACAGAGCCAGCATGCTCAAAATCCAGAGCAGCCAAATGAAAATTTGATTGTCTGCATTCTGAGACAGTCAGTCATAGGTGGAAGCTCTTGATTGCCCTGGTTAATTCCATTATTTTCTAGACTGTAGTTAAATAAGCTTTAGCTAACGATTTAGTAGAGCAGCTACCAGTGCTGGTGTGAAATAAGTGATAGGCACAGGTAATGCTTTCACTTTATACTATTACTTCAATCAATTTTATCTGCACATACAAAAGTAAAGTTTACACCTCCTAACCGTTTTAAAAAAATACTTATCTATTCGATAATTTGGGTTCAGCAAATCACTCACATTTTATCCAAACTGTCTCCTATAAGGCCCAATCTCACAATAAATTAAAATAAATAAGAAAATAAAAGGGGATTGACCATAAAGCCCTAAATTATTTCAATTTGCATTCAACATGTGTGCTTATATAGAAAAAAAACCTCTTATTTAAATGCATCATGATCACTCAGAAAGCCGTGATAGCATGTGAGCTATTTGTAATTTTTTATGAGTACACATGCTTATAGTATTATTACACTTTAGTTAATAAGGTTGGAGAGATACCAAAACATCTCAGATAAGGTTGTAGACTAATGTAAGCTTCATTTTGTGTAAAAGCAACCCTTTAATAAGAACAGAAAGTGCATTTGAATACCAAGCATCCCACACAGTTGAAATTGCAAACAAAAAGTAGAAAAGAAAAAGCATATATTGCTTGTAGTTGTGTATCAGTTTTGTGAAGGATTTCATAAATATCATAGTCAAAAACTGAAAACAACACCAAAAGGATTTCATAATTATATTATTTCTCATTACCAGAATGAACAGATATAATAAATTAAATCCATAACTACAAGAGGCAAAACAAACTAAAAAAATCAAAAATGTTCATTTTGATAGTTATATACGGTGTACATACTATTTAATTGTAGGGAAACCAGCAGCCTTATAAGGCAGCATGCGTTTTGTGAAAAAGGTGGGTGGTAGTTTGGTAGTTTCCATGTGCCCTCTCCTATTGTACAGTGTGTTTTGGAGCACTGAAATTAGAATAAAGCACAAACACAGAGAACCCATGAGAGCACTGTGGGAAAACATCCACAATGCTTTTTCTTCATAACATTCCTGCATCCTCCTCCAGAATTTCACTCTTCCTGGCATACCGGAGCAGGACAAAAGCCATGCACAAAGAAGCCTTCATCTGATCAGCACAGGTCTGTATGCACACCGTTCAGTTTAGGAGGGGTAAGGACACTGAGTCTGTAATAGAGTAATACCAGATGCGGATGTGACCAGAGGAGACAAGCCATGCTTAAATCTCAATACACAGGGAGACTGGTAAAGATTCATTTGTATTGGAAAATCTTATTTACACACGACAGTTCGACGCTGCAGATGTCTACAGCAGTTCTGTCCTTAGCTCTCCCAAATACTTTTGGGATGGTGATGGCTTACAAACATGGGACACAGCATCAAGTCTCCCTTCATCAAGCTTTATTCTCAAATACGCACAAACACAAAAATCCCATTGTCCTATTTTTCACAGTCATTTGATACAGAACTAAATCGAATGCTCCTCAGGTTGGGAATCAGTCCTCTCTCTTTAGTGAGTGGAACCTGTCCACTTTTATCCTTCCATCCAATCATGGACTGCAGTTGTCAGGACACCTCAATAATCTCCATGCTCCCCGAAAAGCTGGACTGCTTGCCGATCTTTCCCAGGTCCTCCCTGGACCTTGTGTCTGAAATTCCTTCCTCGAACTCCATCTGACAACTTCGACGTTTGAACTGTTTGTCTGCAGTGGAGGCAGACATGGGTGCATCTTCATGCCAGCTTGCCCGCGACTCCTGCACCTCGCCTGTTTTTTGACGTAACCGTACAGCATCACATCCCCCGGGCAGAGTGCTGCATTTCAGTGGTGTGAAGGGCATTGCACCCGACCCACCTCCTCCACCATTCAGCGTTTCGTAGAACCATGGGGCCTCGCCCGTGGGTGTGACAGGAGTGGTGGCTTGTGACGTGTCACGGCGTTTGGTCCACATAGGGCCGGTGCCAGCCACAGGCAAGCCAAGCAGCATCGAAGACTTCTCATCTGCACTCAGACTTTTTTGCCCGGACAGTGAATGACCGAAGCTCAGGCTTAGTGACTGCACAGGTGAGGTAGCTCCACTGTGCTTGTTTTTCCTCCGCAATCTAACCCTTGAATTGCTTTCAGCAACTGGGCTTGGTAGATCAGTTGAACCCGGGCTGTCCAAGGATGGGGACAACTGGCATACCCCATTTGAGAATCCCGGACTAGGACTGTCCAGTTTACAGAGTTTGGGTACATCCTCACTGTGAATGGGTGTATGCTGAGGACACTGGTTTGGTGTATATACGGACTTTATATCCAACGAAAAGGAGCGCTTGAGTCGATTTGTGTCCAGGATGCGTTCGGCTGAGAGGTTAAGGCAATTAAAGCCCTGCTGAAGAGATGAGGGTGACGGCAGCTTTGTCTCACACTCAGAGATCTCAGATTCTCCCTCTAGTCGTGCTTTTTCTGGTTTGGAGATGGCTTCTCCTGTGGGTTCCTTTGCCAATGAAGGCTGGTCATTTTTCTCCTGACCTGAAGACAACACCTTCAGTAGCTGCAGACCTTTTTCAAACTCTAGCAGCTGACCCAGAAAGTTGAAATTTGGTGATATTGAAGGTCTGCGATCCTTAACAAATCTGAAACAAAAAAAGTTCATTATTTCCTTATTTACTGAACTAGAGAACTCTTTTCATGTTTAGGTTCAGTTTAAATTTATCACAGTGTACAAGAAAAATCATAGTAACCATTGTTTATGTGTTTCTAAGTGAGTCATACTGAAGTCTAAGAAACAGATCCAACATTACATCAGCGTTTAAGGAACATGCAACCACAGAGTGTCAGATGTAGCTTACCTGTATGCTTCATCTGACGACAAGCCCATTGTCTTCATGATGTAAGCAATAGCAATGGTGGCAGACCGGGAGATGCCAGCTAAACAATGGACAATAACTCGGCAGTTGGAAAGCTTGGCTTTGTCTGAAATAGTGAAGAGAAACAAGTGTTGGTGAACACAAAATGCACCTGAAAAGCCTATACAAAACAACGTGTCTCCTTAAGGCAAAATGCTAAATTCCCTGTTGCCTCCTCACATTCCAGGTGAAAAAGCTATTGTTTGTATTATTTGTTGTTACAATTTATCCTAACCTTAAGTGTGCATATGGTGCACACTCATGAATCCACCAAAGTATGATTGAATAGGAAACAGTAACATATAACCTTTCATATGAGATCAGGTCCCCGGCTGCGAACTACTAATTGGTTACACTAAATTGAGAAAAAAATAATAAATGCGATAGTAGAAATAAAGTTTATCTAAATAAAATAAAACAATCTCAACCCTGACCACAAAACATGTAAAAAAGACCAACATATAGGGATTACAATCTTACCTATGAACTCATTGGTTTTTTCCAACCAGGGTAGAAGTTTCTCACAATAGTTGTCATTGACAGGAATCCGCATGAAGTGGCTTTCAGAGATGAACTCAGGTTTGGGACAAGTGTTGCTGGCATTAAGAACATAAGTGATGCCATTCTGTGCCATCAGGTCCTAAGGGAATAGATGTTTTGGTATTAGGATTTTCAGAAAATTCTATAAATGTATCAATATTAGGTTGACATTGGAAGTGACTGGCCTGATATAGGAGGTAAAGGCAACTGAACAAATAGTCATTTAAGAAGACTTGATTGAACTAAAACAATCTACATACACAGACTATGTAGGAATTTACTATATCATAAACTGTCAGAAGAACATATTTCACTTAGACTATTATTTTACCTTGTTAAGCACATCTTTTTGAGAACCCAAGTACAGATGGGGAAGAATGCGTGTAGGGCCAACGTTTGCCACTGGTAGACAGGGTTGGGAAAGGCTCATGGGTAGTGTGGCCACAGGTTTTCCTTCACACAGACCTGGGAAGCAGGATGAAAATGCTGCAAAGCCACCTGCCAAAAAAAACAGGAAAAAAAGTTGCATGTCAGTCATCCACCACAAATATGACCTTTGAATGATGTAAACCGATTACAGTAATTGAGGAGGCTATGTCAGCAACAGCTCCTGTAGCTTGTCAGCAAAAACAAATATGTCACAAGAGATGTGGATTGAGAAGAATTAAAAAGAAGCTATTATATACCAGACAAAAACGGGAGGAGAATGACAGCCATGATTACACCATTCTGTTTGGATGACTAAAACCAGCATCAGATTAGCTCATGATGATTAAAGTAAGTCTCACAGTTCTCATAAATGATTACACTGTCTAGCATGAATGGGAAAAAACAACTTGTCCAGGGTAAACCCCTATGGACCTACCATTAACCCGACTTGACACAATTACTAAGAATAGTCTGCAAACGAGGAACATGAGATTTAAAGGGTTCTGTCTCTTTAAGAAGCAGGCGGTTGCATTTTAGTCTCTTGTCATTCTGTTTCCTGAATGAGCTAATATCCTCTGCTGAACATTTACGTCAGGCATGGGGAATGAGGGAGGTTACAGGTGCAGGCTATGTTCTGAAGCCTTCAATGTAGCAGTGGCTGCAGCTACAATGCAGTCGACCACTGCATATTGTTTCCCACATGCAAAAGTTGTGTAATGTATTCTGGCTTGTCTGATGAAAGAAAATGTGTTTGTTCGAAGTGTGTGGTGAATAAAGGGAAGCATGAGCCTAAGCAGATGGGTTTAGTGCCTAATCTCAGATGAGCTCTATGAGCTTCTGGGACACGTTAACCCAGAGAGCAACCACATGCCGGGCGCACACACAATGCACAAACAGAGCTCAGCAGCCGGCCAGTGGACTATGACATCACTGTGTTTGTACAGCCAGGAAACAGTGCAAAGAGCAAAAGTGATAACATAGAGCACATGGAGGGACATTGCAGAACAAGCTGGGGGAAGGGGGATTGGGGTGGAGCAAAATACAAAGCATTAAAATGAGCTAAAGCAAATAAAGCCCAAGCTGATAAGCAGGTTTTTAACAAAGTGTCAGCATGGAGTGTCAAAGAATGACATCATACAGCCTTCACACTTGACTAACCACAGCTCAACAAACACAGGGTAAGAGCTCTGAGCTAACGGACGAGCCTGAACACCTGTCTATCCTCCTCTTTAACCTCACAAAGACACACGTTAGCCACCTAGCCCTTTAAGGGCCCAAGTGTCAGGCTGTCAGTTCAAAACTATAAATGGAAACAATCAGAAGAGGGTATTGTATGTCACTCCACGTGGAATAAGGTAGTCCTTGAATTATTGTTTTGCCTTTAGAAGCCCCTGCTGTGGATATATTTGTGCATCTTAAATTTTCCACGACCACCCGAGCACTAAAACCCTTGTTCGACCCTGTTTCCCCCTCCTCTTATTGCTCCCGTTCATAACCTCGCTTGCCAGGAGGGCCATATGACATCATCCGTGCAAGGCCTGGTCGCTATGTCAACATTTGTCAGTAATACCCAAGAGCACCGCATAGACCTTGGCCGGCTCCCCTACCCCCCTCCCTCATTTGGCTGTGGCTCTCCCCCGAGGTAACACACAATCATCTGACAAACTGCCAAAGCAAGGACGTAGGATGTTTCCCCAATTCAAAAATGTAACCTTCCTGTCCCTCCCACATATTCAGACCAAAAGCAGGATGTTTAAGCTCCTGCTGCAGATCAGGAGCACAGGGACATGGAAGGAAACTGAAAGGATTTCTTTGACAGAGCTAGAACGGTCTTCTTCCTCCTGCTCAGGGCTCATGTCATTTCCTGCTCTCCATGCTTTGAGTCATTCAATGAGGTGCTTAATATAGCAACCATACAGAGCAATGTGTTCCTAGACAAAGGCAAACTGAACAAAAACAAAGCATCTCCAAAGATACCTGCGATGCTGGAAAAACAAATAAAGGGATCTCAAAGAAGAAATTCTGGATATGCCGAAGGGGCTTAAGTGATGAGCTCATGGAGAACAATTGAACTCTCAACCGACTGGCCCAAATTTGCATTAGCTTCGGTGTTCTTACAAGACAAGGAGAGAATTAAGACACGGGTCCCAATGCATGTGGTACCAATACAGAATAATTTAAGTTTAAGGAAGTCTTAGTGCTCCACTTGAGACAATGCTATTCAGCCCTTGCTTTAAAGAACATAAACATTTATGTATATGCATTTGGCAGGCACTAATCCAAAGCGACTTACAGTTGGAAACAAAGACAATCCAAGCAATGGTGGCCTTATAATATTCAATGAACAGTGCCTGCACTGTCTGCAGAAATCCTGTAGGAAACTATTAAATTATCTGGCATGCAGTAAAAGGGTTTATTTCTGTTTTGTGCCCTTTGTTACTCAAGAGCAAGTCTGACCAGGATAAATCTATTCATCAAAATGTGTGCAGATTTTCATAAGTCTGACATTGCCAAGGGATTTCTAGTCATAGGTGAATCATTTAAATGGTAAATACAAACAATTGTATTCCGCACACATGAGTGTGATGATACTACACATCAATATCCAGTCATTCTGGGAAAAACCCAAACATGCCCACAAAGACAGAACCAGTGAGTAAGCCATCATACACACATTACACATAAGATAAACACATTACACATGCACACACAACACAACACACTCGCTACACTCATTACACCCATATACACAACCTGCCATGGATGACATCACTGTTTGCTCACTATAATTGTGTGCGAGTGCAAGGGTGGGGGCTAGCATGTGCTTTTGTGTAAAGAGTGATATATGCCAAGACCGGGCCTGAACTGGACCAGCTGAGCTGAAAGGCATTCACACGCTTCCTCTAAACCCACTTCCACTTTTTGCCAAGTGATTTCCAATGCCTATTAGTAACTGGTTGGGTGGCTTTGAGTTTATTAGTGGCAGATGTATCACACTGAATGACTTTAGTGAATTCCTATTTTGATTTCAGCATTAATACCATCAATCATGTACAAGATTAATTTACATTTTGTCTTCAAAAGAGTCAATCATTTGGAATGGCATATCATTCATTCAAATGAATTTTACTTTGAAACATTGATGGATCCACCTTAAGCAGTTTTCTCTAACAACAAAAGAGCCCACAACAATGATTCCTTCTCCACTATATTATGTTTTCTTATGGTGAAAACTTAAGCTGTTGATTTTCATCCCCCATCACTAAACATTGTGCTCTGGGTTTGGTTTTTGCAGGACGACTATTTTTAAGAAAACAACTGCACTAAATTTCTCTATTTGTAGGTGTGTTTTGCGTGAAATAAAGAACACACAGGTCTACACCAACAAATATTGTTGCTCCATAGATGCTCCATGCATTATTTTTTTAACCACCCGTTGATTAAACTCCCAACATTACAATTACACACCCAACCAGATTTTAGGTTATTACATTTATAGTATTATGAGAAGTGTTTACCCAACCAACTTATAATAGTAAGAGTATACAATGCCAAAAGTGTCACTCTGGGGGTGGTGTTTCTTTTTTTTGCAATTGTACCTGAGACCACATGATATACTCACTCATGGTCTGGACAGACCTGATTCCTTTGTTAAACTAACATATACATTGTAAAGGAAGCATTTACACACAGGGTGCATTAACCCTGGTGCCTGACATCACTCCATTCACCCCACGGCACAAGACCTCCATCACTAGCAGCCTTTCAGTGTGTATCTTTTTAGACAAACTCAAAGGCCTTCCCTCACACACACTCTCATTCAGCAGTGCCGGTCTAAAGGCATTGATGGAGCTGAATGGAGCTCATAGACACACACACACACACACACACACACACACACACACTAACCCCCAACCCCCCCTTCCCCCCCGCCTCCAGATGCAGAAGACATGACGCCATTGAGAAGCAGCCTCCATCTGCCCCTCTTCATCTCCACTCACACACACACACACATACACACACACTTAATTTCCATCTAAATGAGGCCTGTATGACATCATAGCACAAATGCATGCCACACAATGAGGAACATTAAGAGCAGTCAAGCTCGCCTCTGGTCCTCATGTCATGCTTGACAGATTAACACAGTACTAAATCTATAGGTTCCACAAAATCAAACCATTAACTGTAGCTCGGTTAGCATAACAGCAAAGCTTCACAAAACAATTCAACCTCCTGTCATGTAACAAATCTCACAGAAAGGTGAACTGGATAACAGCAGCCGTTAAACCGTCACTCAGTGACCAAGCAAAATGCAAATACAGTGACTCATGTATGCATATCCACGCTCACAATTGCTCTTTCTCTCTTACACACACACACACACAGCACATACTATCTTGCAAACTCTCGCAAGTCCTCTGCACACACACATACACACAATTTAATCATGCATGACCCATTGTATGATGTCATCTTATCAAACCCATGACTGCTTATCAGCATACGTAATTCATCACTCTGGCTGTTCGCTTAATGTACTTCTTCATCACAAACATATCCAACTTCATCTTTACTGCTGACAAGTCAAAACCTCTGAGCCAGGCATTAACTTAAGAGTGAACACATTTTAAAAAAGTAAAAATAAAAACAATTAAACACCAAATACAGTAATGCAAGAAGTACATACAAATAGGTGGCACAATACAAAAAAGTGAGCCAGAATGAGGAAAGAATAGAAATTTTAAAAAGAAAATAAGTAAGAAGTATGAAAATAAAGAAAAACAATAATAAAGTGTGCAACATAGACAGAAAATTATATATAAAGGATATATAATTAAGTAATTAGGGAAGAAAGGACGAGGGAAAGAAAGAAAAAGAGAGACCAAAAAAGATTTAAAAAATATAGCACAGCAAATTGTTCATGTAGAAATATCAGCGTGGAAAAGTGTAGAGAAAAATACATTATTTAATAATGTAAAACAACTGGAATAAGAAATGACAGCTGATTTGACATCAGAAGAATTCAGAGCGGGTGCAAAGTTGCAGATCTCCGTAACTCCCTATACACACCTCTAAGATCTCGAGCCTCCTTCATCCTGCGCACTCGGATCTTCAGCCTCATGCCTGTGGGTTGTGCAGAGGTGCAGAAGCACTCCTTAGGAGAGGAAATCATCACCTCCAGAGACATGCACACCGCTACTGCTCACCCAAAATTCGGCAGCTCACCTCACCACGTATCAGGCACGAGAGGGAAAAGAACCCCCACTAATCCATGCAGGACGAATAAAGTAGGAAAACAGCTGTCCTCGCAGTGCAGAGATGAACACTGGAGAAGAGCAGCAGCTGCAGGAGGTTCGGGCGTCCGACGAGTCTACACACAGCTGAGCGTTCAACGATCCAACTCAGTGTGGCAACAACTGAAAGTGGAGCTCCCTATTGTTGTACAGCCTTACTCACACGCTCACTCACTCGTTCAGTCATTTGCTCACTCTCTTTCATCAACGGACTCTATCCCTCCCTCCCTCTCTCCCTCGCTCAGTCACACGTTCGCTCACTCTCTCTTCTCTGTTACCAAAGAGTGAATGAGCTCATTTTCTAACCTCTCTAGCTCTCTCTTCATCTCCCTTAGCAGATATTGGCTAATGTGTGAGGCATGCAACCACATTCCTTACTCACGCAGCAAAAATGTGGCCACCTTAGGGGCCCGCTTAATGTTTTTTACAAAAAGTCTATCCTCTTTGCAGACCAATGCACAATGATAAAATATTTTAACAGATAAAAATGTATACATTTTTGAAAAACACAGTTGTGGTGCTTAAACTTCTTATATTAAGGGTGCTCTTGTAACTACTTTTCATGTTCAAAGCACACACAAACACCGGCCGTCCTTATACCACAGTTATCAGGTTTATAATAAATGAAATTACATTGTTAACAAATTAAAAGTACTAATACTACTGCTAAAATAAAGTCCCTATTAATATTTTTCATCTTTGAAACACCAACAAATGAGCCACGATCGATATATACTCATGGAGCATGATCTGGTATGAAATGGAACCTACATTACACTCCTATCGATATTTAATGCAAAGAACACATTACAACTGATTAATATATTGCATATAACCCTGTCATCCAAAAATATTCATATTAAACTTTACATGACATCATTATTTTTTCTGCATATTTAAATAGTGTTGCACAATAACACTTCTGCACTTTTTAAACTTTTTACTTCTATACTTTATTTTTTTACATTTTTAAATCATCATAAATTCCGGCAACACAATTAGTATTAACAACACAATATAGTGTTTTTTAAATTATTATTATTATTGTTTTTTTATTGAAGATTGTATGAACCTGAGATATTTCATGTTTTCTCTGGTCAACTTCATTTCATTTATGAATAAACTTCCAGCCCTGCATTTCCGGCCTGCAGCAGGGGCAGGGGCAGTTTAGGGCTAGTAATGAGATTTCCAAAAATTATAAACAGTTATGTCAACAGATTGTAATCATGGACTGTCACCAAATGTCTGAGAAAATTATTATTTTTCTCCCAATCTAGTTGTACCCAGTTGAGGAGAGAAGAGAACATCCACTTGTAGACTTAATAAGTTCAATGACTTTCATATTAGTAAATAAATCTCTTTACAATGTAGCACCATTTGCTGCTTTTTGAGATCCAGCCTGCTTCACATAACCAGCCAGGTTCTGAAGGTTTAGATTTAACATGCCTGGTTGTAATCACATCACTGTAATCAGGTACTAAAGCTTTTAGGTGTTTTGGCTGTTATGCATCGTTATGTAATGGCATGCAATGTTATTCTGGATCACATTGAAAACAAGTATTTTTGAGTACATCAAACACACCTCACGCCTGTTCACTTTGCCCAGAAAAAAAGACTTTTTATTTCTTTTGGCTGTAGTGTGGGCTGTTTCCATCAGTCTCATTCATTTCCGAGAAACTATTACACTAGCTCGCTGCTCCTAGTTAAATTTAGCATTGTGGGAGCCCCGGTTTACATGCTGATTAAGGTTCTGCTTTGCTGTCTTAGCCTGCTTGGATGCAAACCTACAGGCCTTCGCTCAACTGGAACGGATTACAAGGCGCTCACATACATTCATACTTGGAGCTTTAAATAGGGAGGCTCGTCATTCTTTCTGTGTTGCAAAAATAGCCACCATAGAAAAATACAGGGAGTACAAATGATAATACAAGCAATTAAAAGAAGAAGCCAGTGCTATTTACAACATGCAGAGAATCACTGGGTTGTCTGACACCAGCTCCGCATGCCTTGTAAAAGACTGATGGAAACATATGGTAGTGTGCTGAGGCAGACACAATGCCGCAAGCTGCCATGGCCCATATCCTGCCCCATGCTTCTCTTTCATCAAGAGAAGCAAAGTTTACCTAAATTAATTGTGAAAGCGGCATTCACAGGCTTTCATTGCTTTTAGTAAATTAATATCAAATTATGTGTGCAAGGAATCTACATTTTTCATTATTGTATTCACAGTTCATTTATTGTGAGTTTGCTGTCATTTCTGAAAATGCCTCCAGCTTTGACATTTTACTTTCTAATAATTTTCACTTGATTAAACCCCTGTAAGAACATTCAAACGTATTAAGTTCACAATGTTATATTAAACAGTCATCGATCATTTTGTAATTTACCTCACTTGCATGTCTTTGCACTGTTGGAAGAAACCAGAGCTCCCAGAGAAAACGGACACAGACATGGGGAGAACATGCAAACTCCACACAGAACCACTCTACCTGGGGATTAAACCATAATTGCTGAGCCACCCCAGTTAGTTTTCTTTCTTGCTTTTATTTTTAAAAGTATCACTACATTACTACATTACTTGTTGTAAGACAATATTGGTGCATTAATTTGGTATTTGCAGTTTTTTAAACTTTATAAAAATGGTTTGAATGAATGCATTGTTTTGATATACACTGCAAATAACAAATCACATTTTAACTGTCATCCGTGGTCTAATAATAAAAAATGGGGCTGGTGGTTTATAAAAACTGGAGGAGGCTTAACTGGAGGTCACCAAAGAGAAAGAGAAAAATGGTGTGATGCAAAAAAGGGAAAAAAAAATCAATTTCATCTGCAGCTACTAGTGGAGTCCTGGTATTCGTTGAGGTGGGTGTTTTGTTGTTCATTCCATCTCTGACCCATGCATTCTGCACAGACGACTCTTTATCTCTATCAATCAGAAGTCCGGTCATCCCTCCCTGCAGGTACCACCAATTATGCCCAGTAAATGGCACCCAGGTGACTGTAAGAAAAGCATTTATGAACTTGGAACAGGAGCAGATAGCACCATTCTTTATGTTGATCTGCCCATAAAATGCATACACAGAACCCCCAACCAACCAGAGATAAAAATGGCAATGAGAATTGTCAATAAATGAATTACAATCAAATGGAAAAGAACATACATGAAAATTCAATTATATTCAAATTGTTCCTGTCTGTGATGTGATCTGTGTGCAACAGCCTTTAAACAGAAAGTGGGTTGAGGAAGCTAGCCACTTAAAACCACAGCAGAATTCTGAAAGCCTTCAAACAATGATTTCTGGCAGCAAAATTAAGCCTCCTACAGGGTGCGTGTGTAGAACATTTAGACTGTAATTGCAATAGGATGTGACTATGCATTGTAATACAGTGTAAGGATCTGTTTTAAAGATGTGTGTGGGGGTTACAGTGTTGCCGCTTTTGGCAAGCACATCAGTGACGTGATTGGCAGTTGGACTGGAGGATGACGTGATGGCTGTGCAGGCCCCAGCTGTCATGCCTAAGGTGTGAGATAGTCTCGGGGGAAGGGGGTAGCTCAACATTAGGGACAGCCAAGGCGCTACCATCACTCAAGATGAGCCTAAGGGGGTGTCTGTGTGTGCACATACATTTGTGCACCTATCTCTTTTGTCTTTTGTGTCTGTACGAAGAAAAATCTCATAGATACATTCGCATAAAACAACAATCATAAAAATGGCATTCAGAAGATGCTTATCAAGAATCATCATGTACAGGATGGTGCAAAAACAAAAACTTAATACAAAGCCAGACAAGAAGACAACCATAACTCAAATAATCCATTTGTACAACACTGGTGAGGAAAAAGAAACACATGCAACATACATGTCACATTATTATGACCCCTGGCTATTATTCAGAGGAACCACCGTTTGCTGCACGTACATCGGCTAGACGAGCTAGGAGATCCTGGTAGGTTGTCACAAGTATCTGGAGCCATGCTGATTGCAGTGCATCCCACAACTACTGGAGGGTGTGTGGGGGAGGATCCATAGAGCGGTTACGACGTTCAACTTGATTCAAGTCTGTGGAGATAGGAGGCCAGGCTAGTACTTGGAAGTCTTAGTCATTCTGTTCCAACCAATGTTGGACATGTCTAGCTGTGTGACATGTTGCGTTGTTCTGCAGGAAGATCCCATCTGACCCAGTGAAGACAATCATGATCGGCAAGGATGGATTCATACCCAGAATGATGGTGTGCCTTGCACAGCTTATATACCCACCACCCAGCCAGCTCACGAAACACTGTATGATAGTGTTTATCCTTATCTAAGTACTTTTATATGTGGACACACTGGTAACTAAAATAAGAAATCAGCATTTGGAAATAATTTAAAATTGAACCTGCATCTCTGTCCAACCACAACCCACAGCAGGGTGGAGCAAAAACACCAGTTTCTTCCACTATCAATTTCTATCTATTAAACACCAGTCTTTCTGTGTGGCTGTATGGAAGCACTCATTTTCAGAGAACCACAGAATCCACCGACAGAGCTCACCTCCCAAACCAATAACACAGTGAGGAACTACACTTCAGAGTCTGGCAGCCTTATGTACACAAAGCTTCAGCGGGCTGCCAGATGAAGTCATGGAAAGAAAGGAACAGGAGCTTTGTGTGTGTGTAGTAGACAGAGGACTATCATTTTTCCTCCTCAATACTGACGTAGATATTCAGCACATGACAAAGCCGTTTAACCAAATTATTTTCAGTGTGTCTTTGGTTTCCAGTTTCTTTTAAAACAGTTGCTTTTAAAAGTGATCTGGCAGTCTAAGGTCAACATCCTGAGGCTATACAGGACCACCTGCTAGCACTGTAACGAATGAACCTGCATAAACACCGTTTTTATGTGCCAATTTTTAAGTCATCTTGTCTGTCTTCCAAGCACTAATCCACATTTAAAATGGCAGTCAAGTGCATACTGTCATTACGTACAAACACATTAGAATGAAGTCACTGTTTAGAGGTCAGTTAAGGTCTGACTACTGCTTCATTTTAATTAAAGTACACTTTGGTAGTAATTAATATAATTAAATTTCAAAATAAGAACAACTTAAAAGTTGTTTTCTAGTGTTCAAGTAAATAAACAGGTGTTTACAACCTCTCTTAGTGGTAAACTCAAAGCTGAATGCTCAACATTTTTAAAACCCATTAACTTTTAGACCAATCCAATGTGGATTCATTTAAGGGCATTACTAAAAGAAAAGCATATTCTACACATTAAAAACTCAATAATAAAATAAAATTCCCTATTCAGAGATTAAACATACAAAAACATTATTTACACACTTGGATGGTGCAGGAGTTTGTTTGCATAGCATGCACAGGCTACGGCTGTGTCCAAAATCACATATTTTCGTACTGAACAATATTCAAAAGCAGGGAACATGTATAGTCACGTAGCCCTGTACTATTCCTGCCTAGTCCCCAACGTGTATGTGTTGTGTGCACCGGCCTAAGCCCCTCCAAGTCACCTTTATATCAGTATAGGGGAAGTATAATGCAATCAGGGGAAATTGGGGAAAATATTTTTTTAAATAACAATAAACTACAAAGAAGCCTAAAATTGAATAAAACACCTAAGACAATTAAAATACAATAAGCCAGAAAATGTTTGTTATGTTATATGTTACTTAATTAGTTAAAATAATAATGACTCTCTGTCTGGGTGGAGGTCTGCAGAAGCAAGGACATTAATAAAGAAAAGCTTCATAAAATGCCAACTCTAATGCCATCTATATTATATTTTCTCAATATTATAAGCTGCTTAAAACTTTTATTATCTAAAGAAATCTTCCAGGCATTTCATCCAAAAGGCCAATATGAGGTGTGCTAACATTCTTAAGAGACAGATGGTGTGTCTGTCACATTAGGTTGCAATTACTCAACGGACGCTGCTCAGGCAAACTGGAGTAGACAGCAAAACAACCCGCTGCTTCTTCAACCTGCAATCAACTCCTTATTAATTAACCACCCATCACTTTGTTTTAACTCTGACGCTAGCATACATTTAAGATTAGAGAACATGGTAACATTAGATCAGTTTTAAGGAAGTAGCCATCCTTTAGTTCTTGTGAATCCCTGCTTATTCACAGATTTTTCCCATGGAACCTAAAATCATTACATTGCAGAAACCCCCACACGTTTGCGGAATTCACTAATGTCGTCCACATTTTTTATATATTTTTTATGGCAATACATATTTTTTTCATGCGTTATAATAGCACATTTTGAGAATAATATAATTTGCTACATTACAATGTATTTACCAAATGTATTTACCAACCAGTGCTGTTATTTGATGACTCTGAGTTTAAGAGTCTGGGGCAACAACACATTGAGATTAATGAAAAAAGACAGAGTGATTGTGGGTGGGCACTAATCAATGCAGTAGCTACTTAAAAAGAGTTTTTGGCTGCATATTTGAGGTTTAAATGATAAAAATGGGCATTTATAGGCATTTGTTGGACCACATTGGACCACAATTTTTGGGGGTTACTGTATTAATAAAGAGGTCTGTGATCAATGCATTTGCTGTTAATTCATTTTACAAAAGAGGTAAATGGAAAGCAAGTATGTACAAACTACCTAAGCCAGGATATACACTGCCGAGTCACATTATTATAACATTGTCTGCTTTCCAAACCACACATATACTATCACAGTATCACAAATAAATACTATTTGATGTATTATGTTTGGATTTCAGCCTCAGTTTTAATGGATGCATTAAAACCTTTTAAGCTGTTTTTAAACACTATAATTCACTATTAAGATCTTTCAGTATAAGATCGATAGTTCTTAAAACATACAGCTTTAGTGGAGAGAAAACTACAACCATTGTGACTAAATAAACAATGTGCTAAACAAATGTTAAGTCAAAATGTATTATGTTGCTTGTGCTGTATTAATTATATCATTAGTTACAACTTTTTATATGTAAAATCATTATCCAGAAAACTCCATTCCCTCAAATGTTGGCACACTAGCCTCCTTTAGTGTGTTTTTAGTCTGTGTAAACCAAAACAACTGAGTTTCCAGTGTAATCTAGTTATGTAGCCGTGGTTTATGTTAACTCTCTAAATAAAGAATATGACACTACCATTTATACAGTCATTCAGGTAACCAATCAGTACAGTCTAAGAAATGCCATGTCTGTGACTAACTGTCCTGTGACTAATAAGACAGTGACAGTCCAATGTGTCATGTTGTCACGTTTGATGTGAGTCAAAACTTCCTCTTTTCTACTCAACAGCGATATTTAAAAATATAATAAATGCAACATTTTAACATTTAACACTAAAGACACTAAAGACTATGAATATGGTTATCCATTAATGAAACAAATAATTAAACAAATAAATGTTATTATTTTTCATAATTTAGTATAGATAACAGAAAAAAAACTATGTAACATAAAAAGACTCACTTTCTTAATCTTTTATCAGGGTCACTGGGTGCTGGATCCTTTATACAATTTTCAGCATTTAACAGGCACCGTTATCCAAACGGTGTTTTAAAGTATTATTATCAGTATTTATAGTAGCAAGTTAGTTGCTGCCAATGTTGAACAATTTGTGTACTTTTCTTCTTATTCCAATCAGAAAGCTGTAGTAAAATGAATATCACTTTAAATAAAGTAATTTCCATTTTACTCTTGACTATGCGTTTGTGCACAGTATCAGTAAATTATAAACATGGTTTGACTATACATTCCAGTGGTCTGCACAGAGCCCTGACCTTATTCCTTTGAACACTTTGGGATGAACTGGAAAGTCATAGCTCCTTCTCAACTCACATCATTGACTAAATAGGTGCTAATAGCAGAGCCTGGATGTAACCCAAAGCTCTACCCACTAGGCTACTACTGTACTACCTATGTATTAACTACATTATTAATTAAAAAAAGAGATGCCCAATGAGGTCATGGTCAGTTATCCACTTACATCTGTCTCATATGGTCTATATAGGTGTATGTATTTTTTGAGAATATAAATCAAACAAAATACTGTAAAACCTGCATCACCACCTATGTTTTGGGGTTTAAAGAGTTTACTAAGCATTGAAACAGTTTTAGCATCTAGCAGTTATGAGAACGTTATTGAGAAAGAAGAGGGTGCATTCTGGTTAATGATCATTTAAATTAGCACCGATCACAGCTTTGACAGAACTGAAAGTTACCCTAATTATTCCTTCATTTTAAGTAATCTTTTTTTCTGAAGGACTTCTTTAAGCAGTACATTGGACAATAGTCTGTAGTTTTATTTTTGGTTGTAAGAGATAAAACAGATGGACACCTTTCAAAATTATTTGCAGAGAGTAGCACAACCCATATTAGTGCATGGGGTAAAATGGCAAAAGAGGATAATGAGGATGAACTTGTTGGGCCCTCTTTAGACACAATTGATGAAGTTTGATGTGAGGAAAAGAGGGACTGGGCACAAGCTTGTTTTGGCTTAAACTGTGGTTTTAACTGTTTAAAATACTTAAATATAGCAAGTTTGTTTTATTTTTAAGAATCGGTACCTAACTACTAACAAGAGTCAAATTACAGACTCTGGTGGATTGAATTGTGTAGTGTATTAAAACTTAAAGAAAACTAAGAGCAAAGTTAAATATAAGCATTGGTTGTAAGATTGTATTGTTTATTTAAACTTGTGGATTTGGATCTATTCTTTGTATATCTCATGACACAATGCTGAAATACTCAGATATCTAGTTTCCACTGGGAAGTAAGGGTTAAAGGTTTTGATTCTTCACCCAGGGAGGCATAATGTCATTTGGTTATGGTGCAAAAAAGGTGTCTTCAGAGGGTTACACAACAGGGAGGCTGTATTAAATGGGGAGGGCAGGAACGGTGACGGGAAAGCTCCGAACTAATGACAAAGTGAACATTCTTTACAGAGAGGCCTTGGGCCAGGCTGGAAAATTCAAATTTAGCCTGAGAAGGAATGGAAACATCTTCAGCGCTTATCAGGAAATGAATGTGGGGTTACATCAACAGAGCAGTGCATGCCAGCAAATGCATGAATGTCTGTATGACAGGCTGTTCCTGTGTTCTGCTGGAAATATTTCTGACATTTACTAAGCATCTGATGATTTATTTGACCTCACAGAGACGCCCAACTGTTATCATTTCAGCCTTGACCTAAAGTAGTAAACAAGATAATTATTCACTAAGTATACTAAGCAATTCTGTTAACTACATAAACTTTTTTCTAATGTAAATATTTCTGTAACTGAAAACAGTGCCATTGTCAAAGTTCAAGACTTTAAACATTAAATACTTAAAAGCAGAAATAAGATTTAAAAAAACTATTTATAATTTATAACTAATTTCCAGAAATATTCCGGACACTTTCTAAAAAAAACTGAAATCCGTTTGTTACTTCACTTGACATGTTACATTAATTTTAAAGACAAAAGGACAAAATATTTTCAGTGGTTTCAATAATGATCATACAATGATTTATATTCTTTGGTAATAACTAATGCCTGCAACACTCAAGAAATATAAAACAAAGTCATGTTGACATCAAGGTCACATCACCTTTTATTGATACCTTTTGATTGTTTGGGAACTGATTATGCTAAATGTTGAAGTTTTGCAGACTTAATTTTGTAAGACTGTATGTATACAGATTTTCAAAAGGAAACAGATGTGGACTGCAGGTAGGCCAGTGAACCACATACATTCAAAAGCCATTAAACTCTGTTTAAACTAAAACAAACAAGCAGGACAACACAATTACAGATGATGTCTGGATGGTCTGTTTGGAGACTTTGTAGAAGGTCTATCTGACATCTCCTTTCCCAAAAAAACTAGCTGAACTGAGTCGCCTAACCACAAAATGTTTCAACTGTTTTTCACACAGAGAATGGTGCAAAATTATTAAAAGGCCAATTTACTTGATGTTGTTTCAGCAGTGGCAAACATCACTAAGTGACAATGGTGTTCTCTTGAGCCCATGTGGCTAGGTTCATCATGGTAGCATGATGGTTTCACAATATTACCCACCTAGCTGTGATTTTCACTCTTAACTTTTGTGCACCAAACTGTCTCAGATTATCTTACTGTTATTAAAGCAGACTCTAGTATGTGGCTCACAGTGTGGTGGTAGCAGGTAAGACATGTTAGGAAATCAGAAATCACTACATTGTAAGAAAAGTTGGTTGAGAAAATATTATTTGGACTCTTCAATGTGTCCTAAATGGGATAAAGGACAAGTGTATGGTGGAATTTCAGAAAACAGAGTTCATGAACACAGAAGGAGACGGGAACAGAGAGAAGAAGAGCTTGGTGGGTTCACATCATGCTGAAGGAATTTGGCAGTGTTTGATGCTCTGACATTTGTTTACTTCTTCATTTAGTTTCTGGGAATTGACATCAGAGGTGAAATTTAAGGCCAATACATAACATAATCCAAGAAAATAGAAAGACAAGCAGAAAGCAAGATGTGGTCATTCCTCTAAACTGCTTAGTGTGTGTCCAAATGGATGTTAAAATCATGCAGTGAAGTTACATCTATTAGGATCAATGTAGTCTGATTTATGCTGGACTAGTTAGTAAATTATTATATTTAATGAACTTAATGAACACTGGGTGTCGAATTGTTTAACTAAATACTAATACTAGTTAACGATTTGGGTTTTAAGCTCAGAACCTCATTGGGGCTTTACTTAATAAATAAATAAATACAGAATAAACCTTTTTTGTTGTAAATCCAATTACCTATTTTTGTGTTGGTGATATTTTAGCTGGATTTTGGTTGGCCAACATGTTAAATTTTACATAGTAAATAATAATGCTAAATTTGTTAGATTATGGCACTGGATACCAACTTGGACCAAAAACAAGTCACCAGCTGTGCAATGTGGTAAGGGATGTAATCTGTATGTTTAGAAACTCTTTGGCCTTTAGGCAGAGTAAGTAAAAGTGTTGAAGGGTGACCAGTTGAGAGAACAGTTGTGAAAATGCAGGCGCCAGGCACCAGATGTGATTACCACAGTGGCCTGCACTAAAAATAGAGTACTGTTCTCAGCATACAGAGTAGAACTCTGTGAATCAGTGCACAATAACATAGCATGAGTTCCTCTTGGGAGCTTACCTCACCACCATAATGGTATCAGTAGGTCATTTTCAATGAAATCATTGATCAGGAGTTGCAGCACTGGGGCAGTAAAGCATAGTGGGTTACACAGACACAGGAAGTCAGGAAGAGAAGCAGATGCTGATACATTTTTCTTGCATTAGTTATATACTGAACTTACAATGAGTGCACTTCATCCCAGTGCAAAGTAGGGATCCCCACAGTTTTGTAATAACATTTACTGAACTGTATCATGCCTACATTTGGTAATCTTTGACTCATTTAATAATTTTATGTCTATTCTCAGTCCCCAAATTATTACTTATTGCAACTTGCCTCTTACAAGTGTAAATAAACCTCAGATACTACATCTGTGTTGGAGGAGGCATATGGCACTCATTGCTCTTGAGAAATGTTCACTCCCCACCAAAAGTATTGGAAGTATGAGTCTGATCCCTTTATCTCTGCTGTAAACTGAAAATATTGGGTCTGACATATGCATATGAGATAAAAGATCAACATTTCAGATTTTTTTCCAGGTATTTACATCTGGATCTGATACACAGTTCAGAAGATAGCACCTTTTGTCAGAACCCACCCATTTTACTTGTGAGCAAAAGTATTGGAACTTGTGACTGTCAGTCATGTTTTGTTGCCCAGGTGTCTCCTTTTACACCGATTGTTCAGACAACAAATAGCACTGAATGTCTACACTCAGTTTCAGATTTGAGTTTTGCCTGTTCAGACTGTGCATTTATAGTTAAAGAAGTAATCAACATGAAAACCAGAGAGCTTTATATGGGTGAAAAACAAGCTACTAATAAGCTGAGAGAAGATAAAAAACAATCAGAGCCAATAGCACAAATATTGGCTGTAGCCAGTGCAACCATTTGGAATGTCCTGAAGAAGAAAGTTGTCACTGGTGTACAGATGTAACAGATGTAACAGATGTCTAACACATAGATCAAGGAAAACAACAGCAGAATACAAGAGAAACACTGAAAGTGCTGTAAAAAGGCCCTTAAACAACTGTTAGTGACATCAGAAACAGGAGTGAAGGAATCCCAATCTACTGTTCACAGAAAACTTAATGAAACAAAAGTACAGAGGCTTCACCAGAAGATGTAAGCCTTTAATTAGCCTATTAGCCCCTAATAAGAAGTACAGATACTAGCTTCAGAAATCCTGGGACAAAGTTTTTTGGACTTATGAGACAAAGATGAACTTTTACCAATGTGATGGAAAGGCTTAATTTTGGAAAAATGAAGGATCTGCTCATGATCCCAAATATACAAGCTCATCTATGAAACACAGTGGAGGTAATTTGAAGATATATGAAAGTAGACTGATTGGGAGATCCTTCATGTAACACCAAGAAAATGACCCAAAACACTCCAAAGCTACAAAGGAGATTATGAGATTATCGGGGCTATTAAGTGGAAGGTTTGAGACAGGCCTCCAGACTTAAACCCTATAGGACATTACCTCCTAAAGAGGAGTAACTCCCTAAAACAAACACCAACTGAAAGAAGCTGCAGTGAAAGCCTGGAAGAGCATCATAAAAGATGAATGCTAAAAAGTTTATTGATGTCAGTGGGTCACAGGTCTGATATTACAAGCAAAGTGTTTTCAACTAAATATGATGTCAAGATGTCCAATAGTTTTGACAAACTTCTCCAAATTGTCAAATAGCAGAACATGTTATTTACTTTGCCCTTTAAATAGATAATCATTTACAAAGCAACACCTTAAAGCCAAAATTAAGGAAGTGCAAACTTCACAATTGGCCCAAATTTATTTCACAAAAAGGTAAATGAAACAATGTACTGTAGAAATAGAGATTTTACCCTGTAGGGTTGTTTCAATCCTTGCCTCCATCTGAGTTTCATGTTTCCTCTTTACTCTGTGTATTACACTTAGGTACATTGAGAGAGTGTTCACTGAAACCCCAACAAGGATAAAATATTCAGTATTAATGAATGCAAGCCAATGCAAACTATTAAAACATATATATGAGAATGAAAGTCATTCTTTTGTCATCCCTTATCTTCTCAATTAATCAATTATCCATTTACTAGCAACACCAAAGCTTTATGGTGCACTCCATGTATGATGTAGAATATCCTTTGTATTTGTAGACTGATACCATGATTTGATGTTATAAAGTGGATAATACTGAATTGATCTAGACTGAACCCTTATTATTATAATTATTATTATAATTTCAGCTGAACAGCAGTTTGGGTGATTTATACAGGAAACCTCGCGTGCTGGTCCTTACTGTCCTCAAACATCACTGGATTGATCTGACACTAGTTATTAAAAAGTAAGTCCTGTGACTTCTCAGCACAAGCATAGCCAAACATTGAAAACGACTGTTAGATTCAGCAATAATTCACATGAAATGTGAAAATGCTGTATTCGTGTCAAGTATTTTAGCAAGACATCTTGAAAAGTCCTACATAATTATTACATTTTTACCAACATACATCATTCAATTTATTAGACAGCATGGTAAAGCACAGATCTATATTAATGTGATCTTTATTCAGTGAGAGCAAAGTATCCAACCACACATACTAACCTTCACACACACACACACACACACACACACACACACACACACACGGATTCCAAAGCAAAGTGTGAAAGTACAGAATGATGATCACTGTTACAATGCAAGTGCACATGTGTTTCCCTTCTCAGGACTTGCACTCAGATTTTATATTACCAGTCTAACAATGTTTAAAAATGCTTAAATCCTTAAAATGTTTTAAATCAGTAGTCAAAACAAATCTGAAAGGTAATAAAATTACCTAAAACTTTCCTTAACTGACAAAAGTACAAATGAACAATTTCAACTGCTTTACTGGCTTATTTTTACAATTTGATTCCTGCAGAACACCATGTTACATTTTATACATAGGCAAAATAAAAGCTTAAAATGATGCAACTCAAAATGATGCAAATATTTTTTGGACACTGCATTTGGCAAACCTGCTTAGATTTAAGTAACAGTTTTAGGTATGTGGTGAAACTGTTGGTCAATAAAAGTAAGGATTTATTTCTTAAGCAACAATATTCCCTGTTCCAAAAACTACAATTATTTCAGTTGATTATTTTATTTTAGCAGCCTTCAGTAAAAGACAACGATTAATCCAGTGGGACTAGAGTCTGCATGACCCAGATGTTTGGACATTTAAATTGTTTCTGTGTATACTACAATACATCAAGCAGAAAAAAAAACCATGGGAGACGCATTTCAACAGCAGCAGCAAAAGTGAACATTTTTTTTTTATCTCAGGCAGGAAATAACATGCCAATTCCACTGAGAACAACAAGGACAAGTTCACACACAGTTTCACTACAGCTAATTGCCAAGCAGAGAATAATTCAGCAGAGTTCAGCTTCTGAGGCCTCAGTAGGCCTCAACTGCTGCCAAAGTGCACAAATGGTAAATGTCAGTGCTGTCAAAAGAATTATGGCAATGTTTATGCAGCAATTCATCACCTCTAATTCTATAAAGTTGATGCTAAATGGTTAACTTGAAACTTGTGCAAAGGTCAAACAGAATTGAATGGTAATTGTAATGTAAGCGGTTTAGACTTCAGAATAGTTGGTGGTGTACATACTTCACTGGAACATAACAAAATAAGGATCTCCTAATACACATGTTGGGAAGTGCAAAAGAAATACTTGTGCTTGTTGAAGAGCTGGGATAGGCTCCAGCACCCCTACCCTAACCTAATTAGGATAAGGGGTTAAAGAAAAAGAACTGAACGGAAAAAATACTTAGTTTGAAGTAGTAACTACAGTAAACATACATTGGTTGTTGAACCTTAACTAATTGAAACTGGTAAATAAATAATGTCTAGCGGACTAACAGACCTGGTCTAAAGGATACTTTTATACTTTCATTTTAATAAAGCATTACTTGCAATATGTGTCGATTACCAAGGAAAGGAAACCACTTAATGAATCACAAGCACTACAATTATTGCTGTTGTCTCATCAAACAATAATATAACTGGATAACAGTTGGAATTAGGATGGCTCTAACTGCGGTGGTAGAAAAAAAGAAAAATAGATTCCACTAATCCTAGATGCTTAATAAATGCTTTTAATTAACAATACTTTACAACAAATTACAACTAAATTCAACAACAAAAATCAACTGATCATAAACTTTACATTTAACAGCATGCGCCAGTCTTAAAATTTGCTTCTGTAAGTCCTAAAACGATTTTCAGAATTTTCATTTAAACCGCTACCTATCTAACTATCAACCAGCAGGAAAACAAAAACATACCAGCAGCTCCCTGATATGGGAATTTTTACCAGTCAGCTCATTGCAATTCACCATGTTGTTTAGTAAATATCATAAATGTTCATGATATAGTTCATGGGTTTGAGCTGGGAAATATGAAAATATGACATCAAAAAACAGATTTATAAAATCATAAGTTACAATAAATGTAGAAGGCATTACACAAATGTATGTGAGTAACCACAGACCATCTATAACCATCTCATAATTTCACTGCACACTTGAGGATGAGTGGTCAAGCAGTATGCATTATTTCTCCCTCGTCAGTTCAATTCAGGATAATTCATGTCTTACAGTTTTATGTGAACTAGCATGTTGGCAGCACATGAAGGCAGCAGTAATGCAGTGTAGTATTCACACACTGCTGTTTGCACTGGGTTGAGAGTTCATTTCAGCAGGTGCGTCACTGGATAAAAGTGTCACGATGTCATCATCAACAAATAATAAAAGGGTTATATATACTATGAACACTTTTTGAGAGTCATGAACACAACCTAAATAAAACACATAAACATCTAGGTAAATACTTAAAATTACTTCTAAACTATGTGGAATATAGTTGTTGTTTTAGCTTAAACACCTAAACATAAATGACATATGTATTATGCTGCAAGGAACTTTCTCTAGAAGTTTCTCTAGAAGTAATAGTAATGATATTTGTTATTTTGATATTAATGAACTATGTAGGGTACGGTGTAATGTCTTCTAGAACTAAGTGCACTATGTATCTATTTGTTGTATCCAGAAGGGCGGCACGGTGGCCCTTAGATAATATTTTGTGCTTTCTTGAGGCTCTTTGTAGGGCTTTAGATTAAATTGGAGGAAACTTTGTCTTTATAACATTCAAAATAAGAGACACAGACCTAAAAGTTGGATGTTATGCTATAGCACCACCGTATTGTCAGTCGGGATGGGTTTGAAGTACAAGTCAGGGTTGGGTTACAAAAACTATCCAAATCTCTGATGATCCCCCGGAGCACCAACAAATCCATTATCATCAAATGGAAAGAACATGGTACCCAAACAAACCTGCCAAGAGAGGGCCACCCCTAAAACTCTCAGACCGGGCAAGGAGGGCATTAATTAGAGAGGAAGCACAAAGACCAAAGGTAACCCTGAAGGAGCTGCAGAGTTCACAAGCAGAGACTGGAGAATCTGTCCAGATGACCACAATAAGCCGTACACTCCATACCACTGGGCTTTATGGAAGAGTGGGCAGAAAAAGCCTTTACTTAAAGACAAAAATAGGAAGGCTCATTAAGAGTTTGACAAAAGGCATGTGGGAGAGTCCCCAAATGTATTGAGGAAGATGCTCTGGTCAGATGAGACCAAAATTGAACTTGAAATATGGTGGTGGCAGCATCATGCTGTGGGGATGTTTTTCAGCAGCAGGAACTGGGAAACTGGTCCGAGTTGAGGGGAAGGTGGATGATGGTAAATACAGAGATATTCTTGAGCAAAACCTGTAATGGTCAGTGATTTGAGACTGGGACGGAGGTTCACCTTCCAACAGGAC
>JAYDZG010000001.1:9210644-9225016 GCA_034509265.1 Microcambeva bendego | reverse complement strand
ATGGCTGTGTTTGAAATAACCTTTGATGATCAACCTTTTTAACGAATAACCTTTCACTGTCAGTAATGTAACCAAAAGTGTAAAACATAATGTTAATAAAATGCTAATAAAACAAAACAAACAATATTTCTAAATCAGCTTGTGACCAGGACTTTGAGCACACTTAAAAGTGCACCAAATGTTTTTCGAATTCTCGAAAAAGCCAAATTCATGTATAGATCCGTATGACTTTTATCTCTAATTAAAGGACACTTGAACTTTGGAATATCCACCCAGAATGGTCTAATAAAATTTTACTTTGTTTAATGAAAAGCAATGAAAAAAAACCCACACAAAACATGATTTGTGTCATGGTAGCTTACAGAAGACCTAATCACAATGAGATGGTTAGCGCAAAATGCCAGCATTGTGATAGTGTGGGGGTGCATTGTTGCATCAGGATCAGGATGACTTGCTTCTGTTAATCCACACATCCTTGAGAATAATGTAAACTAACCACTTTGATGAAAAGGACTAAATAACGATTACATAGAAAAAAAAAGATTTGTAGTGGCCTAAAGTAGTTAGTGTAATATTATTTTGGGTTAAATCTATCATCATTCAGTGTGACATATCAGCTACAGCTGAAGAAATGAAAATGGCAACTTAAAAATAGTTAACAAAGTTAACTCAATGAAGCAGAATAGCATAAGTAGCAAGTACAGGAGATCGGTGTGTTATTGAGCCTCATAAAGTATGAGGTCAGAGCAGGAACGACAGATGAAAACAAGCACTATAATGCTTGCAAAGCAGCTAAGCAGAGCCTTTGGACACAGGTTTAGCATCTCAACAGTTATTCATGTAGACCACAAACATATAGGATCACCCTACTAAGTGAACGAGGTGGGGATGTGATGATGCAATTCGAATAAAACTAAACAGTGCTGTTTCTCTATACACTGCCTCCACAAGCACAACTAATATACATATACAAATACTGTATTCCTTGTATTCTCACTTTTCAAAGAACAGCATCATAAAAATCCCATAGCCCAATCCACAAATCCCATACACTGTGACTCCTGCATCATATCACTGTAAACAAATGCCATGATAGGAGCCTGGCTGCTCTCTGCTGATCTGCAGCAGCACTCAGAACTGCCTAGTAACCAGAATTACAAAAACAGCATCAACACGGATGTGCTGCACCACTCAGCGATCCGTCATCCACTGCGTCTGATCGGAGTCATCCCCACACACGAACACAGAATTCCACCCATCCATTATTTAGACACATTAACATCTACACTTAAAACTGACTCAACAAGACAGACTGTATATCTTATTCATATATCATAATAGTATTCTTTCATGCAGGCAATGTGGATACTTACGTTTACATGGACAAGCCCTCCTGTAATGTATGTGTGTGTGTGTGTATGTGGGAGTATGAAAGCTGGCGCTGGCGGGATGCGAAGAAGCTGGCGTTGCATGCGTCTAATGGCGCTGCCTCTGCTTGACAACAGTCTGGTTGAGGAGGAAAAGGGTTGGGGGAGTTGTGGCTCGACTCTAGGCTGGGCAGTGCACTGCAGTTTGAGATGCGCTATCACAAGCAGACACATTTCAACAGCCATAAATGATTGGGTAGTAGTTTGAATACTTATTAATGAATTGTATTTATTAACTGTTATAGGACCTAAGTTGCGGTGGTTTTGGTGCAATGAAATTCACCCTAGGCATGTCATGAACAAGAAATTTAAGACAGTAAACATGTATGTCTTTGGAAGTACCTGGAGAAGCATGCACAACTTCACACAGACAACAACGTAGGTCCCCCATTTGGCACTCTATCATCCAAAACAACCCTGGTCCCTTCTGCCAAATGTAGATGCACAGTTGTCGATTGCTTCTCATATTGAGGTATGTTTCATGGTCCCATTCCGTTCCCTGTTTTTTTCTGGAGCTATGTGTATTGGAAACTTTTACCACTTCTCTGGAGCTTCGTAGTTCCTTCACTAGAAATTTTCGAGGACAAGGTCTGAACACTTTTTTTTACCACTGTGCTTTTACACACAGTGGAATTTGCATTTAAAGCCAATCCCTGCAGTGAAACACACATTTACACGCTAGTGAACACTAGGGGCAGTGAGCACGCGTGCATGGCGTGGTGGGCCATCCTTGGGATTCCTTACTCAAGGGCACTTAAGTGGTGACCTGTCAGTTCTGGGAATCAAACCCATAACCCTTCGGTCACAAGCCCAGTTCACTAACTACCAGGCCACGGCAGCCCCAATCAAACTCTTCTATTCCCACTCTGTTTACTGTCCCTTCATCCTCTTCTTCTAGTTCCTGGTCATCTTTTTCTGCTGTTGACACTTATGCTATCTCAAAGATCTTGGCCACTTCTAAGCCCACCACCACATTTCTCAACTCCGCCCCTACTCATCTTCTGAAATCTTGTGACTTGAACCTCCTATCTGTCCTCTCATCAATTTCTCATTCTTTTATGGTTCTGTTCCTTCTGATCTTAAAACTGTAGCTATCACTCCCATTCTGGACAGATCCAAAACTGCTCTACTCTATATGCTGAATTATCTAGTCTGGCTTTGCCTCAGTTCTTCTTCTAGATCACTCTACAGATTTTGATATGGTTAACCACAACATCCTTCTAACTTGTCTGTCTGATACTGGGATTTCTGGCACTGTTCTTTCCTACCTATCTGATTGGCATTTCTTCAATCGTTTAGGTCATTATGTTTCCAACACTGCTTTGGTAAAGCAATGAGAACCACAAGGCTCTGTATTGGGAACTCTGATTTTCATTATTTATTCATATCACCACTTTGTTCTATAATTTCTTTTTTCACCTCCACACTATGACTAGTCTTCAACCCTTTCTTTCATTTGAGATGGCAGAGACACTTATTTGTCCCCATCAAACTGGACTATTGCAATTCCTTTTTACACTCCCTGCTCTAAACCCTCTATCTTCAGTACAAGACTAAATGCTGCCCTGTCCTGCAAAAACTTCCCTGGCTTCCAATTCCAATGCAAATTAAATATAAAATACTGGTCCTCACCATCAGAGCACTTCATGGTCTCGCCATGGGTGGCAGATATTTTGGCGTTACCGCCCCAGCACTCTGGAACTCTCTTCCCTCGACTCCACTAATTTTTTTTATTTCTGAACTCAAGGCTTCGCTAAAAACTTATCTCTTCTCACAACACTTCTTGTTGAATGTAAATGTCTAACCTATCTTCACACACTTCTGTTTAGTTTGCTTCTAGTTTCTCTTACTATGCAGCGACCTTGAGCTTAGTAAGTTGAACTTATGCAATATAAGTTAAGCTTAATATTATTATTATTATTATTATTATTGTTATTGTTATTGTTGTTGTTATTATTATTGCAATAATAAACAGTATGTCAAAAAACTGAGTGACTATTTTAAATATATTCATCTTATGTAAGTTTGTTAACCAAGATCTTTGTTTACGATAATGGATTGGTTCAAGCCCCACCACTGCATGTTGCCACTGTTGGGCCCTTGAGAAACGCTCTTAGTCCTCCAATGCTTTTACTGTATACTGTACATACCTTTGGATAAAAGCATCTGCTAAATGCTAAGAATGTATTTGTATGTTTGGAGAACACAAAAGAGCACAGGAGAGAGTTGGACACTGAGGGGGAAGAAAAAAATAAAAAATATTTTTTGCTGTGATCAAAACTCAAACTCTTATTAAAACTATACTATCAACAATACACAAAAATGAAAAATGAACAATATAAACACGTGTTTAGTTCATTTTAATCATGACCAATTCACATCACAACACTTTCATAGCTTTGCAGCAATGGTTGGCTGCACAGATGGGTCAGCTTTCTCCAGTGACCTCTGTCTCATGTCGCCTGAAGCAAACTAAGCACTCATAATGCAATCATGATGTCAATCCAGCTTATTCTTGGTATTCTGAGTCCATCCTCAAGTCCCGTGATAACACTGCATATAATCTCATGTGAGTGTCTCATCACATGCCCAGAGTAACTTAACTGGGACTCACTCAATCTATGGTCAGTCCAAGATCAGTTGTAGCTGGGTGATGGCGCTAACTGTCTTGTTTCAATATCCTTGTCAATTGGACCATAACCATCATAATCACTGCCATGATTGACCGCACAAGCACATGTTACAATATTTGATGCATTACTTTTCAAATATAGTTCAGTCATTCCAATTTTCTACCATTCACTACAACCTCCAGTACTCCTTTATTGTTCAGCATCACTTTGTAAATTAAAATTTTGATTCGAACAACAAAACCTGATTTCTTCTTTTTGCTCATTTCAATGATATAGATAGTGTCTATGTTAAAGCGGAAAAATGTGAAACCATAAGGTTACTTAAAGAGAAACCCTAAAATTAATCAATAACAATGATACTGAATAACAAGATCACTTTATTTTAACTCAAACAATGATGTGTTGATAAACTGGAGGATATAGAGAAAGCTCATTTTGGCCTGCATTTCTACAATTCTATGCAAACATACAGAACAAAGTGCTTTTGAAGTTTATTAAAGTTGCCCTTACCTTGGTTGCTAAAAAACCAAGAAGGTTTAGAGGTGTCTTAGTTCTAGTACAAGTCTGTTAAAAGCTGATGCAGATGCTGATCTACAGATCCAGTTTCTTAGGTTACCATGGTTACACAGAACTTGAAAAGGGACTGGACAAACAGTAAAGGTTCATCACTTTACTCCAGCATCCCGAATAGCAAAACCCTTTTTCTAACAGCCATTTCACTCAATATTTAGATTTTTTAACATAAGTTAAAAGCCTGTTATTCAGATTTTTGCTAATGTTGTGTGTGATTGTTTTAGATCTTGTAACATATTTTATTATAATATAAAAACAACACAAATTGAGTTTGTGAAAATTCTCTTGACATACAATCAAATGTTCAGTCCTGGACTAGGCAGTCCTGATATTTGATGCGATAAAGATTAAAGATTGACCATTTAAAGATTGACTTATGTAGTTTAGTCGTTCATGTGACGACGACTGGAAAATTTCCCCATTATTACAAAAGGGGTTTGCCACTGGGAATCCCAGGGCTTTAGTAATCCCAATGGCTTTGTAATCATTTGAGACACGTTACCTTTTTAGACAAGCTAACCTGCTTTACATCATCAGAAAGGTTCTATTTAATAAATGTTTAAATTTGACAGGTCTTGCAGTAATCATGCCTGGGTGTGGCTAGTAAAATTGAACCCTGAATTGTTCGATGAATTCGCTTAACCTTGTCAAATTGAGCCCTGTAGGGCTGAACAGCATTTTTACCTCTTAAATCTTTATTTAAAAACACATTTCGGTTTCAAATTGCACATTACCTTATTTAAGTCAGAAAAGGTCCTACTAGTTTTTTATGTAAAACTTCAAAGCAATTCAAAATAAGAGCCACTGACAGTGATTGATGAAGGAATCTACATGTAATGAATAAACTGCCACTAATGATGCTTGATTTGGCAACATATTGAGGATTCATATGAAAGTAATGCCAAGCTGCTCGATTTGGAAGTTTGATTAGCTAAAAGAATTTTACATGACTCACATGACTATGTTATGATCCCATAACTAAGACATTATGGAATAAACTGATACCTGACACTTACATAGTTATTTTCTTTACTAGGCAATCACATGATAAAGCAGTCTTACATTATTAACCATCATAAAAAATCTTTATCTTCTCTAAGTTACAATCTAGGCTTCTACACAGACATTGTTGGCTGTGTCTTGAGGTGAGGACTATGCTTTGTTTGATTACCACATTATTCTGAAAAGACATAATGCAACTGGACTCAAACATACTTGAATCAACTTCTGCAGGGAGTGCCTTGTGTGATGCATAAGCTAAATATACACTATATGTCCATACAGATGTAGACATATGAGCTTGTTGAACATTCCATTCTCAAACCATGAGCATTAATATAGAGCCCCTCTTTGCAGCTATGAGTGCCTCAACTTGTTTGGAAAGTCCTTCCACAATAGTTTAGAACATCTGGGACATTGTGCATTTGTGATGGAAGGCACTGATGTTGCAAATATTGAATATGTGTTAATCATAACTGTTATGCAATACGTTCAATCAACATCAATGTGTTCGATAAGTAATATCATAACTTTAATTTTACCATCAGTGATTTATGCCATAATAATGTTCATAATATTAATAAAAAATTTGGCTTTGGCACATAATCACTTCAATGGCCAATTTGAATATTTTACATTACTATATTCAAAGAAATTTTGAATGACAGTACTTTGCAGTATGTAATTAGGTTAGACATGTTTTAAACATAGACAGAGCCTTTAAAGAAAAGATTGTTACAATTAAAATAAATCAACCTTCACATAGTAATCTCACCACTGTAAGGCAACATATATAGGCAAATTATGCCTTCATGCTTCATTGAAATCATATATTTGTTGTACATTTCTGTATATTTTTAACAAACCGTTTATTCAATGATTTAAGTCATCTTTGAGGATCACAAGGCAGACAAAACAAAAAAAATCTTGGGAAAGACATCAATCCATCACAAAGCACCACACCCTGCTATATCCATACAAGCAATTTAGGCTGGTCAGCGTTTAGAGTGGCCAATTTCTCTACAGTCATGTTTTTGGAGAAAGAACTAGGAACAAGCCCATACAGACATGACAACATGCCAAACTCCACATAGTAATCAGATAATGATAATATAAGAATCAAATTTAAGACCTTGGAGCAGTGTCAAACAAAACTATCACTTACAATGTACAAACCATAACAAATCATCAAAAAAATAAAACCAGTGAAAGTTCATAAAATGAGTTTAATTCCAGAATTTCCGAATGGTTAATCATCTTCCTTTTCTTGTCACAAAATAAAAAAAGGTTTCACGTTTAAAAGTTTGTTATAGCCTTGTGTCATTTCCGTGACAAACTAAAATTGCTAAAGGCTGCACCGTTGCTAGCAGTTTTACAGAAAGCATGAAATTCTGCCACACTATCCACAGATGCAGTTTATAATACAACCACCATGTAAAACATGCTGCTACCATGTTCATGAGACAGAGGGATGCTCTTGTTGGAAAAAAATAAAAGGTAAAACCACTTACACATAAATTTAAAAATAACTCATCAGTGTTAATTCAAACTTAAAACAGTTATTGTATAAATTTGATTGCTTCAGTTTTTTTTATCTGCACCCATTAGGGTTTGTCACAGCATATTGTGAGCCACATTATTAATTTGGCATAGTTTTTGACATACGCCAGAAGTCCTTCCTAACCCTCCCTATTTACCCAGGCCTGGGACTTGTACTGCATTGTGTATCCTTGAGACTACAAACCTGTAAGACAATTCAGTGTCTCAGGTGTGTCAGTGTCTCAACTAACTACCTGTTTTTGACAGTAGGAAACCCACACAGTCAAGGGGAACACATGCAAATTCCACTCAGAAAGGATCCAGACTACCCTGCCTAGAAATTGAACCCAGGACCTTCTTGCTCTGAGGCAACTTTGCTACCTGCTGAGTTACTGTGCCATTCAAATAATTGCTATAACTAAAACATTAAATAGTAAAAAATATATAAGATCATTTGCATTTATTAATACATTGATAGATGAGTCAGATTAAAATGAATTATTGACCTGTTGTAAAAGAAAAGAAAACTGTATTAGTGGTGTCATCGTGTTGGTATCAAGCAAGGGAAGGCCCCAGGAATCATCACAGCCCTTTTCTTTTTTTTTTCTCTGTCATAAGTTTAATGACATCATTGACATCCTAATGACATCTCCCAAAATGCTTTCATGTTTTAATATGTTTTATTTATTATGGCATACGATATTAATAAACAATACTCGATTGTTTCCAAATGAATAAACCTATCATGATTTAAATGTTTTCTATTTTATTTTATTATATATTTTTTATTATTATTTGTAATGCTTCGCGATAGGTGACATCAAAAACACACACACACACACACACACACACACACACACACACACACACACACACACACCAATAACAAAGAGTATAACCAAACACTCACCTCCAGAATGACAGCTCAAGACAGGAAGACGAACACATTGTGCCCTACCAGCGCGCCAATTTATTCCGCATCCTATTCCCTTCTGCTGCCCCCACACACAGTGCCGTATTTAAATGGCGCACCAGTGGAAACAGCGCAAGTGATTGTATGAAGTACCGCATGCGCGTTCTGAATCACTGGTACGTACCATAGTCACCAATCTCCCCAAACCACATCATCCTGCTCAGCTCTCTTCAGCGCTAAACATTAAAGCTGTGATTACTGCGGGTCCGAACTGATCCCGAACACGAGCTCACGCACCGCTGTCACTGAGCACTGAGCACGCGGATCACAAAACAACATGTCAAAAACAGCATGGATCGCATTCACACCTAAACTCAACCTCACGGCTGATAAGATCAAACAATGACGATGTATGAAGTAGTCAAATACATAAAAAACACCAAGAAGGTGCACGACCAGGATGAGGTCATGGTTCAGCAAGGGGAAAATATGTGGTTGACGTCACTTTCAGCCAATAGAATTCGGTCGCTTAGGGCTCAGTGACGTCAGCGCTGTGATCCGCAGATTAAAGGGGCACGGGGATTTAAAAGAGCACGCGCCGCCATGAGCAGGTACAGCGATCCTGTAGCTCACTCTATGCACATCTGGATTTTCTTACTACATACATATAATCGGAACACCAGTCATTCCTTGGCTACACATTGATAATACAATACATGTGCAACAGCAGATGATAATATTTGGATGTAATTCTTATGACTTCACCACTAGGTGGCGTGGTCTGGGAAACACCAGACATCAACAGCGGCACCACGCGGTGAAACAAAAGGCAGAATGCCCATTAAATGCATAATATGCTTTTCAAAAATAAAACAATGTAAAGAATGAATGATTAATTATACATTGACCTTTCCAACCGTGGTGTTGTGTGTCTAAAGTGAGAAATATAATGCATTACTAACATTTAATTCATTTATCATTGAACACCTTCAACCTGTTTTTTTTTTTGGACAATTTTTGGCTTGTTTGAATTTTTTTTTGTGATTGTTGTAGACCATTTAGAGCTAAACACAAACACTTTGCAGTGTCCGTTTGCCTGTATTGGACCCAATAAGAATTATTTTACACTATGCTATTTCACAGTTCTACTATAAAAAAATATAAAAATGTAAATAGGTTCAGCTATAACCCTAACAGTTTTTCTGTAAAACAACACCGTACATTTTCCCTGGACTCTTTTTTTGTAACGTGATTTTTTAATTTATTAAAAATAAAAATGTTAAAACATTACATGTACATAATTATTCACAGTATTTGCTTTGACGCTCAATATTGAGCTCAGATGCATCCTGTTTCCACTGATCATCCTTCAGTTGTATTGACAAGTAGACTGGTAAATTTAGTTGATTGGACATGATTTGGAAAGGCACACACTTGTCTACATGAGGTCTTATAGCTGACAGTAAATGTCAGAGCACAAATCGAGCCATGAAGTCCAAGGAATTGTCTGTAGACCTCCAAGACAGGATTGTATTGAGGCCAATATCTGAGGAAGGGTACAGAAACATTTCTGCAGCATTGAAGATACCAATGAGCACAGTGGCCTCCATCATCCATAAATGGAAGAAGTTTGGAACCACCAGGACTCTTTCTAGAGCTGTCCGCCGGGCCAATCTGAGTGAATGGGGTCAAATTGACTTAGTCAGGGAGATGACCAACAACCCAAGGGTCACTCTGATAGAGCTTCAGCATTGCTCTGTGGAAAGAGGAGAACCTTCCAGAAGGACAACCATTTCTGCTGCACTCCACCAATCAGGCCTGTATGGTAGAGTGGCCAGACGGGAGCCACTCCTCCGTAAAATGACAAGACAGCCCGCTTGGAGTAAGCCAAAAGGCACTTAAAGAACTCTCACTTAAAGAATGCTCTTAGTGAAGCATGGTGGTGGCAGCATCATGCTGTTGGGTTGTTTTTCGGCAGCAGTAACTGGGAAACTAGTCAGGGTTGAGGGATGACCATGCAGCAATGTACAGAGATATTCTAGAAGAAAACCTGCTCCCGAGTGATCTGGACTGGGGCAAAGGTTCACCTTCCTACAGGACAATGACGGTAATCACACAGCCAAGATAACAAATGAGTGGCTTCAGAATAATTCTGTGAATGTTCTTGAATGGCCCAGCCAAAGCCACAACTTGAGCATCTCTGGAGAGATTTGAAATTGTCTGTGCACCAATGCTCAACATCCAGCCTGATGGAGCTTGAGAGGTTCTGCAAAGAATAAGAGAAACTGCCCAAAATAGTGTTCAGAACACGGTACATCACAGTTCATTGTTTCCTGAATCCATATGATACGTGGAACCACAGCACATGGTTCTACTTTGCATCAGTCCACATCAGATAAGCCTGAAGCAAGAAAAGTTGGTGGCAATTTTATTTCCATGAGGGTATCTTTGTTACAAAACTGTGACAAAGGGTTTAAGAGTTACTGTCATGCAGTATTGGTTTTTGGCCTTGACATTTATTTGCTATTTGTTTATGTAATCATTAAAATATTTTATGTTATGACTCATGATGGGTGAAATTTCTAAATCACTTAATTTTAATGACTAGATAGGTAAACAAAAATCCATTGTCTGAAGATTTCTGCAAAGTATTTGTTTTAGGACTTTTAAGATTCATAGATTTACTTAAATGTTCAAAATCTTTTAAAAATATTATGAAGAGTAAATAATGAAATCTCCAAATTCCTTACAATTATGCATTAATAAATGTTTTTCCTAAACCGCTGAACTATTAGCTCCACTGTTTCCCCAATGCTTGTTTAATGTCATTACAGCTTCACCTTTTGTTGGTTTTCTTTGTACTGGTATTACAGGTCTTAACTGGACCATGTCCCATCTTTTTAAAAATCTATTATATAAATGTAAGAGTTTGGACAAAAAATAAATGAATACTGTAGAACAAAGTTTTTGTTCTGTAAAACATGTCATATGTTGAAACCACGAAAAGTACCAGGAAGAGATAAAACAAAGCAAATTCAGTTTACTCTTCCTCTTACATGATGTGAGTTTTCAGGCATTTGTGAAACTCTAGATCATTAACTCAGGTAGATGTTAATGTTTCAGAGAGCAGTGAGATATTAATCCAGAGGAACCCAATAAAGTGAAGTTTACATGTTCACCCATTGTGACAAAAAGTAAAATAAATGGGTGAGTGAGCATGTTTTTAATAGAGACACAAATCAGATATAAACACATATGGGTTTGTCATATTCAAATCAATAACCACTGAATGAGCACAACATGTAAGCAGTTCTATCTTAGCAACACCAAACATTTGAATTTCTTAGATAAACAACAGTGACAGTAGAGTGAACCATACCAAAATTTGTCGTGACTTGATGCAACAAGTGGTGTACTCCAATTTTACGCTGAACTAAGTGATATATATGTCTATGTATACCACAGATGAGCAAAAGTCTGTAAAATGTATGTAGATGTTTTTGTATGCATTTTAAATACCATCTTCAAACAGAATAGACGTCCAGTTCCTTAACCAATGCAGCCTTAATGTGGTCTGAACGTGGAAGTTTGACCAAAAACATTAATCAGTTAATTACACATTAGAACACAAGTTTACAGGTATGTAAAGTTTAAACTATTGAACCCCAAATCAAAAAATAATTTTAATACATTCCTTCCTATTTCTTATGTTAGTAAAGGTACAAGTATTGTATCAAAATTTACTTTAATAGAAATAAAAGTCACCTCTTAAAACAAAATACATTTTCTAATATTAAATGTACTTAAGCTTAAAAAGCATTTCTTTCTGATATCAAATGTACTTAAATATTAAAAGTAGAAGTAACAGTAGAAGTAAACCCCTGTTCCAACTTTTTTTGAAATGTGTTGTCGGTTTAAAATACAGATCTATGTGTGTTAATTTGATTAATTAAAACTCAAGACATGTGAAGTTAAAATCCTGTGTAACTTTAAGCACTTTAATGATCTGCTGAACCATTTAGTTTGAGTCTAAATATTTGGGTAAAAATAACCTGTATAAAAGCAATAAGGTAAATGATAAATAATATTGTAAATGCATCTGGAATTTTAAGAAAATACCATTTATAACTTTCTAGCAGCTGAAAAACATCTATGAGAAGTTGGTAAAAGTTGAAAACTAGGAAACACATCTTACATCACTTAGCTACCACATTTCTTCTTATTTTATTTTGCAGTAATAAGTAATGAATTTGCATATGGAAAATGTATCCGAGTAAAAGTACATATTTTAGAAAATGTAGAGGAGTAAAAGCTTACGGAAAAAATATACTTAAATAAAAATATTTAAGTACTGTACACCACTGCCTGTACCACATTAAAAAACTGGTAAGGTGACCCCTTTGCAGTGTTGCCAATTCCTACTCACAATATTATACCAGACAATGCAGTATTATTCGATCCTATGCTTGCAAACAAGTCTTAAGCTGTGCAAATCTTAGCTCTGCTACCGGCAGACTAGACACAGACTAGGGGGCTTGTTACTAATAGTGTTACAAAATGTTATTGTGCCAGTGTATAATGACAATGACAATAAAGATTATATTCTATGTTATTCTGTTATCAGTGAACAACAGAGTAAACAAAATGGGATCAGGCAATTGGATACGATTAGACTGGAGGAAAATTTGGAGGGATGCAAGACAGGAAAGCTGCATAAACAGAGGTGGGGCAAACTCCATATGGTTTGGGGAGTAATGTTTTTAGACAGACTGTAAACAGAGATCTGAGATTTTGCAGCCCAGAGGAAAAAGTAATTATGCTAAACCCGGATACTAACGGCATTGCCATAAATACTTCACAACAGATATATATATATATATATATATATATGTGGATGTGTGATGGATGGATGGATGTATATATATACAGATAGATGGAAAGACACAGAGAGAGAGATAGACAGACAGACAGACAGACAGACAGACAGACAGAAAGATAGATAGATATATAGACAGGCAGATAGATAGATAGTACATGGTTTGGAAGTTGCTGTGAAGTGGTCCAAAATGATGCAGTTATCTTCTGCTGGTATCATTATGCTCTCAGTTTTAAAGAGGTTTTAATGTTCATCAAAGTAAACATTGTTAACATTAACAACGTACAGTAAGCAAAAGCTTGTTTTTAAGTTCAAGCTTCCCAGCTTTTCTGCCTCCTTATCTTTCTAATAGTTTATTAAAGAAAAAAAATCCCAGCTGAATTTGTCACATTAAGCCCATAGCTGTGTGCGCCTTTGCTGGTCATTAAATTTGTGGTGTTTCTGTGCTTGTCTTGCATAATATGCAAGTTTATCCTTCCATGCTAAAGAAGGATAATTATGTACTTGTTATGTACTGTATGTTCAGCTATGTTGTTAAGTTGTTGTTTTGTAAGTTTGTTGGTTTGCTTGCTGGCTTTTTTCAAATATTCTCAATCACATCAACTTGTTTCAACATCAGACCATGGTCCAAACCATTTGATTTGGTATAGTTTTTATACTTCTCACTCCTATTTTATCCGGGCTTGAGACTGACACTTCAATGCACTCATTGGTACATTCTAGAGACTAAGGTGACACCCAGTCAACCATAAATGTTGAGATTCAAACTAGAGAGCTCAGACACAGGGTTCGGAATGCTAGTGAAAAATCTCCCACCTTTGTAATATATTACTGTAAATACTAAATATGATCATGTGCTTTGGTTCCTTCTTGTAAGAAGAAAACTAAACAGTTGTCTTTGAATGATTTTTTAAACAGAGGTTATAAGGCTGCTCATGCTAGCTTGTTCATGTTAACACACACACACACACACACACACACACACACACACACACACACACACACACACACACACACAAATCAATTCATCATAATCTGTGTCATCAGATCATTTCTGATTGCTAATCACTCAGTGTAACTTTGATCTCCCTCTGCTTCCCAGTTCAAATAAGTGACATAAGGTGAATATTTCTTCAAATGTCAAAACTAGAGGGTGGCATGTTGGCTCAGTGGGTTGCACTCTCTCCTCAAAGCAAGAAGAACCTAGATTTGAGCCACAGGTGGGGCGGTCCAGTTCTGTCTGTGTTGAGTTTGCATGTTCTCCCTGTTTCTGCATTGGTTTACTCCAGGTGCTCCGGTTTCCCCCCACAGTCCAAAAACATGAAAGGAAGATGAATTGGGAAATAAAATTGTCCATCACTATGTTTGATATAAACTTGTGTTCTAATGAAACTACTGTAATGAATAATCTA
>JAYDZG010000001.1:9181394-9197293 GCA_034509265.1 Microcambeva bendego | reverse complement strand
TGTTTTTTTTTTTTTTTTTTTTTTTTTTTTTTTACTGTTGCTTAGTTTCGTTGTGAATAAACGCTTAATTTTTTGTTCAGTTATGACCTATTGATGTGCGACGGCGTTGTTCGCTACTTTTTCTTTAAGAAATTAGTCGAAATCGTAAAGGCTACTTTCAACAGCTAGCATTTAATCATCTGATGACTTCACGTTGGCATAGATTGGACACGGTGCCAATTTTGGAAATATTTTTAAAAGGCGTGTAAAACTAACCAGCCACCTGGTTGTCGAGTCTAAATAGGATCGTCTAGATAAAGTGTCTATGTAGGCAGCGAGATTAAACTAAAAGTTCTGGATCGTTTATCAGCCGTGATGTGGGATGATGGAGTCGTTTGGAGAGCACGTTAGCTAGGTAGCTAGCCTGCTAGCTCTGTTTCCATTCTCGAGGGGCGAAGTTGCAACATTAACGGCGACTGCAGACGGATTAAAACGGTAAGTCAGCGCCGTTTTAAACTCGTCGTGTCTTCTAACGAGAACGTTTGCACACCAGCTGAATTATTTTGTCATTGATATCGTTTTTTTTTCTTGCAACAGTTGTTAATGGTCCCTGCACCATAAGTCTGTATTACAATGAGAGCCTGTGTAGCGGTTAGCAGTGTTTGTTAGATTCAAATGTAAAGTGTTTTATTCTAATAGAGCTTATTGGGTTGGAATGGTTTCGTTTTTCGTTAGATTGGAACACAGATAGATCATCGTGTTAGGTCATCGTTGGCTACTGCTGCAGCCACGTCGCTCCATTATGTATCTCAGCCCTTTAAAAACTATCTGAAGTATATCGTCATGAGTCATCTGTGCTGTATTTCTTAACCAGGATTTAAGATTCATCACAGTACCTGGACAACGCCTAAGTTCAGTTGCTTCTATATTTGTCTGAAAAAGGTTGATGGTTATGCAAACATCCTGTATGATGCATTTACATTACTAGAGACTTGGGACTACAACGTGTGCTGGGCTTTATTTCAGATTTTCCTCCTAACTATAGTCTGAATCACCAGCACACTGGTGGAAAACTGTTTTTAATGGGAGGTGTCTGGTTTGGAAATGACATGGTGGCACAGTGTCTGAGTGGGCACTGTCGCTTCAAGCCAAGAAGGTCATGGGTGGGGTGGTCCGGGTCTTTTCTGTGTGGAGTTTGCACATTCTCGGTCTGTGTGGGTTTCTTCTCACTGTACAAAACATGCAGTCAGGTTCATTGGAGACACTGAATTGTCCTTCAAGGACCTAGACACTAGGATGTATAAACCCATGCATTGTAGTGCCGGTCCCCAGCCCGGAAAAATAGGGAGCGTTGAGTCCGGTGTAAAAACTACGCTGTCAGTGGTGGAGGATCCGATGTGGCGACCCCTGAGGGGAGCAGTCGAGTCAGGTAGAAGATGTAGGCTTTTGTTGTAAAAGATGATGACATTTGCAGTTTCATGGAAGTTTCAGGTATGAAATCATTGACTTGTAGAGAACAAATAAAATACAAAATATATAGAATAGAAAAAAAACTACACAATCGCTCTCCTTTGTTTTTACAGTTGGTTTGATTGTCCACATTCGGTTCTGTTCATTTTCTTTAACCACTTATCCTAATTAGGGGAGGGGAGGGGAGGGGTGCTGGAGCCTATCTCAGCTCTTCGACCGGTGCAAGGCACACAGTAACACCCTAGATGGGGCGCCAGTCCATCACAGGTACCTACAGGACAATTCAGTGTCTCCAATTAACCCTGTAGCATGTCTTTGGACTGTGGGAGGAAAACGAAGTACTCTGAGGAAACACACGTGGACATGGGGAGAACATGCAAACTCCACACAGAAAGATCACCACACTAGATCACCCCACCAGGGGATCGAATCCTGGACCTTCTCGCTGTGAGGCAACAGTGCTACCCACTAAGCCACCGTGCCGCCTTGTCCACATTCACTCAGACTAATGACGAGGTAGGTGAGAGAATATAGTTTTATTAAATAATGAACTGAAAACAGCAGCAACATCAGTTACAAATACACAACGCAATAACTAATTAACTTTGTGTAGGCAAAAGATAATTGTTTGGCCATAAATCAGCCCTTACACATCACAAAGTAGCATGTATAGAAGAATGTAGATACACATATCAGTGGGAATCGGACATCAATTGGACATCACCAGACAACTACCAAACACACGCAAATCTTTCGCCTGGTAAGGAAATGTGATTGCATGGCCTAGTCAGTTCCTTGACCTAAATCCTGTGAAAAATGTGCAGAGGAATTTCAAAGTGCCACTTATAACCTGGTTCTGAAAGTCATTTTGCCAAGATTTTATTTAAGTACATTACATAACTACCTGGTTATTTCAAACATATACCAAGAACACTTTCGCAACAAGAGACAATTTACTTATGTTACTATTATGTATCTGAATACTTTTTGCCTTATCGGTTAGCTTTTTGAACATATAGGTCTCCCAAGGAGTCCAAGCAGTTTTTAGTATCCTGAGCAATAATGTTGCATATGAATGTTGTTTAAGGAAAACTGGGAGCTTGAGTTATGTACATTTTTACGCCTGGTAAGTTAATACAACCTCAAATGTTGGAGGATAGTATGTATTTTTATTAAGTATTTAAATGCGGACAGTATAATTCCAATATATTTTACATTTTAAATCTACAGCACATTACAAAAAGTTGAGGTGGGCTAGCATTTACCACTTTGTGCTAAAGTTCAGTGGGCTACTTTGTCCAATCATTCATGCGAATTGGTTTTAAATCTTATGCATTCTGTACTGGGGACCAGTCAGGGCCGCAGACAGGTCAGTCCAGTACCAGTATCCTTCTCCTGTGCAGCCATGCCTTTGTAGAAGTCGTCGTCTTGAAGGCAGCATATGTGGCTAAAATGCCAGTGTACTTTGTATCAATGCTGCCATCACAGAAGTGTAAAGCACATTGGCCATGACAGACCCAGGCCTTTAGACTTGTTGCTGATGGTCTGAATGATTCTTTTTGTTCTTCAGCCAGAGCACACAATGTCTATTTTTAATGGATTTAGAATACTATTTATGTGTCATCAAGGGCACTAAGGTAGTGCAGTGGTAAATTATGGTAGCCCACTAAAACTTGGATCCAGGGTTTGAATCCGCAGTGGTGCTCCCGGCATACAGACACGATTGGATGTTTTTGTATATATTACAATATTTTACAGCCCTTGTTGCAAAATTCTTTTGAACATCGATGCAGGGACTCCATCTACTTAAGGACGGCATGCTAAACACATGTTGGCTTTTCTGGTTTATTTTTAGGTTTATGTTTGGGGTGAAACTGAAGGCTGGTGCTGTAAAAGCGCTTTACTGGAGTGTGACAGCTGACTGGAGCACTTTCAATCTCTCTAAATGCAGCTCACTACAAATAGTGCTTCTCTCATCTCATTAAAGCTGTCCGGCCTAGTGTACTGTGTTAAACTGACACCCTGCCTGGACTGTGCAGTGCCTGCTGCTGTGCTGTAATCTTTATTTCCTGCCCGGCTCTCATGTTTCCACACGCTCATCTCAAAAAGTGAAATACTGCTAATGCTTCATAATGCAGCTCTAACATACGTTAGAAATTATAATATTAAACCACCTCTCCAAATGTCAAACAAAAAAAACCAAAACTTCTGATCTGATCCGGGTTCCCTTGTTTATTGAAGTTTGTCTGAAAGGAATATCCCAACCACCTAGTCCGGTCACCCCGCCCTAGCAGACATGATGACTAATTGGTGTCTCAGGGTTCAGAATCTCGTTACAGGTGTGCTAGATAAAATCCTAAACAATAATCCATAAAAATGGATGTTTCACTGGGAAAGCACATCTGTTGTGACTTTCAAGAGGTGTCAGGGTTTATGGGTGGAACTATTTGTTATTATTATTATTATTATTATTATTATTATTATTATTAATCATGCACACTGGAATCTGAAAGTATTTGTAGCCCTTGGCTTTTGTACAAGATGTCCAAAATACATCTAGCTGTCTCTTTACCCCTCAAACTCTCTCCATATTTATTCCATATTAGTGGACACAGAATGAAAAGTTCATCTCTAATGTGTTAGATGGGGTTAAGGTAAGCGCTCGGTATGGGCCAGACATGTTCTTCTACACCAAACCAAACCATGCCTTTAGGATCTTTGGGAACAATCCTGCAACAGAAAAGGACCTTCCCAAAAATCAGAGTAAAGACTTTCTAGAATATTTAGGTTTCACTGATTTAAAACATCTCATGGGGTGGCACGGTGGCTATGTTTTATCCTTCTGTGTGGAGTTTGCATGTTCTCGCTGTGTCTGTGTGAGTTTCTTTATCGTGAAAAGGTTCAGGAAATCAGGTGTGATCTCAGTTCGTTTAGAGCAAGGCTGGAAGCCATTGATGAGTAAGCTTACAGACAGCATTGCATGAGAAATGGTCTCGCTGCTGTAATAAATAAAGCCCCTTTGGTTTGGGGGAACTTCAGACAGCCATTGTAATTTAACACAGTCTTACTGCTGCTCAGTTAAGCAAAGAGAAAGTCATACATCAGTGCTATGCAAAATGCCATTGAGTAATCTGGCTCCAGTCTCATTTCAAATGGACCGATAGACTTTGTAAGTACAAACACAAATACAATAGTGTTTTTTTACTCCAACTGTTGCCCTGGCAGGAAGGTGCATCATTGTCCATGGCTTGGGGTCATAAAGGTGACATCATTTCCCTCAGAATCTTTGATTATATCAGCAAGACAATGTTAGACCTATGTTGGAGCTAACCTATCATACCTGCATAGAGGCAGTCGTGGCCTGGTGGTTAGAGAACTGGTCTTGTGATCGGAAGGTTGCCGGTTTGATTCCCAGAGTTGACAGGTCATGACTGAAGATCTCTTGAGCAAGGCACCCAACCTCTTACTGCTCCTCGGACTGGCTAGGACTGCCCACCGTGCATGTGTGCTCACTGCCCCTTAGTGTTCACTAGTGTGTATATGTGTGTTTCACTGCATGGATTGGGTTCAAATGCAGAGGACTGCACTGCACAGTGTTAGAATTTTAGGATTTAGAATACTCTTTTCATCAATGTTAGAAATGAATCGTCACATCAGAGCAGATGCACTTTGTGAAGTGGGAGAACCCCCCTCTTTCCAAGATTAATAATCAAGGGTCTTTTATTTTTAAATAATTGTGACCAATTTCTGCTACTATGGTGGGAAATAGAAAGTGTTTGGTTATGATTCATTAACACTGTGTGTGTTTGCAGGTAAAAAAGCAAAATCTGTTACTGCATATGGCGAAATTAAAGTAGTATCAGGAAGTGGAAGTACTATGGGTGGATGTTGAAACCCCTACCCCAAGGGTTTCCTTAATCCCCCTCCCCCAATGCAAAGCAGTCCAGAACCAGTACAGATGCAGTGTAAGAATAGCTACTAAGAGCCACATAGGAAGTTTGTGTAGTGAAAAGCAATACTTTTGGATCTTGTTGTATTATAATATTTGTTATATTAGTGAATTGCTGCTTGGTGTGTGTGTTGATTGACTTTAGCATATACAGAGCTGAAGTGAATTTTCACCGGGAGGCAAGATGATCCTAATCAAGCTAGAATTGTAGGGCTTATAATTGGTCCCACTGGACTTGATTAGACAAACACTACCTGGTTCACCTGGTTGCCAGGAGTTCAAAGTGACATTGGGAGTTGAAGTAGAGTAAAACCCAGCACGCAGTACTTCAGAGTCACTGTGCCGAACATTCTACATGACTACAGGACATGAAGGTTTTTGCTTGATTAAATTGTAGGAACCATCAAAAATAGTCTGAATTCTCACTATACAGCTCTAAGTGGAAAAAGAAAAGCAAAATTTAGCTCGATGCTAATGAAATGCAGCATGACGGCAGATAAGTGTTTTATATGGCTAGAATTAAATCTAGTATCTAGTGAGCAACTAAATTAGATAGAATTCCAATTAACGTAAAGGTAGATTATGTAGAGACTCTACTTAGACTGTGATTACAGTAATTACTAAGCTAACACAGTTGGCCTCAGGCCATTAAAAACAGCATGCCAGCCCACAATGAGAATGTTTTGTAAATTTGAAAGGTTAGTATTGTTGTTAGTATTTAAAAGATTTTCTGTGTCTATGGTGGCGCAGTGACTCTTAATAAACCAATCAGAATAAACCAATAAACCAATCAGAGCTTTGGGTGGAGTTTCAGCCTTTCTCTTTATTGGTTGTAAGTATAAGTGAAGCAGTTATCAGTTTTAACTTTTTTATGATTCTGTGCAGCTTTGTGGTTGATCTGGGTCCCTGTGCTGCTGTTTACTGTACACTTTCAAGATATGATCGAGATAAGACTTTTTTTAGTCATATGAGCAGCACGTTTTTTCCAAAGTGACTTCCAATACTGTGACAGTATAGTGACTAAGCAATTGATTAAGGACCTTGCTCAAGGGCCCAAAAGTAGTGCGTTGGCAGTGGTGGGGTTTTAACCATCGACCTTTAGATTATTAGTCCAGTAATTGAATTGCAGTGAATTGTAATTTTCCAATTCGAGTCTAGAAAAGAAGGCTAGTGCATTCAACAGTTTTTTTTACATATTACTCACAACTGTAGCAACAAAGATATTTATAGTTGTTCTTAGTTATATTGCTGGGTGATTGCAGTCCTGAGGTTTTGATTACCTGCAGTACTATTTTTAACCTGCCATTTGATTTGCTGCACCACGATGTAAAATCAACATATGACTGAACTAGTAAAGCTGTTGTTGTTACACCTCAAAATACGAGCAGTACTCAAGGAGCCCTCAGTGTCAGGTGACCAACACGTAGCAGAAATAACAACAACAGTTCCTATCTTATACAGACAACACAGGCAGCACACATTAGACTGTTTGTACCTGTGCGGAAAAAAAGTACAGCTTCTCGGGGGCTTTTCTGCGCTATATTGACCTTGGCAACCAGTACAGAATGAAAACAAACCATCCTGGCCCTCTCTAGGGGCGTGCTTCTGAAAGAGCTTCCCACACTGACATGTAAAGATCAGCCAGGTCAGCTTTGCTTTGCTTCATGGACACCAAAACCAACCACACAAAATACCTACAACATCATAAAGCAGACTGGTGAAAATAGATTTCAGCCACTGCGTAAGTGGTTTATTGAAATGCTTTTTTATCATTGTTCTTTTACATGCTTTATGCTGGTCAGGACTGTAGTGGGTCCAGTGACACCCAAAAACCAGGAGTACAATAGCATAACAAATGGGCTGTGTGGCGAGGGTGGGCTCACACAGAGAGATTTTAAAACATTTAATAATAAAATACAAGACAAGGTATTGTAACATGTGATCTATGCTAAGCTAACCGCTAGTCCTTATCAAAACTAAACTCTACTATACACAAAGCTAAGCTAACACTTAACTCTAATGTCAACAAATGCTAAACCTACATGCACTTCACTAACACTAAACATGACCAAGACTAACCATCAATGAGACTTATTAACCTGAGTGTGATGGATAAACCTTCAATAAAATACTTTAAAGACTGGATTGTAAGTTAAAAAGAGTTTTTTCTCATGTCTTTAGAGACATGTGTGATTGTGGAGACCTTGAATGACTGGAAGATTTCACTGTAAAAAGAACTGGGCGTGAAATATAAACAAGATCAAGAGCTTGATCAGGAGCATTGAAACTTCTCAAACTATAAACCATGACAACGAAAAATCTATCCACAGCTGCTCCCTTAAATGTCCTGAGTATTACACCTTAAATGAGGATCAGCTGTGGATCATTGGCTTCTTTGACCAATCCCAACTGAAGAACCTAAAACAAGGCCAACAAATACACACTATAAAAGTGTTATACTCATATATTCACACACAAGTCTCAACTTAAGTATAAATAATTATACACCAATAAACTGTATATTATTTACCACTGTTGTTTTCACTTTATTCACATAGTTTTCTGTAGTAATTGACTTTTTAACCTTGATTTAAAACTTGACGTAAAATCAACTGAGAACATCGCTTCATCACTTCCAGCTGTTTTTCTTTTATATCCCATTAGCTCTAAGAATAATTCGTACTTCATTGCCTATTAGTAACAGTTGTTACTCACAAAGAAACAGACCAGGCCTCCTTTTCCAATAGTTATCACGTTAGATTTCTTCTGCTTTACTACAGGTCATTGGCAAAAGCATTCAGTCATCTGCCTTTCTTGTCTCCTTGAGTGACATAATATTCTTAATCCATAGGGATAAATATGATGATATGACTCTTTGCAGCAATAACAGCTCCAACTCTTCTGGGAAAGCTTTCCACAAGGTTTAGGAGTTTGTTTATGGGAATGTTGTTCACATTTCTGTGGTAAGACACTCATGTTGGATATGGAGGCCTGGCTTGCAGTCTCTGCTCTAATTAGTCCCAAAGGTGCCCTATCAAGTTGAGGTCAGGACTCCCAAAACCGTCCCCATACTGTTCCCACAAATGAGGATGATACATTTGGTTTGCTGAAGCATTAAGAGTTCATTTTACTGGTACTAAGTAGCAGAGCCCAATGCCTGTAAAATACCCCACACCATAATCCTCAAAACTCACAACCAACCCTAAACTACCTTTACATTTGGCACGATGCAGTAAGATGAATAGCGTTCTTCTGGCTACCGCCAAACACAGACGCAGAAGCGTGATTCGTCGCTAGAACCCAGTAGCATGCTATACACCAATGATGTAAGTCTTGGATGCAGCTAACAATCTGGTCATCATAAAGTTCTTTGTTTTTAAAACAATTATGTATATTCTATTCTAAATTCTCAATTGTGACATTATACAATTATGCGTTTCCATATATTAATATAACATTGATTATAGGGGTAATTGACACTTTTTTTTCTTTCATTTGATGCTCTTTTATTTGTGGGAAAAGGTTCTGAAACTCAGCACTTATTTGATTGAAAAGACTTAAGCATTTATGCTGATGCTATCAGTCCAAAACCAAAACAGATGGAAATATTGACCAATAAGGTTTTATATAAACTTTTTATGACAAATTGGTCATATGCGAAGGTGCGCCAGTATTTTTGGAATGAAAGGTTTTGTAGTTTGTTCTTTTTTTGGTGAAAAACTACACGTAAAGTAGACGGCTAAAGATTAGTCTGCACATCGCTGTCAAAGTACTAAAAATAGGAGTAGACATTTCAAGAGTAAGAGTACAAATAGGTTCACAGCTGAAAGGTCCTGGGTTCAATCCCCAGGTTGAGTGATCCAGGTCCTTTCTGTGTGGAGTTTGCATGTTCTCCTTATATATCTCAGTACATATTGTATTGTAGCCATTGTAGTTAAAGGGTCAGAACATATGTCATTCTTCCAGGTAAGTGTTGAGTCAGCAGCGTACATCTGCATCTCTTACCTCTTTTCTCCAGACGCCTTGTGACGGCACCTGTAGGCGTGTCAGAGCTGTAGAGGTTTCTCTGCTACGAGAGAAGCTGCTAAAGTGCTGTTGTACTAAAGTGCTGAGCGATTAATTTCAGCACTACAGAGTCATTATACACATCAATGTCATGATTCTGTCTCATAATTTTAGTACATTAATCCACATTACACTTTTATTTCACATTATACCTTTTCTTCCTCCTGAGAAGCAGATTCAGGATACAGTGCATCCGGTTATACAGTGTTTTCACAGCGCTTCATTGTCACTTGGTTTGAATGGCATCATGCTAATTGTGTTAGCTTGGTAAGCGAAGCCTTATGTGATCTCTGTCTTAAGCAGCACATTCGAATAAGCTGACTTACTGATCAGTGACTTACTAGAGGTAAAAGAGCGAGGTAGCTCACTAGATTTTCAAACATACAGGGTAATGTTAATGTAAGGAGGTTGTGCTAACACATTTAAAGTGAGAGTTGTTTGTGAGCTATTCTTAAAAATGTCGTAAACGATTTGTTTAAATTATTGCTTTCATTTTTGTTACAACTTTTGTTGTGCTCGACAGTTTGAGTGCTTTAAAAGCATGTTTAAAAGTAACATTATTTACACAATATACTAATTATTGGCAGTACTGTTACTATTTCTGCCCTTCTGCAGTCTTTAAAATGAAAATGCATTTTTTGTGTTTTGTTTTTTGTGTTCAGTGGTATTATACAAAAAATGGCAATAATTATTAATTTGCAATTAACCGAGATTTATTGTTTTTGCAATATCGCCCAGCCCTACACTCACATGAACTCTAGGTGTGAAAGTGCTTTCTCATTTGTGTCACACTTTCAAAGAGGAAACCGTTCTGTCAAAACTGTGGTGCAGAGTAGCTGGAACAGGTCATCTGGCCATTTTACTTAATCAAAGCCACTATTCCTTTTTTGTACAGACTGGTTGGAGTTTTTTGTATTGTTCTAAAACCCAAATAGGGCGGCACTATGGTTAATTGAGTAGCTATGTGGCCTCAAAGCAAGAGGATCCTGGGTTTTTTTCCCAGATTGGCAGTCCGGGTCCTTTCTGTGTGGAGTTTGCATGTTCTCCGTATGTCTGCTGCTTTTCTCTGGGATTTCTGGTTTCCTCCCACAGTCCAGATACTTGCAAGTGAGGTACACAGGAGGTACAAAATTGTCCATGATTAATTCACATTAAATACTTAAACTAATGAATCTTTTGTAACCAGTAACTACCTCAAATGTGTAAAATGTGACATTCAAATATTAAAATAAAATAAAAATAAGTATACCGCGGTATACAGATTATTTCAATCAATAAAGCCTGGGGTGGTGGGACAAGAATAACATGATAGCACTGGGAAAGGGCAGTAAAGGTCAAAGTCACAAGACTTTTGTTTTTGTTTGTAAGCCCACAGACTTTAATGGCTATGTTCAGCACTTTGTCTGCTTCTTTCACAGAGAATTTATCTGAACAGCTGTTAACAAGGATACCATCTGTGTTTTTTCTGGATTTTAATTAGGTTTCACGATCAGTTCCTGTCCCCCTTTTTAAATAATATTTTAATGCAACACTTGCTTAGCCTGTTTTATTTCATTTAAAATTTCCATTCTTTGAAGTGTACATTTAGAGTACATTTTAAAATAGTATCTGTTAATCAGAGACAAGACAAAGCATGTGCCTGGCATCACTATAGTGAAGAATGCTTAGCAAAGCAATTTCCCTCTTAATAAAAAGGACTAAAATGAAAATTGGCGCATCAGAACAGGTAGTTTAGGCTATTAGAAGAGAGAAGTAGAAGATTTGCTTTAGAGTTCATTGTTTATGAATAGAAGAAGTACTTCTTTTGTCATTATATTTCTGGTTTTTTTTTAAGCTGGGGTCAGAGTATATGTTTAAGGACCTTCATCAAGGCCCAGCAGAGGTTGGTATTCAAACCCTCAACCTTTAAGTTGATGTTTTGGAGGAATTTTCACTACAGGGGAATTTGTCGTCTGCATTTTGAGAAGATCCGTGACAGCCGCCCTGGGCTACCAGGGTCCTAACAAAGCCACACCTCTCTGTTTAATCTTATCAATTCCCACCGAAGCTAGTTGGAGACCAATTTCGTCTGCTGCAGGAACTGCTAAAAATATTACATTTTACTTTTTTGTTAGCATTTCTTGGTGGAATTTGGCTTTAACAATAAACTCATGCTTGGGGCAAAGTCTTTATCACCCACTTGAGATGAAGCTGTTGGCAGACACTAGCCTGAGTCTTAAGTAATGCCTCAAACAATGTGTGTATTACAAAACACATAGAGTTGTTGTTTTAGCCTCCCTGGCTTTGTAGGCAATGTCTACAAGGAAAAAGAAATTTGCCACAACTTTTCTTTGCTTTGACCTGTCTGACTCATTAAGGTAAATGTTAAGCAGAGTGTACAAGTTGATAACTCACAGAATATCCACTGAAATGGAACATTTTTACCAGAAAGTTAATAATTATCACCATCATTGGCGTATTTGACACTACAGGAACTAAATGTATGTAGACAGTAGTCAGGTTTCATGCCAGGTTTGTTTTGGGTTGGTCAGTGCTTCCATAAGTAGGCCAGGTTTATACTGTGTTGTAGTGGTTGTGCAAAGATAAATATGGGTTAGGCATGACTTCAAAAACAAATACACCCTTATTCCTGCTCAATCACAAACGTAGTGCTTTTCAAAATATTCTGTTAGGTTGTGTCCACATAGATGTTCTTGGCAAACATTTATATTGTACATTGCTTGTTGTGTTAATTGGCATGTTTTTTTGTAAAACTTACATCCCAGTTTTACAGCTAGCACAATGCAGACACTCACCTAACTCAGACTCATCCACCAGAGAACTACTGACTACATAGAGAGCTGTCTAACTAGTGAGGGTTCTAATCTAGACCGTGGTTGCATCGCGTTTCACCAGCATAAGAAGGTGGCACAAGCTGGAAGCATTTAACTTTCACTGACAAGCTTTGTACAAATGAAACATCAAAAATAATGTATTAACATCTTAAAACAACTCAACATGGACAATTTAGGATCTCCAGTTAACCTAAATGGCATGGTTGTGGACTGTGGGAGGAAAAGAAGCACCTGGAGAAAACCCACGCAGATACATGGAGGATTATAAGGGATTTAGGATGTTGAACTGCCTCCTTCTTGGGAGCATCACAGGATAATGTAAAATACTTCCTAGATAGACAGCTCACTAGATTTTCACCCAGAGAAGCATGATTAATCATTCCACAGGACACGCCAGTGCTCCAGAGTCTAGCGGCGGCGTGCTGTACACTAATGCATTACTGCTTGGCATTGTGCACTGAGCTTTCATCCAGCTGCTCGGCCATGGAAACCCACACCATGAAGGTCCCGGTGCAGGGTCTTTTAAGTCTCAGAGTCAGCAGAGCGTTTGGAACGTTTATGCTCTGTGCGCTACAATGTCGAGCACCCTGCGACCCTGCTCTGCAACATTATGACTTGCTGTGGTTCCTAAATGCTTTCCATTCACAAATGTGTGTTAAGGCAAACATGGATTTATGTGATACATACTGGAAAAAAGAACTGAATGTGTTGATTAATAAGATTGTTGTTCCTGATATATCATCATGCATGATGTATCAAACAAGAATATATTGCATGGCACGGTGGCTCATTGGGTATCACTGTCACTTCACAGCTTTGATCTCCAGGTGGGGTGGTCCAGGCCTTTCTGTGTGGAGTGTATCTTGCTCCGGTTTCCTCCAAGAAACACTGAATTGTCCATGACTGTGTTTCATATAGCCTTGTGAATTGATGAACCTTGAGTGATGAGTACCGTTTCTGTTTCACCAAAAGTGTAATACATGATGTGCCAATTCTAATAAACTATCACTGTTTATTTAAGCAAGATTTAATACATCACATCTGTGATTTGGTTGCAGTTACGAGCTTGAGATGAAGTTATTTGTAGAAAAACAGCCTTTGTTCTGGTCGGGGTGGGATGGAAACATTTTTATATCATTGGGTGCAATGCAGTAATGTATGTTCATTATGATTGTGTATGAAATTACAGTTATTCTGTAGTGTGATTCACAAGATTGATATAAACATTGATAAAAACACAAAAGTTACTCACTAATCTGAGTCCAGGGTTAGAGACTGAATATTATTGTAAACTAGATGTTAATGCATGATAGTTCTGTCATTCATTATTTTAATGTACATGCATGAGCAGGTTTTCCCATTCACATTCTTCAAGTACAGCTTGTGATGCGGCACCCACAGACTGAAGCTCCTTGCACAGTGGTATCAAGTATAGAGAATGAATTTAAAGTCCTTTCATAACCAACAGCATTGTTTGAACATTGACCGCTTTGTCGGTTAACAAGTTAATCATTGACATTCCTATTATGAGGTGGATGGATGTAAAGTTGAAAAAAAAATCACAATTTCTCTGTAGTGATGTACCTTAACTAGGGCTGAATAATATGACTCAAAAGTTGGATCTTAATATGCTTTTAAAAAGTGCTATGTGATACAATATGAAATAATGCACACTTAACAAAGCACAGAAGTCTGACTAGTGTTTATATATATTCATAAATCTAACAGTCACATGTATGCTCTCCATTTTACTTTATTTGCTATTATTGCAAAATGAAAGCCCCCTGTAAACATTTGCACCACAACCCAGATTAACCCCACAGCAGCATAAGAACCTGAGCTTCTCTTCTTCAAATTGAGACCAATTTGTTTACTTCTTTCGGGTGCTCTTGTTAGAAGGACGTGTATCAGTCGAATATATAGCCTACTTGGATGCCACTGGGGTCCCCACTGGCTACCCTAAATTGGGAGAAAAGGGGGTAAAATAGCTACCCTAATGTGGTCAGACTGTGTAATATACCAACCATTATATTTTTATTTTGTTATAGTTTAATTGGGCGCACTGGTAGCACATCAGGATTATGCTGGAAAACCACTGCTTAGATCCAAGTTCTAATCTTGGCTGAGCTATTGTTCAGCCAGGCGTCCACACTGGACTTTATCTGAGGGCGGATGGACCAAGCTCTATGATGGATTGGCACTTTCTACATGGGATTCCTGCCTTGTGCCTAGCGTTTCCCAGTGAAACTGGACCACCCACAACCCTGATCATTATAACGCTATTGATAATGAATCTGAATCTTTATTTCACCTAGTGCCAGGTGCTCAAGGATTTTTTCTCAGTGCTGGTGTCAACAGATGAAAAACGAATTAGATAATAGTAATGTATACGTTATATAAATATGGAATAAAATAACACAGCGTTGACATGAACACTGAAAGTAGAGAAGAGAACAATTATACTATACATAAACAAAGAACAAACTATACAGCAGCAATACGGGACGGTCCAGCATCCAATACAGTGTGCAGTAAAGATGTACAGTACACTGTCAGAGTTCAAGTATCAAAATGTGCAGTGGTGTTCCATGTAAGCAAATAAGGTGAACATCAGGAAAGAATGTGATACATTTATTAATTCTGTTACCTTGTGAAAGGAATTGTTTGTTTCAAATCTATGTAACTTGCTCTGCTCACGTTTACGTTCAGTTTTGTGTTCAGGGTTTTAATTGAAGGTTATCGTCAATAGCCCTATAATTCTTTAACTCACTTGTGAATTGACCTTGACTGTCACATGACTCATTTGGCTTCAGTTCTGGCCTGTACACACATGCACTTACACACACACACACACACATGTAAAGACTGCTTTCACACTTCAGTAGAGGCCTTGCATGCAAAGGAAATTAAATATTTGGACCGAGCACTTCCACCGTAAACAAACTTAGCTGACCAGTAAGCTTCAAAGTCTACTTTCAAAGACCATAAATTCTGATCCCGAGTTACACACATGATGACTACAGCTAATTCTTTTAACCTGTTAATTCTCCTAGTTTAGCTGTTACAATGTTTGTCAAGTTAATATGGTACAATGTCCATCATTAGAAGGTTAAAGACTAGGACATGCTTCCTACTGATAGGAAAGATAAATGTTTATCTGAATTATTCCTTATGTCTGTTGTGGCTAGCCTTGCCTTTCTACTGGAACTTATAAAACACAAATAAAAAAAGTGTGTAGGATTGATTTTCTTTCTTTGTAATGGTAGTGCATGCAGGCACTGTTACATTAAATGTGTATAATGCATTGTTTTTCTTATTCTTCTTTCAGCTTCTTTCTTTAGTGGTTGCCGTAGCTTATTGTTACATGTTTTTGGACTGTGGTGGGAAGTGGGTAGAACATGAAAATGATTGTCTGGGGATTGAACCTAGGCCCTTTTTTTTTTTTTTTTTTTGGTAAATAGTACCAGCTTAATTTACCATACATGATTTGTGTTGCCAATTATCAAAACTTATTTGTTATTTCCACAATTTACTGTTATTGTATTTTTATGAAATGTAATGTAAATGTATTGTTATATAGTACAGCATTTTGTGTGATTATT
>JAYDZG010000001.1:9151745-9166270 GCA_034509265.1 Microcambeva bendego | reverse complement strand
CAAACTACTCCACTATCATTGCCGAAATACTTCATGGATCGATGATCCATCAAGTGACAGAGAGTCGGCTGCGACTAAACGGATAATCATCATCATCAACGTTTGGGCCAATTTAATGGTATTCGGCAGAGGCTCTTATTCAAATGAGCTTAGGGGAACCCGAGGGAACCTTGATTAAGGGTCTAACCTAGCAATGGTGCAATTGAAGCAGCAACTTTTCAACATTGGTATCTCTGTGGTTCTGGGTTTATTTTTACTCAGGCATCAGTGTCTATGCTGCTAATGTAAGACTATATATTTTTAATATTAACATCCCACTGTACCTCTTACACACTAAATTAGCTCCCCACCAATCAAGCTAACTGCACTATTATTAACATTTTCATAGAAATCAACTTCTGTTAACAATTCAAGACCAGGGTGCCAATTATTATCAGTTGTAATTCGTGATCTAGCATCCTTCTTTGTTTAACCGGCTACCCTTTGGGATTTACAGTGCTGCTTAAGTAAAGCTGTTAAACTAAGAAGGCAGCTCTGTGTTTTTTCTCAAATAAAGGAAGACTTGAGTCACTCATTAAAAATTAAAAACGTTAATTGTGCTTTTGACCAATAAATATATTGGATTTTAGAATTATCAGTGTTTTTAATGTTCAGATCTGTAAGAAAATGAGTTGTCTTTACTTTTATATTCAGCGAATATAAAAGTAAATATATGAATCATTAATAAAGATGTGGATAATTAAGCCAGTTTCATATTTAAAATTACATCCACATGCCAGTTTGAAGTCAATGTCTTTAACTTAATGAATTAAGTTTAGGCACATATATATTCATAATTCTGGGATCTTTCTAAATTAATGTATGACTTATAATTATAATTGAATGCATTATTTACAGGAAATCATTTCTTAGTCAAGCCTAAACAGCACACAAATGTTTGCATGTTCTCCCCATGTCTGTGTGTGTTTCCTCGGGGGACGTTCAAGTGTGGTGAATCGAAGATACAAAATTGTCCATGACTGTGTTTGACATTGAATTGGTGAACTTATGAATCTTATATGTAACCTAAAAAAAACGTTAAAATCCTAATAAATAAAACAGACATCACAAACTAATCAGTGCAAGTCTGAGTTAACATATATCCCAGGTTTAATATATTTAATAATAGTAGATATATATTTGTCTTGGGATTGTTGAGTTAAGTTTTTTTTCCTCCAATAGATGTGCAGAAGTTTTATTCCTAAGCAGGATGTGTGTTGTGGTAGAGTGATCCGTGACCTCTTCTGTGTGCAGGCCGTTGTTGGATGGATGCACTGGAGTTAGCACTCAGCTGTTCCAGCTTGTATAAGTTAACTGCTAAGAGCTGCAGGGACGGAGATCTGAGCAGCTCCTCCGAGTCCTCCCACATTCTCCAGCTCCTACAGTCCACTGCCCTAACTGACCAGGAACTGCTACAGTGAGTCCTTGATGACCTTAAACACTGATATACACACACAATTTAATTGGGGTTTTATACCTGAGCGATTTCAGCATTACTGTAAAGTTTGGTGAAGTAGAGTTTAATAAGTTGTTTTGTGGTGGGTGAACTAGAACCTTTATTTGCAGTGAAAGAAAATCTTAACACTTAACCATTCGAAGTCATTTTGGATCATTTTATGTTTCCAGTTTTGTGGGAACAGTTTTGGAGAGGCTCAGTTTCTTTTAATTAATCCGTTTGGGAGAGGCACACAGTGATATCAAACAAACATTGGTTAAATGACTGAGCATGACTGAGTATTCTTATATTCTTGTATGGGTGTGAGAAGAGAACAGATAAATCATAATACAGTGAACCTCTGGTTCAGGGTTAGATTTTTTTCCCTTGGAACCCAAGTAATAATAGTTCGTAGAAAAAACTAATATCCTCCACATTTTTAATGAATTTATCATGGCAATGTATAATTTCTCATCCATTTAACACTTGATTATTAAGAACAATATAATTTACTAATTTTGTAACATTCACTACTCACAAAAAGCTTTCAAATGGAAATTTATGAAAAACTTAAAAAGTTCATGTCACAGTGATATTATATATTGAAAGCCGGGCATTTAAGTAGAAGCATGCAATGATGATTTCCTAATCTCAAATAATTTATTGAAATGAAAGCCAACACCAGTGCTGTGTATACCCCAACTAAAAATGTCAATGTCTCAATAACTTGTCATGTGCCCTTGAGCATCACTTACAGCTTGACAATGTCTCATGCTGTTCACAAGTCGACTTATTGTCTGCTGAGACATGACATCCCTTCTTGATGGGCCCTCAGGTCATTGAGGTTCTGGGGTACAGATTTACGAGGTTTTCTATGAGATTCAGGTCTGGAGAAAGTGCAGGCCACTCTATTTGAGGTTCCCTAGTCTCCAGCAGCCGTTCCCTAATGACGCGACCTCAATGAGCTGGAACATTGTCAACCATGAAGATGAAATTAGGCATTACCTCAGAAATGGTCTGTCATGATTTGTTTAAATTGTAATGCAGATCTCTAAAGGGGGTTTTAGCTGAAAAGAAAACCAACATGTCGCGTGCTGTTATCTTTATCAAAAGTGCTTTGTCTCCATCAGCTTGCATGATAAAGAAGCTTTTACAATGGACTGGGGAACAACACAGAGAAAATAAAAAAGAAAGGTTACTCACTTCAAATTGCACTTCACTAATTTACAAATCTATTTACAAATGAAACACTAATTACAAATCTATTTACAAATGAAACGCTAATTACAAATCTATTTACAAATGAAACGCCATTTACAACAGATGACTCACAAAGAAACAGCGACTAATTCCAACGCACAGACAGTTCCGACGCCTCTCAATACTAAACACAACCATTTTTAGGTTCCCTAGAAAGCTAAATGAGCCAGCAACCAGGGGAAGTTGGCTTTATAGTAAATTAACCTCTACAGTGTCTAAACCCTAACTCCCTAACTGTATAGGGCAGTGGTTAGTATTTTTTAGTATGTTTTGACCAATTGATAATTTTGGTTACAATGGAAAATATTATAAATTATTAAAATATTAATAATTATAAAATTATTAATATTAAAATGAATTAAACTTAAAATGAAGTAAAACTTATATGTAAATCATATATATTTAGTATATAGATATAGTCAAGGTAAATTGTTGTACATAGTTAGGTTATGACATTTTAAGTAATGAAGGTGTCCTTGAATTTGTTCTGTATGTTCTTTTTTAGAGAATCTTTCAGTGTGCTGTTTGTTACATTACAATCCTGGTCCGAACTTTGTCCCGACAATCTGTGCCCTGAAAGTGAGATAGCATTTGTCTTACTTTCATAAGTCTAGTGCCTGTCTGAAATAAGTGCAATGTTGCAGAGGCCAGTGGGTGCAAGACCTTTTAAAAAATAAATAAATAAATAAAATAAAAAATATAAAATAAAATAATTCTCGGAATTGGAGACATTGATTACCTGATTCATCCAGGTAAATTACACGTCGGAGGGGAAGTGTGTTGTGGACGGCCCTCCTCTTTCAGAATCGAGGTCTGCAGCTGCAGAGGACATAGTACTGGGTCATTGGACATGGCTGCATTTAAGACTACATGTAACCAATGTGTTGACATGGTATTAAACCAACAAACAAAAACATAGTCCAAAGGTTATTTTATTAAATGATCTGTTATGATGGTTCCGTGAATGTATGTCTAAGCAGTTAAGAGCAAGCTTGCAGTGGTAACTATTGACACCTATAATAATTGTGACATGCCTTTCTTATCATACTTATGTTGTACAAATCTGTTTGATAGATTTTTAAATAAGTGGTGGGAGTAGAACATCAGTAAGGGCAAGACCGGGTCCTGACACATTGAGTTCCTGTTTGCCATAAGCCACAGTGCAAGCATTTTTGAGTTTGCATGATGTTTTACTTGACTCCTCCTCTGTTCCAACCTCTCCCCAAATGGCTTGTGGTCATTTTAGCATTTTTTCACCATCTGCTGCTTTGCATTTACCAAGCCAATCAGCATCGCTCTGTGAGGTCAAGTGACTTGTCAGGTGCAGGAAACTAGAATATGAAGGAATTACCAGCCCTTGAGACCGGTCATACTCAACCAGACAGACAATCATTTGGCAGTTGAAGCTGTAGGGCAGGAAATACAGCTTCGATTTCTGCAGTTGTTTTTAGGCAGCGTGTTGTGTAATCACAGCTGTTACAATACAACTGTGTCTCTTCATTTGCTTCAAAGGTAAGAGGAGTAATTATGGATGTGCTATTTTCTCACAGAAGAAAAATATTCATATTCAGATTTATATGATTGATGTTCTTCTGGTGCTGTGTCTGGCTGTGCAATGTGTGGTTGAATGCTTTAGAGAAATTCTCATACACTTAGTTTGTTCTCTTATGTTCCTTAATGGTTACAAGTGTGGTCACCAGAGTTCAAACTCAAAAGCTTTTAATGAATGAATATAAAGGGTTAATAAACTAAAACTTGCTCTCTGTTAGGTTTTAGTTTTCTTAGAGCAATGTGAGGACACCATGACTTTCTTCTAATGTTCATTTAGCTAACAAATAAGATGATAATTATATGGTTTCTTAGGCAATCGGACATATTGGGTTAGTGTTTGTGGTATATTAAAAATCAGGTAATTCATGTTTCATTATATTTTTGAAATTTGCCTTGACATCCATACATATGCACAACTTCTGCTCTGTATTAAAAACACTGTGAGAATATAGGATGGAAATAGTTAAATTTCTCTTTCATGCTTTATTACACATGTATCATTAGAGTAGTTGTTATTATTAGAGTAGTTGTTATTTTTATCATAAAACACATTTTTGGCATTATGGACATGTTAACTACGCTACACTATAACTACAGATATTTGAAGCAGATGCAGCAATGCTTTAAATATAGGTAGGACAATTGACTGGTTGGTAAACAAGTACTTAAAGTACATGTACACAAATGCACATAATTTTACAGAGCCAAAATTATTATGAGCATTTTATGTTACAGTTTTGAGGGACACAATGTGCTATATCTTACACTTAGCTCAAGGCGCATCATGGTGCTCATAGCTACCTTACACCCCGCCGAAATCTCGGAGTCTATTTTCACGCCTTGTGTCTGCGTTGTTGAAACAGTAATGGTGCTTGCAAATATATTTACTCCGATGGGCGTGATGATTCTAAATGAGGTGTGTTCAGCTGCATTTCTAGTGTATTGCTATCTTGGTGACAGAAAACACAGTTGCGTCACTGACCGTAAACAACCTGGCCAGACATCAACAGTCGGACGTTTATTGCTATAGTGGCAGTGTATTGTGCGTACACCCCCCGCTTGTTATGCATGCATGGACACACAGCAGTGCACAAACCCATAGCACGTGCCAGTCGGGAACTATGCAAAGTTTTAGATGAACAATAAACAGAATACAAAATAAATAATGTGATTCTACATCAGCACTAAATATAGGTCATTGTAATATCACTTTTGTTAGTGTTTGCTAATTCATGAGTGGAATACACCAGTTCATTAATTGGCTCACACCAAAGCACACACTGTAATAGAAAGATAATTTGGTTTGCTGAAAATGCACTTAAGATGTTTGGATAAGTCATGTGGGACGTTAGAATATAGTCCTCAGAAGGCCGGCTCATTCTTTGTTGGGTCTTGCACAATATTGCCATGCATCATGGCTGTCTCCTGGACACAAACGAGGACATAATACATGAGTTTAGAAAGCGGTATACTGAATTGTGTGTGCCAATGCTGATAAAGGAAAATACACCTGCAGCAGCACGTGCGAGAAGAGATCAGCTTGTACTGGAGCTTTATAGCTTAGTTAATAAATGAAGTGATCACTTTGGAATAATTTTATCACTGCCGCTGTTTGTTCAGTGTGTATGATGCCATTTCTTTTACAATTCTTCATTACTATTATTCAGTTTGACTCATTTCTCCATCACTGAAATCCCTTTAACGAGTAGGTCAGTTTCCTCTGCTGAGAAGTGTTGGACACGTCCAGGTAGCTGCGCTGCTGAAATTGGGAAGTGGCAAGTGACACGCTAAGTGATTTATTGAACGTTACACAAAAATACACCCATGAATAATTAAGAGACTTAGTACATGTATTTTGCGCATTTCGAGCCGTACTTTCCCCATCGCTCTGATTGCAAAGACACACTGCCACGCCCTAAAACAAGCAATGTGGTGTGCGGTTGACTGGTCGCCTACAGATTGCTAAAATAGGGTCAAGAAGGAGGAACAAAGGAAGGTCCATTCTGTGTAGTTTGCATGCTCCGGTTTCCTTACACAGTCCAAAAGATCATCTGTTGCAAAGGATTTAAAATCAGTTCCCAACGCGACCACTGCATATCCTTCTAAATGATTAAGTTGGATACATCTCTGTGACATTATGTGGTTTCTTGTGTGTTTGTTAAAAGGTTGAATGACTCCATGCTTGAAAACAACCAAATGGAGAACGAATCGGAGCGGGAGGTCCACGAGGACTCGGATAACGCAGCTAATGAAAACGGAGGGAGATTAACGGAGGAGAGTGATTTGGACCAATCAGATGACCTTTTAACAGAGGCAACAGTCTACGTTGAACAAAGCCATGAGGAGATGGGAGAGGTAAGAATGAATGGCTTTATTACTTACACTAGACTTAATAATGCAGGAACTTTCTGACAGACCAATTTTAGAAAGATTTACCCATCAAGTTTGTCATTACTGCACAAGTCACATAAACTCTGTGTCCTTACAAACAAGTAGATACAACAACTCTAAATATAGTGACCTCAGTTTACAGATGTAACTATCAGACAGTCATTTTCAATATTTAGATAGTTAAGAGCATGGCAGTTTTTCCCAGCCAGCTTGTGTTGACTAGTAATAAAAATTATATCCAAATTGTATAAAACACGTATTACATAGTGTACAAATAGTTTAAACAATACTATACTATACTCATCAATATAGTTTACAAAATATGAGCTGGATTCCGGGACAGTTCAGTTTTCTGGCAAAGAAAAGCAGCCAGATTAGCAATAAGCACAGCAGGAGAACAAACAACAGACTGTGAACTATTTGAATTAAAAGATGAGCTCTACAGCACAAAAGAGTTTAAGACGACTCCTCACGCTTTCTCTGTGCACTTTTGGGTTATTTTTAAAGGTGATGGTTTCTTGAGCATTTAAAAACCACCAACATTACTGTGCTTACAAAAAGGAAGGAAAGGGAATTCTGGAATGGTTAATAGTTTGCTTCTTTTGCAGGCTGGTGAAGCATCCCAGGTGGAAACAGTATCAGAAGAAAATAAAGGCTTAATCTGGACGCTGTTAAAGCAGCTGAGGCCTGGAATGGATCTGTCAAAAGTGGTTCTGCCAACTTTTATCCTGGAAGCCCGCTCATTCTTGGACAAACTATCTGATTATTACTATCACGCCGACCTCCTGTCCCAGTGAGTCTCAGCTTTTAAACTCTCCACTCTCTGTCTGCGCCAGTACTTATTAAAACATATCCAAGTCAAAATTTTGTCAAACAATGATTGCAAAGTCTTTTATTTTAGATTAGCTCAACATTAAAAAATTCTCACTGTCTGATTCTCGGTCTGTGATATTTTGCTGGACCATAGGGCAGTCACAGAGGAAAACCCATACTGCCGGATGAAGCAAGTCTTACGCTGGTATCTGTCTGGCTTTTACAAAAAACCCAAGGTGAGCCTCTTAATTTTTGTTCTTTGTGAGCAGTAATACTTTGCCCGGGTTCATAGAAATAATATGAAAGGAGAAAATTAAAAATTCCTTTTGTAACTACATTATTGGTAATTTATCTTTCCAGTCTCACATATCATGTTCTCTGAATAATTATTAAAATAAAACAAACATTTACCTAATTTCATTACCTTTATGTGAGATTTTACATGTGCTGAGCAGAAATATGTGTATTACTACAGTGCAATTAAATTTGCATCAGTTCTTTGCATACCATTAGTTTTGTTTGAGGTATGTGACTTGACTGCAAACAATATCTCTCTCTCTCTCTCTCTCTCTCTCTCTCTCTCTGTGTCTGTGTCTCTGTCTCTCTGTGTCTGTGTCTGTGTGTGTGTGTGTGTGTGTGCGTCTGTGCGTCTGTGTCTGTGTGTGTTCTTTAGGGTCTTAAAAAGCCGTACAACCCAATCTTAGGGGAGACGTTCCGCTGCTGTTGGTTACACCCTCAGACTAAGAGTTGTACCTTTTACATAGCTGAGCAGGTAAGATTTTTCTACTTCCTTCGTCTGCTGCAAATGTTTCCTTGAAAATGTCACTTATTTGATATCAAGATTAGTATCTGCTGTTTCAACTTCCTCACTCTAACATAACCCCCTGGGATCAATAAAGTATTTCTGATAACAATCAGGTATCTCATCACCCACCTATTTCGGCCTTCCACATCAGCAATAAGAAGGATGGATTTTGCATCACAGGCAGCATTCTGGCAAAGTCTAAGTTTTATGGTTTGTTTCTCATACATTCTTGTTCACGTAATTCATTAGAGAATACATGTAGCTAAAGTAAATAGAACATTTCATTTATTAAGAATATTTCTTTTTTCTTTTTGCTGTAGGGAATTCTCTTTCTGCAATTCTGGATGGGAAGGCTCGTCTGTTATTGCTGACTCGTGATGAGGAATATGTTATTACTATGCCATATGCTCACTGTAAAGGTAACTGATATTATTTATTACACCTTTTGAGGTCTTTTATGGTTTGTTTATTCTTTTTTTGTTAATATCTTTTTTGTTAGGTATTTTGTATGGTACAATGACTCTGGAGCTTGGAGGGAAGATCACTATTGAGTGTGAGAAAACAAATTACTCGGCTGAAATCGAATTTAAATTGAAGGTAATTCTCATACACTTAGTTTTTATTCTGTTTTACATTGCATTAGGAAAAAGGTATTTGTCATTTATTTGACTTCATTAATGTGTCTAAAATATTATCATTATTTCTTCATTCATTCATTTTCATCACCACTTTATTCTGGTCAGGGTTGCCCCAGGGCCACTTCTAAGACTGGAATACCTTGGGACTGGGCACCAGTCCGACTCTCTAGTCACAGCCAGTCATGTCTTTGTAGATGCTTGGACTATTCAATAGAGAATAAGAAGCTATTTGTGATTTGGCATAGCTCAGAGCTGAGTTTTAAATGTGAGATCTCAAAATCCTATTAGTGGTGTTACATTGCTGTGACTGCACAAGTGATTCTGTTCTGAGTAGTTTTATATTTTGATACATCATTTACAGTCATGGCATTAAGCACACACATTTATCTAAGGGGACTTTAAATTCTAGCCCATTGAAGTGAAAGGTACTCATGTGGAGAAATGAAACACTAACTTGCTTATGAATATTCATTACTTACTCTGCTAGCTGTATGATTCATTATCATTTTGTTCTTTTTTTTCTGTTAAGCCATTCCTTGGCAGCTCATGTAATGTAAACCAAATTTCTGGGAAGATCCGGACAGGAGACGACGTTCTTGCCACAGTGGAAGGACACTGGGTCTGTGTCTAAAATTTTGTATATTTTGTGTACTGTAACTTTTTGTCCGAGGTAGTAATTCTTTTCTCCACTTTGTGGCTGTGTTCATTTTCTAATAGAACTGTTTCTAATTCTTGTTTTTGCAGGATGGTGAGGTGGTTCTCTGTGAGAAAAAAACTGGCCATCAGGAGGTGCTGTGGAACCCCACAGCGGAGATACGAACTCAGAGGCTAAAGAGACAAATAGTCAAATTTGACCAGCAGGGTCCTTTTGAGTCTGAGAGGTATGTTTATTGTAATGGGTATTACATCATGCTCTGTATTAAAGTGTGTTTGTTGTACCCAGTACACAATCATGTTCTTTTACCTTACAAATTGTAAAAGGTTCCAACTATTGTCAATACATTATTACAAAGGCTAATAAATCCCTATTCACTTATGATATTGAAATTTGACCTGAATTGCTAAATTTTGAGAGAGGTATTCCACTAGCACACCAGTGCTAAGGGCCCAAACACCCCGGTTCTGCTAACAGTCAGCTAGGCACCATCCAGCGGGCATGATTGGCAGTGCCTGCAGCAGAAAAAATTTCCTACCGCGTCTGCTGAGTGGGGAAAAAGTCTTGACTGGGCTGCAGTCTTCAGTGGACTAGTGGACTAGTAAGCAGAAGGTCACTGGTTCAGATCCCACCACTCTCAGGTAGCCCCTGTGTGCCCCTGAGTAAGACCCACACTTGTTCAGACTGTAAACTGTCATGTAAGTTGCTTTGAATTGAAGCATCGACTAAATGCTGAAAATATAAATGTGTGAATCAGGAGGAAAAGGGAGAAATCACATTAATAAATAAAAGAAATATATTTACTCATGTATTTATTATGAATTTAGCATCTTGGGACAGATAGATCCAGGCTACACATGATTTATAAGTTGAATTTTAATGTCAAATGTTTGTTTTGTTTTTCTTCTCAATTTATGTATTTGTGGATTTTGAGGATGTACTTCATGTGTTCTCTGCAGGCTCTGGCAACAAGTGGCCATCGCCATTAATGGCAAGGACCAGAACAAAGCTACACAGGAGAAATTCATTCTAGAGGAGGCACAGAGACAAGAGGCACGACAACGAGGAGACCGGCCATGGAACCCACGGCTCTTTAAACTGAACTCCAGCACCAATGAGTGGCAGTACAAGCACATAGAGTATGCACCTTAGATCCACTCAAAATGTTCTCCACCATTGCTTTAAATAACAATAAAATGGTTTAGAGTTTTGCACTTAAATGCTGATTCGCAGTGCAAAAATATGTGTTCAAATAAAATAAAGTCCCGGAGGGTATTTACATCCTGCACCTTTTTTATTAAAGCACAAAGTCGTGGGATCCTGACTGCTGCCTGTTTCAGTTCGAGAAAGATGGAATCGTCCAGACCAAAGAGAAGAGAAGACGCCAACACAATGGCTTTACTTACAGACAAAACTGGAGCAGCCAGCAAAAGGTCAGTTAAGGTTTAGTCACTGATCCTTTTTATGGGGATTCCTTCTGCAATTGTTCCTTTTGTGTATGTGTAGGCCCAGATGCATGGAAAGCACAGGAAGTCAAGCAGTCAGCCATCCAGCTGCAGTCAAAACACAGAAAGCAGCAGCAGCACACCAGAGCCGACACACGAGTCCTCCGATAATGAAGGCAAGCCCAATGATATCACATCTAATAATATTAAAATAAACACATTAATATTAAGCCATGTTCAAGCTGGTCTAATGTCAACCAGTATACATAATTCAATGGTTTTCAATGGTGGACCATTTTTCAAAATTTTCTATTTTTATTACAACCCCAAAGTTGGGACAGCATGGAAAATGCAAATCATATAAAATGCCATTTTAACATTTATATAGATATTTTAAGTTTTGTCTGGTCAAGATCAATTTATTTCTTTCACCACACTTGACATTTTTCTCACCTAAGATACCAAGTGATTTAGGGTTTCAGGCTTCTTGTAATAAAATTCTCCATTCATTCTCTTATGGGGACATAAGAACTGAAACGATTCCTCAAGACAATTGAGTAATATGATAACTAAAAATCATTGATGCAATTTTTTGTATCGAAGACTGATTCAATTCAAACTGCTAATTACGGGTCACAGTGTTTTGCATGGACGACCTTTGTACAACGCAGTCACGCTGTGGGCAGGTGTCGTGAAATATGGCTGCGTCTAAAATCATATACCCAAACAGCACTTAAACTACGGACTTTTCACATACAATTCAATACATTGTTTATTATGCGCTCGCTACTCTCATGAACTCTTCAGTATAAAAGTGCGATTTAGAACACAGCTGATATTTCACAGCTGAGTGCAAAATAAAGGGAAAATAAAGAGGTTAACATGATGATTTTAAACTGTGCATTGTTAAGTGGACATTTTTCCTTATTGTAACCCCCAAACCCAACATTTTTCGTGTTGTTACCTCACAACCTGGAATTAAAATTGATTTTTTGATGGATTGCATCATTTCATTTACAGAACATGCCTAAAAAAATTTAAATGTGATATTTTTTATTGTGAAGCAGACAACAAATAAGACAAAATAACAGAAAACCTCAGTGTGCATAACTATTCACCCCTTTGTAGAGCCACCTTTTGCAGCAATTAAAGCTGCGAGTCTATTTGGATGAGTCTCGATGAGCTTGCCACATCTTGCCACTGGGATTTTTGCTGATTCCTCAAGGCAAAACTGCACCAGCTCCTATAAGTTAGATGGTTTCTGTGCATGAACAGCAATCTTCAAGTCTGACCTCAAATTCTCAATTAGATTAAGGTCTGGGCTTTGACTAGGCCATTCCAATACATTTACACGTTTCCCCTTAAACCACTCGAGAGTTGCTTTAGCAGTATGATTTGTGTCATTGTCCTTTTGGAAGGTAAACCTCTGTTGCGTCTGTAGGTTTTGGGAGCCAGTGCACCAGGTGCAAAAAGGACGTGAAGGATCTTGCTCTCATAGAGGCCTCTATAGTTTCCATACAGAAATCACAGCAAGACATTCAGAAGTAAGTATGCTGCAGTTACACCCTGATTAAATAAATACATAACATTTTATTATCCCTGAGGGGAAATTACAGAAACTACAGACAGAAAGTTTGTCCCATTGCAAATGAATTAGGACAAGTGTGTCTAGAATATCGCTAGAAGCATCTGTACAAAACACACAGAAGCTAAATGACTATCGATCTTTCCTTAAACTTGTTTACAGAAAATTCACTGTATTAAAGTTCTGGTATGTCAAAAGTTATACTTAGGACTTGAGCAGGAATCAAAATGCTATTATAAAAGAGTGGTCTGAAGAAAGTCCAAATGAAGAACAATAAGGGCAGCTCAGCTTGTGCAGCAAGAAAACACACATTAGCACCAGATCTGGCATCTTGAATATATCATATCGAATCTCAGCTCTGCCAGCTTGCTGAGCGACCACATAAACAGCAGTTGGCCTGTTGTGGACTCTTGTGTGTTTGACAAAAATGATCACACTTCTCATTTTGGTCAAACCCATACCCATGAATTGTAAACTAATGTAAAAGATAATTTAAGTGGTCTCTTTTTTCTTTAATAAGAGACCACTTCAAAATTATCTCTTTATTTTAGTTTAAAATTTTTACGTGTGAGATTGACAAAAATAAGCAGTGTTGCTTTTTCTTTAAACTAGAATAGGAATTTGAATATAATTAAACAACACTGCTCATTTTAGTCAAACACACACTTAGAAATTGTAAAGTAAAATAAAATAAAGTGATAATTTTGCGGTATCTTACTATTATTTTTTTTACATGACTGGACACTACTCACAAAAAAGAACATTTGACTTTCATTGGAAATTTATGAAAAACGTAAAAACCTCATGTCGGGCCTTTAAGTAGAAGCATGCAATGGTGATTTCTTCATCTCAAACAATTTATTGAAACGAAAGCCAACAGTGGTGTGTATACCCCAACAATAATGTCAATGTCTCAATAACTTGCCCTTGTCTGACCTTACTGTCCATCTCTCTCTCTCCCTCTCTCTCCCTCTCTCCCTGCATTCTTCAGAAACCTTGGCATGTTGAGTCGTGAGCTGACTCGCCAGACAGAGGGTAGTATGTTAATGAGCGGTCGTCCCTGCCTCATCCTCTGTCTTCTGCTGCTTTTTCAGCTCCTCATCAACTATGTTTTTACCTGAAAAACCATCACCTAGTTGCTTAGAGACCATCACATTGCAACTGTTGCCTAGCAATAAGCACAGCCACCCCCACCCCTCCACTACACAGCGAATAAATGACTGTAGCTCCACCATGCAACCAGCACTTGAAAAGCACTAAGAGAGAGACTCTTTTTAACCAATGAATGGATGTAAGTGTAAATGTTGACATGTTACTCTTGCTTAATAACGTCTGACACATTTTATATGCTTTTTCAATACTATTGTGTTTTTGGTCACAGTTAGGCTCCATGGGCAGCTAGGGGTGTGAATGAGTGAGTGAATGATTGGGAGTGATGTGTGGATGATATCATTTGTTTGTCTTAGTCCATCTAAGATATCGGGCCTTAATGCTGAAGCCAAATATAAGGAAAAGAGAGGAAAATCTAAGTAGTGTGTGGAAGAACACCCATCAGTGTTGTTCTGTCTGCTGTTCCTACGCAACGTAGCTCCTTGTAACGATTTTACCAAAACAGTATTTCTCTGTTAGAAGAAAAGCTGTTTACATACTTGTTTCTGTACTCTGTGCACCTAAAAGAAAAGTAAATGCACTGTTGCCAAATGATACAAATTGTATAGATGAAGGAATGAATAAATATTATACATTAGCATGAAACAACAATGAACAATCAGCCATAGACCTGGCTATTCCATGACTCCTGGAGCCCATGAGTTGCTCATTTAACTGGTTACTTACTGGTTCCATGCTTGGCCTTGAATTGTAAAGTGAAATGCAGAATATGGTGAAAATGGATCTATGAACAAAACT
>JAYDZG010000001.1:9129463-9148204 GCA_034509265.1 Microcambeva bendego | reverse complement strand
TAAACCTACAGGACGATTCAGTGCCAATTAACCTGGTAGCATGTCTTTGGACTGTTAGAGGAAACCAGAGTACCTGGAGGAAACCCACGCAGACACGGGGAGAACATACCATAAAAACCCTATATCCAAGTTTTTGAGTAGTCTATATACAGCTCTGTCCCACACAAGTAACTCCCAGATCCGTACTGTATATTCTGTGTGAAACTCTTTTATTTTATGTATTTGTTTATTTTGCAACATATTTGCCATGACTTTGAGCTGTTTGAGGTATGTAAGCAGTACAATATATTTGGGAAAATTCTTTTTGCCACCAGATGGCAGCACTCGATCGAAGATTAGAAGCTTAAACTGAAACTTTGAACCAGTGAACATGATGATTTTAGTTCATTATATCACAAGTCACTTTTTACTGGAATCAGTCAAAACGATAAAGGTTTACAGCAATGTGAATACGAACATGTCTGTCTGAACTGCACAATGCTTGAGTGTTGAGACGAGCACCTAATAAGTGCAAATCCGTTTCCTTTGTCTGCACATTGCTGAATAAAGACATTACACTGCACCTCATTGTTAAACACACATGTGACAAGCCATCTGACAGCAGCTCCAGCATATTACCACCATCCTGTATGTGTCATTTCCTTCCTGCCCCTAACCCCCATTACTGCCCCCAGTCGTAGCCACAAGGATAAAGGACTTCAAACAACCTGCCTTTAGAAGCTATAATTAGCAGAGACAACTGTACCGGAAGATGGAGATGTGGTTTAACATAATTGGCACTGCCTTGATATATGAACTAGTCATAGGTGTGTCCAGACTGGTGAATGACAGGAGGGACTAATCAGCATGTAACTGATTTCACATTGCTTAAACCACTAATCCTTATTCTGTACATATTCACCTGTTAGTAAGATTGTCTTATGATGACTAATGACTAACCTTTTATGTATTACTGCATAAACAAATATCATGTAGGTGTTGCTGTGATGTCAAGACGTTTGTTGTAAAATTGTCTTGGAAAAACATTTCGGTTTATTTATTTATTTACTTTATATTATATATATAAATGTACACAGTTCCACAATAAAAACAGTGGGCAAAGATGTCACCCATTCGTCCTGTTAGCCGTCAGTTGTGGCCTGGTGTTTAAAAACTACTGGAATAGCAATCAGGTCACTGGTACATGCCCCCACCCTGTCAGGTTGCTGCTTTTGGGCTCTTAACCCTCAATTGCTCAGACTGTAAATCCTGTAAGTTCTGCACAGTTATTCTAAGGGTTACTTGAAGTGTTTTCTTCATTTGTTTGTTCATACTGTACTAATACCCACACAGTGGCCTATAGAGGTGGCTCACACTGCACTCTGTATTCGGGAGGTTTTGACCATCTCTCTCCGTGGTAAGTCCAGGCCCTGAGCATGCATATATTGATGTGGGTGCACACACACTGCAGCTTTGTGCTTGGATGCTTGCGGGGGCAGACGGAAGCACTCTGAAACCACAAAGCCAAATTAGTCCACATGTGTGCTAGGACATCATACAAAAGAATTCCTTCCTCCCACTTTTTAATGCATGCAATCACAACCAGCATTGTGTTAATGAAAGAAATGCCATACATTTATGTTCAAAATAGAGATTTGAACCAGTGAACATGATGATTTTAGTTCATTATAAGTCACTTTTTACTGGAATCAGTCATTAAGGTTTACAGCAATGTGAATACGAACATGTCTGCACATGATATACTCACTAAATACAATTACAAATATTAAAATGATTTAATTGTCTGAACACATTAAGAGCGAAACGTTTAAGACCACAAGTTGCATTTAGAGTGTGGTTGTACTTGGTTACATTGAGTCTGTAATTGCTGCCCAAGGTGCTTCAGCAAAGTATTGAGCAAATACAGTGAATACTTAGCTCGCAGCAAAAGGACCTTCAGCTAGAAGCATGTTCCATTCTGTGTGGAGTTTGCTCTCTACCATTTGTTCTCCCTGTGCCCATGTAAGTTTCATTCTAGTGCTGAGTTCGTGTGAATGTGTGTGTCTGCCTTGACGGAAATATTTTGAGCCTTTTACCCGAAAAATCAAATCCACCACCAGGATCAAAGTGCTGATAATGCAGGCAATGAATGAATAAATGCTTCCGTCTTTGTTGCAACATTTTGAAAGGCTGTTTTCTACCAGAGCAAAACTGCACAAAGCAAGGTCCATTAAGACATGGTTCAATGAGACTGGTGTGGCACACCTTGTGATTTACAAAGATCCCTGACTTAACACCTAAGTCTGTTAATATGTCAAATGCAAGCCAGGCCTTCTGGTTTACAATCATCACCTGATCTAATTGATCACAGACGCATTCAAAAAACTTGGAAATCCTTGAGAGAATACTGTAGTTGAAGCTTTTTCAATATTATTGTCCAAAAGTTCATGTCCAGCTGTTGTTCATAATCTATACTAAATCAACAGTTTGTGCAAGGACTAATTAGGACCCAGTAGAGTTGAAGATTAATGGCATGGTTACATAGATTGGTAGATTGGTGGTGCACAGCAACATGTGCCCTGGGATTAATATTTGTCTTTGGGTAATGTATGTGCTTCAATGTCTGTACTTCAAAAAAAGTAAAAAAAAAAAAAAAAAAAAGCTGAGGAAGTGATTGTGTGCATTTGTGTTGGCCTGAACTGGCACTACCTTGATTATACTTTTAATAATTAATTCTAATTCTTTTTTGTCAATGGCGACTAGTGGCACCACAGGTAGTAAATGAAAGAAATAATGTGAGATGTAATTATCAAATTATTATTATTTAACAATCCTTTTGATTTGCATAATGTTGGTGTCTTTGTGCACTGCACATGCACTGTGTGTAGGTCTACAGAGCAAGAACTCGTGAGTGGGAGTTTGGATGATGTCAAGCCCTTAGGCTGGGATCTATGTGTGGGGTCAAAGGTTAATGTTGGCCTCTGAAACTCTCAGCTGCCACAGCACATGGTGGCATGAATTCTCTATACTTTTCCAGCATGGCTTCAGCATGAACAGAGCTCTTGTTTACCCATTTGCAAATTTCCCACTGCTGTCATATCATTTGAGAATGAAAGGTTGTCACAGTTTTGTGGTGTTGCTGTGTAGCCTTAGATTAAATAGAAATGAATATAATTTTTTAACACTTTATTTTTATCACGTATCGAGTGTAACATGCCAGTATGTTTATAGTTAATACACATCCACTTTTACAGGACTTGTGTTTTTGCGGAAGCTTTTTTTTCTGTGAATAAGAACTTTAACTAAAGTTTATTGTAGGTATTAAATGTTTAGATCATTCATTTTTTTACTTTGACAACTTATTATTATGACCAAACATGGTTTTCTCCATGACTTCCAAGGGACCGCTCTTCCACATATTTTGTGCAGTGCAGTCAATGTACACCTAATTACAGTGGCACAAAAAGTCACCAGCTATAGTAAATCTTAATAAATATACTAAATCGAAATTTAGACCCGACCCAACTCAACTGATGTTTGAATGTGAATACATTCAAAACAACAAGTAAGCATAAAAATGGTATTAAACACAGGATTCAGAAGGTTTGGACAAATTAGAACAACCCCTAGCTAACACAAATCATTTGTCAGAGAAAGGCTGGAGACCTAACTTAATGAATTAATTTTCAACTGAGTGGAAAAAAATCTCCAAAACTAATAACCAATTCAACTGGTGTGTTGATTTAGTTGTTGCTTTGACATCTTTACATTAACATGACCACACCAGAAAATAGATACTTGTCTTCAATATTGCTTCACTTCTTTATACTAAAATGGACCGTTTTTTATTGTAATCAACAACTATAGAAGGTATGTTTGTTTTTGTTCAGTAAAAAGTGGCTCATAATTTATTAATCAGTAAAATTTTAGGCACTTTTGTTAGATTAGGTTTTCTTTGAAGTGTTTACATAATGACTACTTGTTCCTTTATCTCTAAAGGGGTTAAGGCCGCTGAGGGCAGATGTGTGTCAGTGTTGACAGGGCTGGACTCCATGAGCGGATGTTTGCTTAGTAATTACAGCTTTTCTGGAGTCGCTTGAGGCTAAGCCGCACTTACAGATGTGACACAGACATTCCTAGACATGCAGGACTGCTTTAAGCTAAAAGTTACTGTTTTAGTTTAACTTAATTTATTTTTGTTTCACTGAGTTTACCGAAATTCTCAATCAAAAGCCTCATGCATATTTGGCAGTCAGCTACAAATTAGCATAATTTAAGGTAGAATATTCAAATGCATATTAACTACCTTATACTGATAACTATATGCCTCAAACAGGCCAAGACAGAAGGTCAGATTTAATGTAAGGAAATGTTGTTGGTACCACATGTAGGTATTCATGTATTCTGGTTATTTATATTCATCATCTTTAAGACAAAAATAACCCAAGTAAAACAAAAGTGCTATTTCAATGATACTTTCATTCACTGGAAGAAAAATGTGGTTTAGTCTTAAATGGCCCTCTGTAGAAAAGACATATTTGCTCCTTTAGCTACTAATACAACTAGTAAACCAAATTCTGTTTAAGATCGATTCAATTGTGATTTAGCCAGTTTTTTTCTATTGATTAATACTGGTACTGTGTCAAACAAAAATATGTGCAGTCCTGGGTTACTTCTTGTAAACTTGGACAAAATCATTTGACACTGTTCAGTTCAAATACTTGACTCAAATACTGGAGTGGTTTTATTATATTATGTGGAATGATTAAGTATTGTGCCAATATTTTATGTTTATCAAATTGGTATTAATAGAACTATTTTGGTGGAATGTTTCATTTAGTCAACAAACCGAGTTGTTTGGCTGTCTGTGCGATGAAGTCATTTTGAAGTGGATCTTTGTGGTCTGTCATAGCACCTGCATGTACATTGTCTTACCACCCTGTAGACACACCCGTTTTGGTGAATGAAACTGACTTGATTGCTGACTTCAAGTTTGCCAGCTGAGCTCCCTTAAAAGCATCCCTTGGGGGTGATAAAATCATCCTAGACATGAACACAACTCTACATATAGCACACATGAGCACATTGCGTAAGGCCATCTCAGTAGCGACATCTGTAATTTGTAGGACTGCCGAGCATGACTAGAGCTTTGCTGTGCTTGTCCGGTCTTGTTATGGCACCCACTTCTTTATACATGGATAGAAATGAATGCTGCCCGGATACACACATATACACACATAAATAACCCACACCCATGTTTTCAACAGAAACCTGATTCATATATCTTGTGTTAGCTTACAAGCTACATTATAGGGTTGTTATACACTTCTTCTTTTCCCTTGTGTTGCATAAAATACAATCTCTAGCTTTGATTTCCCTGTAATTCATTCATCAATTCATAAATCAGGCGCACCATTGGCAATGCCATTATCTGACAAATAATTGTTGTAATAGCTTGCAAGCAAGAAGGTCCAGGCTTTGATCTCCAGTCAGTGTTGTCCAGATCCATATTGTGTGAAGTTTGCATATTCTCCCTGTGTCTGCATGGGTTTCCACCTGGAGCTCCGATTTCCTCCATAAGCTCAAAAACATGCAGCCAGGTTAATTGGAGACATTGAATTGTCCTTTAGGTATCTAGCCACTAGGGTGCATAAATCAGTGCATTGTAGTGCCGGTCTCATACACGGATAAACATGGAGGGTTGTGTCAGAAAGGGCATCCGACATAAAATCTATGCCAAATCAATGTGTTATAGATGAGACTTTAAGATTTGCTTTGTTTGAAAAGACATGCTAGGTATGTGATGACCGCTTTGGGGACTTTGGAAGACTTTATATATTTCATGGAACCAAGCTCACATTATGCCACTTTTTGCTGAGATGTCTCCATGGATGGCATGGCAGCCTTTGCTTGATCTGGCCTCACACTTGGATGACTGCCAATTGGTGTTTTGGCAGTCCCATTCAGTTTATGGCCATCTCTCACTTGTTCCACACTTTTTCTCTGTAATTTTGTTTCCAGAGCTTGGCTGTTACAGTTTTACTACCTTATTTTTCTTCTTGTATGGTTTTAAATTGCCTAAATTGTGAGTGAGTGTTGTTAGCTAAACATCATAGTCACTTTTACCATCTAGAACGTTCATGAACTTTTATGCTAGATATTCCTCTACACCCTTGTTGTGTCTGTTAGCATTTGCTGTCAGTACAAGCTGTTGTGAGCATTCAACCAAGACCAAGCATTCCTTGGAATGGCAGCACAGCTGAGAAGTCTAGCGTGAGGTAGCTGGACATAAATAAAAATAAGTTGTGTATAGAGTTTAAGTAAAATATTGAATATTTATGCCTCTGATTCTCTCTAGAAGTAGGTAGGAAATGGTGGAGGTGTAAAGAACAAAAGTGATGCTCTATCTTTATGTTTATCCCTGATGTCCTCAGGGCTTAGAGACAGCAGACTGTGGCACAAATAAGATTTGCTTTGTTTGAAAAACGACATGCTAGGTAATAGATGACTGCTTTGGGGATATTGGATGACCAGTCCCCTCCACCCATTGGCTACAGCTTGACACAGCTCTGGACCAAACTCACTCATTACAGTAATCACTAGGCTCATCAGAGGCTGAATGATTTTATTAAAATGCTTTTACTCACTGGATTTAATAAATTAATTTTAGAAAGTTTTTATACCCTTGACCAAGGAATGGATTTTATCTGGGATATTCAAAGACTGCTCTACAGCAACTCCAGTGTTGTTGTGATTGTTAAAAGTTTAACTTCATCCCAGACTATTTTGTGTGCATTTTTGCGAAGGTTTTTTGTGTGATATTTCTGGGTTTATCTTTATCTATATTTAGCAGCATTAATTTATCCCAATAAAGTCTACCTGCCTCTCCTTTTGAGAAGCAATCCCCATTTATCATCATGATTCACCATAGTGGTTTTATTAATGAGATGGTGAGTAGTGGCTCTGACTTTTTCTTCCTTTTACCTTTGTGCTTAGCATATCATTAAGCAAACATTTACTCAACAGTGGTTTTGATCTTGCAATTCTGTCATAAAAGCCTGACAAATAAAGTCTGGCGAAGATGATTGTCTGTACATCCGGTCACCATTTATTCATATACATCAAACTGAATCAACAAAAGAGGCAAATCTTAGTATGTAATATTATAATAATATTGTAATATTACATTACATTTATTTAATATTAATATTCTTTTTTTTCTAGTGCATAATATTTATATAAATGCATAATATTATATAATTGAATACATAGAATACAAAATAGTGTCCATCTGCCATGCTGTTTATAACTGGAAGAGGGGGCATGGAGGCACAGATCATTGACATATTAGGTTTTTTTTATTAACCAGCAGTCATCTTTGCCTTGCTGAGCAAGAATAGGCACGTGGTATTGACAAGTGTACTTAACCGCAGTTTCTTACTATTTAAATATTTCGTGAAACCAAGCTTACATTATGCCACTTTTTGCTGAGATGCCTCCAGAGGTGGCGCCTTTACTAGAGCAGACCCCACTCTTGGATTTCTGCCAATTGGGCAGTCCTGTTCAATTCATGGCCATCTCTCACTTGTTCCACACCTCTTCTCTTTAATATTTTTTTCAAGGGCATGGTTGTCACTCGCTCGTGGGAGCCACATTGTGTCAATCAGTTTTCATTCTGTAAAGACTGCATAAGACTCTTTCTGCCAACTATATATGGTATGGTAGTAGTAGACAGGTGTACAGGTATACCCAGTAGTTGCTGATGTATCCCACCAGCACTCACTCCTGTGCCAACCTATCCAATCTTATACAAAATATTTAGAAAACAATTTTATTCATAAGAATACAGTAATAGACTACTGTCTATTTAAATATCACTCATTAACTGTCCTAACTGCTATTTCTCTTATGCTTTGAGTGATGTTATTAAATATACATGAATCGCAACACTTCTGTTACTTGTAATAAGTTACAGATGCAGAAGTTAGAGATTAGAATAAAACACATAAGAATTTTACCATCCCTGTTTATGTCTGCTTTATAACCTAGACACATAAAATATAATAAGAGTGACTCCACTTGTGGATGCTGCCCATGCATTGTCTGATACAATGAGCTAATTTGGGCTCCTCTGGCTTATACAACTTTATCTGAAATTCTTTCCATATTGTACTGCACCAAGCTGTTTAATAACTTAAGCATGCTGGATACACTGAATTCATTGTGTCTCTGTTTTGTTGGATGTTGCACGGACAAAGCTAAACCTGTTTTATTTATTTTCAGTTGGCTCACTGTCGACTGTATTTATTGCCTTCCAAAAAGATAATAACCCCCACTGCCATAACATTTATGCATCAGAAATATTATGTTACACTAATAGAAGTATAAAACTATTTCAAATATAATAAAATAATGCGTTGAATAATATATTTACAAGCTTTTACAAATCCTTGCTCTTTTTTCCAGCAATTTACCAACAGCCATAAAGTTTTTAAACACCCTTTACTTGTTTGCTGAACAATCTATTGTGAGACTCATGTGCATGTTACGTATAAGGCTAGATGTAATTAGTATGTTGTATAATATATTTTGGATGTGATGTTACTTTACACAATAAAGACGATAAATAGTCTCAGAAAGTCTAAACTATTTGTTTAGTGTACCTATTTGTGTTTCAAGACCAGAACAAACTAATCTGGTCAGGGACAAATAGAAAATAACCCACGCATGATAGAGTGATATCTTAGAATAAATTCCTGCTCTTCTGTACAAAAAATTAAATTAAAATAAAATTAATAAATAAAAGTAAATTGTTTTGGGCATAAAACCTTTAAACGTGTGTATTTTTTGTGGTCTTTACTGAGTAAATACAACACTGATTTGTTATTTTTTTACCTAGAGGGTTTGAGGTTAAATACTTAGATGAAACAATTTGAAATGATTCAGAGCTATGTGGCAGCTCCACTTCCTTCACCCTCACAGTCCTAATCACTGATAGTACATGCAGTGTATCTGGAGCCTGGCGTCAGGCTCAAATGTTGTCTCAAATTCCACTAGGACTCACAGAGCAGCACGCAGTCTTTGATGAGGGCGCCACTGACTCAAGCAGTACAGGATGCACCCTTATTACCACAATCTTATACACACTGCACAAAAGTATTTGTTTCATCTAACAAAGATTATGTTCCAACTCTTACAGAGTCAAAATAATACAGAACAATTAACTGTCAAAGAGCTCCCAGTGCAAGGTCTTCTTATAAAAGCCAGTACTTGTTTCCATTAGCTCAAGCTAGAATAAATAAGCTTTCTGTGGTGTTGTAGATCGCTTACTGGTTCCTTCTGGTCCCATGAAAACACCTGCGTTTAGTTACACTTTTGTTAAAAAGGTAGCCATTGGGGAAGTTCCGGTGAAAAATACCCGGTGATTTTTTCTGCGGAGAAAATGCATGTCTGGAGTTTTCTGAGTGCGTATGTTAATCATACCCATGTTATAAATAATGTTTGACTTTAATCCTAAACCTCTGTATCATTGAACTGTAGTAGGGTGAAAAAAAGTTTAGCTATTGTGTCCAAAATACAATGGACTACATCCTCAGTAACTAGATCCTTAGTGCACCACCTACACTTCCAGTCATTAAGGCTAGACAGTATTAAACAGTGACCTTCAAAACATGAGCTTCCTGGGAAAGAAACAGCAGTAAAGCACAGGTGCAGAGGTTCTACTGCCAAAATGCTGATTGTAGTAATAAGGCAGATAAGTACAAGAAAGCTTTTGTGTCTGGCTGTGTAAGGATGTGAGAATTTGGGATTGTAGGGCTGTGATGACTTCTGCAACTGTGTCCTTTTTCTGAAAGATTGGAACATATAGCTTGTGGTTAAAATCACATAATCACATGTGGAATTCGATGTCTACTAACAAAATTAAATGGGGACAGCGTCGGCTCAACACTCAGGGGTGTCAAACTCAAGCACACAGTGGGCCAAAATTAAAAAAAAGTCATGAACCAACCTTGCTATTTATTGAAAAAAATGTCTGCAGTTGAGGAACGTTTTTAACGATGAACCTTATCATATGGAAACATGCTTAAGCTTTGCTTTAACTTTGAATCTGGAATAAGCGAAGCTTAATATTTATAAACACATGTGAAATAAAAGACAGATATGTGACATTAATTTCTAAAATACATTTTGAATCTCATGCCTGTTTTTTTATTTGCAGCCTTTTCAGTTCAATTTCAACGGTAGCCTTTTATCACAGGCTAATAATGATAATTTCCTTCAATGAAATTTCAACCATTCCATGCCTTGAAGTAGAAGTGCATAAAGAAAACATTGATTCAACCTCAGTTTGGTTCTCTCTGATCTAATTTGTTTACCAGTGGGCCAGCTCTAGTAGACATTTGAAAGTATTTCTAGTGGGCTAAATATAATTACACTGTGGGCCACATTTGAGAGTATTTCTCGTGGGCTAAATATAATTACACTGTGGGCCACATTTGGTCCCCAGGCCTGATTTTGACACCCCTGCTCTTTGGCCTTCCTATTTATTATATTTTTAGCCATTGCATTTTGTTTGTTCCATTAAGATTTAAATGTCATGTTTTACATTCTTAGGTTACATTCATGGAGGAAATGGTAGTTGGTCATTACACAAGCTTAATCAATACATAAAATGGACATGGACAATCTCCAATTCCCCTCCCTTGCATGTCTGGACTGTGGAAGGAAACTGGAGCACCTGGAGGAAACCCACACAGAACATGTCAACTCTACACAAAATAGGACCTGCACTTCACCAGACTGGCCAATCAAGCACATATGCTATGTGTCTATGAAGCCACACTGGTGTACAGTGTGCAGAAAAAAGAAAGTCACCCATGCTTAAGGAACTGATGCACCCCCAAACCATAACCTGTTACCAATAATAGCTTTTTGCTGATATATTTGGATGGTCATTTTCTTCTTTGGCAAGTTCAACCTGACATGTTTTCCAAACCAAGCTGAAACCTGTGTGATATTATCTGATGTATTGAAAATCGGTTGGTGGTTCTGCATATTTAATTAATCTTTCAGAATTTAGAAGACCATTTTATCCAAAGCGACTTACAGTACAGTATACAGTCTGAGCAATTCAGGGTTAAATGCCTTGCTGAAAGGTCCAACAGCAGCAACCTGGAAGTGGTGGGGCTTCAGGCTTGAACCGGCATTCTTCTGATTACTAGTCCAGTACCTTAACCACTAGACTACGACTGGCTCTGAGTTTAAGTTTGAATTTCTTAATACAATACCAACAATGTTTGACCTGCATGGAGTGAGAATTTTTAATCCTTGATTCTTTTCCCTCTCTCTTTTATTAAATTATGTATGGTAGATGTAGAAAAAAAGCTTGTTTTGAGCAATGTTACACTGAGACATGAATAACATTTTTTGAAACAACAAACTTTGGCAAAAAAGTGGTAAGCCATGATCCTTCCCACCAATATTGAATAGATATAAAGTCACATAGTTTTTTGTAACATCTGATCATGATACCACATCATTTTTAACATTCTTTAATACCTGCAATTTTGACACATGACCCATTCCAAAAAAATCACCAACTTTTAATAATATAGCAATATGATCTGCTTCTTAACCTTGCTTATACAGGAAAAGGAGAACAAAAAAGAAGTGTTTGCTAAATCACTTTAGCAAAAGATGGATGTAAGGATTAAGACTGTTAGAATGATTTGTGCTTGAGCAGTTCATAAAGAAACTTGTGTTGGGGACTTTCCATTCTGAAGGCATTTCTCACAGACACAGCTAGCTGGTAAAACATATCTGCATGTGACCGTATAAGCATGTGACTGAAGCTGGTTACATATGAAGAGCTTTTTGTGGCTCTAACTGAGTTTAAATAGATTTGTAACCATTTTAACATTATGATATTTTCATGCTCTAAAGCAACCATTGTCCTTGGCTTTTAATCACTTATAGCAATGCTTGTTAAGCTAAATAATTCCAGATTAATTAATAAGTGGTTAGAAAGGGGATCTCCAATAAGCTTATGGACAGAAGTCTACATTCTTTTGAGAATCTTGTTTGAACAACTTTGTTTGAAAAAGTTATTTAATGGTAATTTTGCTCTCTTAAGTTATTATTAATTTTGTCATTTGATTATTCCTTTATCTTGAGATTTATGGCTGGACTGGTGGCCATATTGTAGTATAATATTGTAGTCTACTTTTACACCTCAGTGCCTGTTGCAATATTAAAATATTTCCAATGACAATGGAATTATCTGCATTAATGCTGCCATCACAATAGTGTGAATTCCTAACACAACCTGATACAGACTCTGGCTTTTGGACTCACTGATTACAGTCTTGATGGTCATTCTCATCATTTGTTCTTTCTCATAAACTATGAAATACGGATTTATCTGACCACTTCAGGTTTGCCCTGTGTGATGGTCCATCCTAGATATCTTTAAGCCCATATAACTTGATGCTGCTTGTAGATAATGTAAACATAGGGCTTCTTTTTGGGAGTAATGCCGTTTGTGAATGTTGTTACATATGTTAGTGCTTGACAAAAGTTTGCCAAAGTCATCACTAGCCCAATTTACTATCAGCTATCAATGAATGGCAGTTTATGATGCAGTGACATCAGAGATCATGAGTGTCATGCTTAGGCTTTCACCACTTCAATTTATGCACTGAAAGTCATCCATATATATTGAATTATTTAATGAATGTATGCCCTTTATAGGGAGAAATATGCTAATCCCTTCCAATCTTCTTTGAGGATTTCTGAACATTTCAATAATTTTCTCACACTTTTGTTTACAAACTGGAGATCCTCTGGTCATATTTGCTCTTCAAAAAACAGATCTACTGTAGCAAATAAAATGACCAGTCAAAATATGATCTATTTTTGCTTCATACAGATAAGTGAAATAAATGTAAAATTAAAGTCAGAGAATTGCATTTTCCATACCAACTTTTTCTGATTAATGTTTGTGTTAATGTTATACATTTATGAAAAAGGTTTGGTAATAATCCAGGAAAAAATATTTTGTGCTGTCATGATATAAGCTGATGACACCATAAAGTTTTTTATGTAAATATATGTGTCTGTCAGCACTCTACTTCAGCTGTGGGGGTGTGTTTTTTTTCGCTTAAGTATTGTTCCAGAATGGCCCACAGAGGCTGGATCTGTAACAAATCTTATAGCATTCAAAGTGATGTCATACACACTTTGTCTCTCTCCAAACCTTTCCATCTGTCACACTTTGAGTAGCAGACAGGAACAAGAAATACATCCGGCAGCTGGACAACTCTACTAACATCGACCCCATACCCCACTAAACAGATGTCCTACTGTCTGTATGTTTGAGGTTTTTTTCTTTTCTGATTTCCCACTCTTCGCCTCATTTTGCCTTTTCACTAAATGTACATTACATTAACTCCACTGCTTAAAAAATCTATTGTATTAAATGTATTATATATAATATATAATATTTATGGTAAAGCTTTCATGTCTCCGACACTATATGCATATATTGTGTGATGGTTAAATATCAAAAAATGGGAGGTTATAAAATATTTGTCATGTGACACTGAGCAGCTGCGGTCTGCTTTATCAACCGAAAAAAAGCCTAATTCAGCATATGGACTAGCTAATCAAATACTTAAGTGGGATATGTACTAATGTCTATAACTCATTAACAGAGGTCAAAAAGGCAGATGGTAGCCAAGCCATGGTTAAATAATAGTATTTTGTAAAATTTAGTTTTTTTAGGAAACATCTAGTTCTGCAACCCTTTTCATTTCTTTTGTTTGTTTATATGATTTTGAGTTTGAATCTAAAAACTTCTACTTCTTGAAATCTTAATTTGAATATATTAGAATTTTGCTGGGGTTATGGTTATAGCTAGGATTAGGGTTATTGCTAGGGTTGGGATTATAGCTAGGATTATGGTTTTAGCTAGGTTTATGGTTATAGCTAGGGTTAGGGTTTGTTTTAGGGTTAGGGCTGAAGCTAGCTTTATGGTTTGAGTTAGGGTTAGGATTATAGCTAGGGTTAGGTTTAAAGATAGGGTTAGGGTTTGAGTAAGTTTAGGGTTTGAGTTTAGAGCTAAAGTAAGGTTTTGATTTTGGGTTATAGCTGGGGTTAGTGTTTGAGTTAGGGTTAGGGTTTTGTCTAGAGTTAGGGTTATAGCTAGGGTTAGGGTTAGCGCTAGGGTTATGAATTGAGCTAAGGTTAGGGTTTGAGCAAGGGTTAGACACAATTGCTGTGGATTTATGACTAAATTGGGAGATAAGGGGCCAATTAAATATATGTATATAGATTAAAAAAAGTTCAATTGTCAAATTCCAATGTGCACAATTACCCAACCCATAGGCTATACTTGGAAACTCATTTTAACTTAAAAACCTCTAATAAGCTTGACTGGTAAGCTTCTGACAGAAGTATTTATACGTTCTTCTTATACAAGATTCCAGCTCATTGAGGTTTGTTGGCTTTTATTAGGTTTAATGACTTTGTTAGACCACACCTATAATTATGGGTTTTAAATCTGGACACTAAGAAGGCCAAGGATATTCTAAAACTGATTCCTTAACCAAAATATGACTCAGACCAGCTATGAAACTGAACCCAGGCCCTTTATATTGCAAGGTGACATTTCTACCCATAAACGTTATCTTCAAAATCAGTTTAATGTTGAGTCAGAAAGACATGTGAAGTTATTACTGTATGATCTGAGAGTATGTTTGCTATCGTGACTTATCTGTTAGATATGTGCTTAAGAAAACATTTCCGCTTAATTTCAAACCCAACCTTGGGTTTAGCACTTACGCTTTTCTATTTCCCATCACTACTTCTGTAACTACCTTTGTTAGAAATCCATAAAGTAAACATGAAAGTCACACAGTGTCAAGTATACTAGGTATGTATGTAATTAACTTTCAGTGATGGTTACTGTGTCACATACTTTCAATGTCAACAGTATTCATCCAATGTACTTTAAATTACAACTATAAACCTACATACATATAGGCATTTATAAAACTGTTCTTTTGAATTAATAAAATTACAAATTTCTACTCAGAGCCTTCTGCTGTGTCCTGAGCTCATGGTGAACTGGCTAGAGAATGACCTAGATGAGAATTAGCAAAATGTATTTTAGGCACCAATCAAAGCATGGCATTACTTCTTAGATCAGGATAGCCTTTGATCTCCAGTGTAGCCTGATCTGGCATCAAAGCTTGGCACCAGAGTACAGGAGGGCTAAATTTCAATCATTCTGCAACCAGTTCACACATAATCCTTGCACCACAAGTGCTTACTAGAATGTCAGAATTCTGGTGCCATGGCTCTAAGATGAGCAGTTTAGACAGTAGCGGTTTACAGCACCTACTCATGTTATCTGTATTTTATTATTCTACAGTTCTAAATTCTAAAAATATGCTATAAAACATGATGATCATTACAAAATGTGTCCCACTGATTTCATATTCTAAATCTCACACTAATATTTCTTTATAGTTAAACAGGGGGTTTTGCTCTACAACATTCCTTTATATTCATATAATCCTATTACATGTGAGGCACTGTCACCTCACCCATGTTCAACATGTTATAAATACAAATAAACAAACAATTTGTTCTAAACACTATACATGGCTAATCATTGACACAACTGCAACATTTTTCTTCTTCTAAAGCTTGCTCTGGAGGATATTTTTGCCCTTCTAGACTACATGATTTAAACAAATCTGCCAGTGCTATTTTTGGATATACTTAGAGTATTTATTTTTGGATACACTTAGTGACTTAATGTTCCTGTAGAAACCATGTCCGCGGTAATCCTGACATTGTTCAAGATGTGTGATACTTATATTTTGCATGGAAATTAGTTCAATTGTCTAACTAACTTTGATTGATTTAATAATAAGTATTTTTAACTATTTTCTAATGAGGTAAAAAAAAATGAATCCCACATTTGTGTAAGAGGTTTCAATAATGTAAAATAATGTATTTTTCCATACAATTTATCATAGCCAGGGAATGGAACCGTTAAATACTATTGTTACCTTAAAATATAATTGGTATTATGTACATTTTTCTATACATAATAAATAAAAAAGAGATGTAATCATGCTGGAATATGTACACAATATAACTATCAAAATTACAAAGGATGGTATGCATTTTGTGTTGTAATATTTTTTAACAAAGTTCATAACCTACAGTGGTATACCATAGACATTACATGTAAAGACCTTATACATGCCTGTTTGGCTTAATGGGCATACTTTTTCTGATGTACACTCCACACGACTTGGTCCATGAAGGCCCACTGTAGTAAATTAAATACTACAAAATATTTGCATTTCATAAGTGTGTGGGTGTATTAGTTCACTGGTCTGCATGCTAGCTGTCCATGATTGCGGTCACTTTTATTTCCAGTTTATGGAGCGGCTTGTATTGAACCTTGGGTAAGTCTCACATGATTGTTCACAGATTAGTCATGTTGACGGGAGCAAGCTTGTAAATCCCCATCATAAAGCACTGATAACCAATAAAGCTACAATATTCACACCCAGTCTAACACAATGTGTGGTGCACTACATTCCTCTTCAGCGGATTTCCGCGTTCTTTCATCAGAGGGGAATAAAGCAATGCAATAAAACTGGTCTATTGAGTTTCTTATCTCAAATGCTATGACGCCATAGTCTTTGTAAATGTGCAACACATTGAAAAGGGACTTTCTGAGACAATTAGAAATATCTGAGGTTTAATGTACTGTGGTTAACTTTTCAAAAGCCATTACAGTAATAAAGTTGAAAAGTTCATTTAGAACAATTTGTCTGATAAAATGGTATCCAGTCAGATAAAATGATGAACAGTTTTATTTAAATTAACATGTAGCAAAACAAGACGTAAATAACTTAAAAATGCTTACAACATTTCTTGAAGCAAATAAATAAGTAAATATACACAGATTATTCCAGGGAACACGAGTCTTGCCCTTATGAAAGAGTTCAGTCTTGAGTGTCTGTTTGGCCTGTTGAAATAACGTCAGAGTTTCTGAAGAGCCCCAACTCAATTTCTCTTCCCATGTACCTTCTCAGACAAGCTGAAAATTTCCCACCTTTGGTCCAAGCTTTCTTTCTCATCTTCTTCTTAATATCTGCACAACAGAAGAAAACATTTTATGGTATTAAATGTCATTACACCTACATATAAAACATATTACTCAAGGAATGCTGTTGCACCAATATATTTTGTTGGTATCCACTAAAAAGCCATTGAATCGCATGATTAAATGCTACCACTGAATTTACACTCAAAACCTTATGTGATCACTTAAATGTGTTACTCAATTTCATTAATCATAGAATCACAGTATTAAAATGTCTTTTTACCAAAGACTGTTAAAACTAATCTTTAAGGACAGACTGCCCTCAAATCAAGTCAACTGTTGGAAATATAATAGAATTGCACATAAATTAAACTTCAATATGTAATTAACTTTTAACTCTGACTTTTCAAGGCGAGACATGTAAATGACACACAAGTGTTCATTTGTATATATTCAAATTTATTTTAATTGTGTTATAAACTATTACTAAAAATGTGTACACTTTCCTCAAGGAGGGAACACTATAAGCTGAAAAAAAAAGCATTTTCCTCTCCACCAAAATCAAAAAGCATATTGTATTTATGTCTTTGAACTAAATCAGAACCCTCTAAACAGGACTAATGGGAAAGTGGAGTGAGATTACTAATACAAACCATTCTCGTTATTCACCACTAACTACAAAAACTCTATTGACTATCATTTGACATATTTCCATTTGTAACAGTTTGAATGAAATGTTACACGTCTCACAAATAACAATAATAATAGTTTAATACTGATTACAAATAATAATGATAATAATGACAATAATAACATTTAAAATACCCAATTGATGTATTGTAATGTAAACTTAAAAAGGTGCTAATCCCAAAATGTGGTTTCCATAGAAGCATCTGTTGTCGCTTCATAAATTCGTATTTTTTAAATGTGTGAATATAAAGATTAAAGATTCTTAATATAACCAAACGTGGTGGTACTGCTGACACATATAGTCCATATAAGGCACGGTAACAAAGAAATGTGAGAGGTGGCTCACTGAAGCAGTTGAGATAAACCCTGTTTTGACTTGATTTTTTATTTAATTCAGGATTCTTTTTTATTTCAGTGCTTTCTATAAGAGTGAATCTGGAGACTCACCCAGTACTCAGAAGAGAGGACAGTATCACGGTGCTCTCGCCAAGCGTTTGGAATCAGTGTGCTGTTCAAGAGCTGAGCTCTCCGCGTCCTGTCTGCTTTTAAAGTGCTGGATCGCTTTACGGTTCTGGAAGTCGATCAAAGCCATCGTGATGACCGCATTCCAGCAGGTATCCTCACCGGAGCACCTGAAGTCGATCTCCTTGTCGTCTGTGGTGACGATGGTGAAGTACACGAACTTACCGGTGCGCTCCACACAGTCCACTTTCTTTATGAACTGCAGCTTGAGCTCTTTGCTTTTGCTCTTTTTCTGTGCGTCGGCGTAGATGTTGAGGCTGTCGGTGGTGAGGACGCACGTCTTTCTCCTCCAGAACTGAAGCAGATTATCACTTCGTTTCTCGAGAACTCCTTCTTTAAGCACCTTGGCGCTCTCCACGGCGGTCATTTTCATGATTTAGGACTATAGCGAATGTCTTGAAACGATGTGAAGTCTAAGG
>JAYDZG010000001.1:9045003-9069293 GCA_034509265.1 Microcambeva bendego | reverse complement strand
ACATACTAAAACAAAGGCTAACGGAATAAACAGGCTAGGAGAAGGCAAATGCAAACAGGTGGCTGTAATAACAAAGTATAGTACCACCTGCAATCTTGAAAGAAACCCAGTATAGTGTGCATGAACAAACAGTCTCATAATCCCTTCTGGACGTTCTCCTGGCACTGCTCCTAAATAGGAGCAGCTGGAGCCAATTAGCCGAGGGGAACCAATCAAATGAGAGCGTTAGCTCAGCACTGCCTATGCTGCCTGAGAGATGGGCATGGTAGGTGTGGTCACAAGAGCACACAGAGGCTAAATATGTGATATGTGTCAAGTAAGATTTAAAAATTAAATGATAAAACAGCTTTTTTTGTTTTCCAGTGTATTTGTTTATAAACACAAAAAAGAAATCCATTATTTTTAATATAGCTTTGCAACTACCTCCAGAAATAAAAGGACATTGAATATTTAAATGAACTACTACTGATCATGATTACAATACTAATAAAAATGAAACTTTGTTTAGTTGATTCATGCCTTTTTTTATTTTTGCAGAGTGCCTTGGGCAAAGGCACGTACAGAGTTCTTCAGTAGAGGAAAGAATAGACAGTCCTTAGATTCAGTGGAGAAGGCTGCTTTCTTTGTAACACTGGACGATACCGAGCAGCGTTATGAGCCTGATAATCCTGTACAGTCTCTGGACAGTTATGCTAAATCATTGCTTCATGGAAAATGCTATGACAGGTAAGATACATTTTTCTGTTTTATATTAATAATAATAATTAAATTAAAACTCCTCTGGTAAGCTTTGGTGGAATACACCTTGTTGCAACCATGACAGCTATTTATGTACCTTTGAAAAACAAATTAGATAACATGTTTGTTTATTTATTAGGATTTTATGATTTACACTAATGGTTACATTCATGACAAGAAATAACACAAGTTTCATTAATACACAAGTTTATATTGAAGTCGTATTTTCATCTCCAATTCACCTCACCTGCATGTTTTTGGACTGTGGGAGGAAACCAGAACATCCGGAGTAAACCCACTCAGACACGAGGAGATGTTTTTTTTATAAAGTTTTCCAGAAACATTTCGGAACTGGATTTGATTCCTGCCTCTTGTTAGTATTTGAAGGAGCATTGCGTATTCTCGATGCGTCCATGTGATTCCTCCTGGTACACAAGTTACTCAGATTACTACCCTATGATGGGTTGGGTTGTCCAGTGTATATTTCTGTTCTGCTTCCAGTGTGTTAATGGAGCTAAATGTGTCGAATGTGGTCTAAGAAAAAAGACCTCTACTCACAAACAGCACCACATATCAGTGTTTGTTAATAATTCTGTCAAATAATATTATATTATATATTCCAGAACATCACAACGATACATCTGATATATTAAATTTTTTAATGTTAAATCATTTGCAGATAGTCAGTAAATCAGATATGAGAGAGGAAAATATTTTTATCTGTCTTTTATGCAGCAAGACTGAAGTGTAAATGTTAATGGAGACTACAAAAATGTTAATGGTGTATTTCATCTGCTTTTGTTCAGATGGTTTGATAAGTCCTTCAACCTGATTGTGTATAAAAATGGAACAATGGGTCTGAATGCTGAGCATACCTGGGCTGACGCTCCCATTGTTGGCCACCTATGGGAAGTAAGTAGAAGTATCCATACGTTAAAACATAATTTACACAGTTAATGTGTAACATTTTAACTGATCTGTGTGTCCTGCAGCATGTGTTATCTCATGATCCTGTAAGGCTGGGCTACACTGAGGAAGGTCACTGCAAGGGAAAACCACACCCTAATTTGCCAGGACCTCAGCGACTCCAGTGGGATATTTCAGAAGAGGTAGGGAACCCCTAAGTTTTTATTGCAGATTATTATTTTCACAGCAGTTGATTATTTGATGGTCATAAAGTAAGTGACACCACCTCTATCTTTAGTAGTAACTATTATATAGGAACTATAAATAGAGTGTAGCTTTTTACATGTTGACAGTGATAAAAGGTGTACTATTTGACTTAATGATTATTGGTAATATAAGTTCACAACTTTTTGTGTCTACTCTGTCCACTCCTATAGCTCTAAATAAAAATGAATGATAGCCAGTCACTTTGTCTGAATGTATGGCTAGAAAGGTCCTTTGTAAATCTTTTTGGTCCTTACATGACCTTTATTGAATTGAGTAGCATGAGGTGTCTTTTTTAGCAGTAGATGTCTGGTACAGTGATTTTGTAAAAATGTGAAAACCTCATGACTGTTAAAGACCTGAATGCACTATTTATGTAATTACAGAAAACCCTTTGTGTAGGTTTTTATAACTGCTTGAATTACTTTTATGCATTTTAGTGTTTTACAATGTTTTTTTTTTTTGCTCTTCCAGTGTCAGGTGGTAATCAACAGCTCTCTAATGGTAGCTAATGCCCTAGCAGATGATGTAGATTCTCACATCTTCCCCTTCAACAACTTTGGTAAAGGCTTGATTAAGAAGTGCAAGATCAGCCCTGATGGCTTTATTCAGATGGCTCTTCAGCTTGCCCACTTCAGGGTAACTAATATAAAATACCTTCTAAAATTTACAGTTCTGTGCTTGAACAGACAAATAAAAAAATATAGAGAGACAAGATAATCTTACGTTTCATTTTTAATAATCATCAGGATAAGGGCAAGTTCTGCCTGACGTATGAGGCCTCCATGACACGACTGTTCCGAGAGGGTCGAACTGAAACGGTTCGCTCCTGCACCATACAGAGCTGTAAATTTGTTCGTGCCATGATGGATGAGAAAAATACAGTAAGATGATTTTATTATTAGCCATCGTTGGCTTTTTTACCAGTCCAGTATTAAAATGTTGGATAAATACCAGACAAAGCTTGAAATGGTGAACATCATTTACTCTGGGGCTTTTAAAATCTAATATAACATATTGTAAATGATGGATTCTTATGCTGTGAAAAAGCACTAAAGTAGTACTTCAAGATCAGATGCACAGCCCATTGTTTTTACTTACTGTTATTAAGATTTTACATAAAATCCCTAATCATAACACATACTTCACAATCCAGTTATTTTAATTACACAACAGACAAACAAGATCAATTAAACCCTTTTTATATGTGAATGTTGTCCTGTTTTCATCAGAGAGAAGAGAGACTGAGATTGCTGAGAACAGCTGCAGAAAAGCACCAGGAACTTTATAGAATGGCTATGACCGGCAAAGGCATCGATCGCCATCTTTTCTGTCTCTATGTGGTTTCCAAATACCTGGGAATTGACTCTCCTTTCCTCAAAGAGGTAAGTGATCCTTGCTTTAAATAACTGAGTACTATAATTTAGAAAGTGTTAATGAATATGTCCGAATATTAACCATCATTTTATATTTTTGTGTATAGGTGCTCTCTGAACCATGGAGACTGTCCACCAGTCAGACTCCTCTTCAGCAGGTGGATCTGTTCGATCTGAAGAAGCACCCAGAGTATGTCACCAGTGGTGGTGGTTTCGGCCCGGTATGTGCTCCACTGGCTAAATTCTGTTATGGCTTGAGAAAAAATATGAGAAGTATATTTTTCCAGTTTATGTAGACAGCAAGTCTAAGGGCCGTATCTTACACCCTGCATGATGCTCATTGCTATCTTACACAGACTGCACCTGGCTCTCGGGAATGGCTAATCGGTTTATTGCACATTGTGTCCAAAACACTCCGATGAATAACTAAGAGACTTACACGTACATGCATTTTCCCGTTGTTACTTTAGCAAAGACAGACTGGCCCTTAATCTAGCTATGCAGTGCATGGTTGAATGCTCACTAAACATTGCTAAACATGGCCCTAAAAGTCTAAATTTGTACAGTTTAATTGGCAGCACACATGGGACTTGACAACATGACAACAGACTTATAGTATTACTTTTATGGCTACAATTTACACCGTCCTATAGATGGGTTAGAACTGCAACATAACAATTCTGCATATCTCAGATGTATTGTAGAGATGTGTATTATATGTGGTGTTAATGAAAAGGTGTTTATCAATCACTATCACAGATCAGTAAGATGTTTTGTATAAAATTATAATTTATAAAATTACATATTACAAATGACATGTTAATTGTTATTTATTAAACATATTGAGGTGTTTTTTAGGTGGCAGATGATGGCTACGGAGTTTCATATATTATTCTTGGAGAGGACCTCATCAACTTCCACATTTCCAGCAAACATTCCAGTCATGAGACTGTGAGTATTTTTTTATCATTATCAACCATGTATCATAGTTTTACAGAGAGTTTTAATGAAGCACAGTGCTGACGGGTTAACCAAAACAAACTTATTCGTTAAAAAACAGGCCATCACTGAAGGTACTGCTACTGATAGCCATCATGTCTTGCTTAAAGTCGCAAAAGCATTGACATCTCAAAACTGTCATTACATACAGTACATGTCTACATGGGTCTGAAAACCTCTTTTCCGTGAAAAGATAGTCTTAAACAGTGAGATTTATGTATGTTACACTCATAGGCCCAAACAGTGAGATTAAATGCTTAAATCATTATATAAGCAAAAAATCTTATGTGGGTGAAATGATTGGACATCGAGACATAACATTATTAACACTGACGGGTGAAGTGAATAACACAGAATATCTCTTTATCACGGCACATGTTAGGGGGTGGGATATTAGGCAGCAAACAAACATTTTATCCTCAAAGTTAATGTTAGAAGCAGGAAAAATGTTTGAGCGAGTTTGACAAGGGTGATGGCTCGAGACCTGGGTTAGAGCATCTCCAAAACTGAATCTTTTGTGGGTGTTCCTGATCTGCAGTGGTCACTATGTATTAAAAGTGGTTCAAGCAAGGAACAGTGGTTAACCAGTGACAGGGTCATGGGTGCCCAATACTCCTTGATGCATGTGGCGAGCGAAGGCCCTATAGTTCATTATCTTCTTTAGCATAGTGCTAAAGAAGTTAATGTTGGTTCTGATTGAAAGGTGTCAAAATACACAGTGCATCACATGTTGGTGTATGTGGCAGCAAAAGCGGGACTGGCTACCAAGTCAGACAAAATCACCTTTTATTTTTGCTTTTTAGAAAAAAAAAGGATTTATATATGCAATGATACTAATTGAAATAAATTGTGAGAAAACCATGTGGAATGAATAACTTAATATGATGTAATTGTGTCTTTGCAGGATTCTCATCGTTTTGGAAGTCACATTAAGCAGGCCATGCTCGATATTCTTAATCTGTTTGATTTCGATAAGAAGGCAGCCAAGTAATTTTTCTCTGTTCACAAAAGCAGTTTCATTTCAGTGAAATGCTCTGTGGTTAAATGCATGTACAGAGCTATGTACAAATGTATTGTTTATTCGTAATTTATGAGTGATCAGACTAGTAATAATTATTCAAGAAGCGAGAAGATGCAGGGTAAGGGGCATTTTATTTCTGTACTTCTGTGTAAAACTGGGAACTATTCAACGTCTTTTATTTCCTTCAAAACGACAGTTTTGTTTTAATGTTAAACTGAATGGCTGTTGTTACTAACCAGACAGCACTCCGTTGGGTTCAGCGACAATTCAATACAATGTAATGTTTGTATTAAACTATTTTTTTATTCATGTTAACTGTAGAAATGCATTTGATGGTGTTTTAGAGAAGCACGGTCAGCAGGGGGCGTACTTGGCTGTACGGACAATCACAGGTGGACGTACCCAAACCAGGACTAAGACTTTTTATTGCCATTTCTTGTTCATTAACCACACAGTGTGGATGTGAGCACCCAGTTGAGTCGTATTTTCTGACTAATTATTCTTATGACAATTCTTTAAGAAATAGCCTTTTATGGATGTGTGTACTGTAGCATTCTAAACAACGAAGTAACTGTAAAACTGAAGACTGAAGCATTTTAAGAACTAAAAGCATGTGACTATTAATGAAATATTCATTGCTGCAAATTTTCAAAATGGTTTAAAGTAGTGTGCATTCTGAATTAAGGGCTTGGTCACCTCACACAGGAAACTACTCTGGTAAATGTTATACCTTAAAGGTAAAACTAAGGTATTAAAATAGGTTGGCACAAACAGCCAGCCTCTGAAAGTTGATCAAGCTATTCAGAGAAGGCACTTAATAACATCTAGAAAAAGAAAGCAGCTTTTTATTGGTTTAAATGGGTCTTCAAACTTGAAACAATAAATATGGTTCTGTTATTTACTAATGATGTTTGCTGAAGTAATGCGGTTTCAAATAAAGTTTGTTTTTTTGTTTGAAAAGGGTGTGCATATAATATTAACTAATGTTAAATGAGTTAAATAAAAAAAATGCTTGTTGGAATGTCATGGAAATGTGTTTTTAACTAATATAGGAGGGATCTTCAAAAGTTCCTGGAGTTTTATATTTTTGTTGCAAACTTTGAGGGTGGAAGGAGTTGAAATTGGTCGTGTCCATCACTCTATCTGAGACAGAGATCTTAAGGTCCTTTTTGGCTTGCTTGAAAAAGCTTTAAGGGGAAGAAGTGAAAGCAGTGGTGCATCAGTGTCTATGCGCTTAACCATGAACATTTTTGCCGATGACATTAAAATGGTGCAACACTAGGAGAAAAGGAAGGTGACCATGTAGAAAAGAAATGAAATTTGTTTAAGATTCCTTTAAAAAAGGAATGAAAAAAAGCTGAAACTTTTGAGTATTATTTTTAAATAATAGCAGATTTATAATGGACGTAACGGTGGCTTAGTAGTAGGTAGCACTGTCACCTCACAGCAAGAAGGCCCAGGGTTCGATCCCCAGGTTGAGCGATCCTGGTCCATCCTGAGTGGTCCTGTTTGTGTTGAGTTTGCATGTTCTCCTCGTGTCCGTGGGTTTCCTCTGGATGTTCTGGTTTCCTCCCACGGTCCAAAAATATGCCACAATGTTAATTGGAGACACTGAATTGTCCTTAAGTACCTAGTTACTAAGATCTATAGACCAGTGCATCGTAGTGCTGGTTCTAAGCCAGGGTAATTAAGAGGGATGCATCAGGAAGGGCATCTGGTGTAAAAACTGCAGACAATGATGCAGACCACAAAACACTGTGGCGACCCCAAACGGCAGAAGCCGAAAGAAAGTAAATGAACTAAGAAATTTTGAAATAGTTCAGTACTCACAGATCATGAACATTAACGGAAACGTATAGAATAGAAAAAATAATGGTTATTGTTTAACATCGATTAATGAGCTTTACAGTTGGTCAATCTGCTCTCAGAAATCATTTTAAGGTCCACATTTGCACTGGTATGAAAATAGCTGTTGGTCAGTTGTTTTAAATATTTGTAACAGATACCAGAACGACCTATTCTCTTGGCAAGAAGTGGAAACAGGATTTAACACCTCCAGTTACAAGAATGCATGTATGGCAAGAATCAACAATCAAGCTTGGTAGTAAGCCAGTTCTTTTTTTAATTTGTTTATGGGATCTTCAATGAGCAAGTAACATTGAATATATCCCTTGTAAGCTTTGAATGGCTCTTAATAGGATCATGCCTCTAAACTGCATTTCACATTTTTGGCATTTAACAGACGCTTTTATCCAAAGCAACTTACAGTTGTCCAACATGGGCAAACAGGCAGTGATTGGTCTTGAACCGACAACTTTCTGATAAAAAGGATTATTACTTAACTACTAAGCTACAAATGCCTTAGCGGCTGCGGACCACACAGTATGGCTCTCAAGAAAAAATGGCTTTAAGCAGGGTGGAGTTTGAGTTCTGACTTTCCAATTGCCTAGGCCTGGGTTCTAACCAGGTAACTACAGTACCTTACTGTCAAGGTAATGTACTGCTGAAAATAAAAAATAGGTCTAAAATGGATCTTTTATGTAAGAACGATGTACCACTGCCACCCTTAATCCAGACATGTGATCCAAATCACCTGACATTTTGGTTTCCATTTACATAGAAGCAACCTTTCTTGTTTTAAGCAGATTAACTTAAGCATTACTGACAAATTGAAAGTGTCTTTTTAGATTTATGGATTATATAATATTTTAGATCTGAGAGCTCAACTCACTACTACTGAAATTCAGAGCTTTTTGGGTGTCACCATAGACATAATTGACTATGTCTAAGCTGGGATGGTCATACACTCTCATAGCCAGTCTCAAGATTGAAAATAAGGAGGGTTGCATCAGAAACAGCATTCAGTTAAAACACTGCAACTCAAGCATGTAAACCAGAACGATCCATTGTGGTGAGCCCAAAATATACTGGAACAGCCAAATGAAAAGAACCTTGAGTTCCCATGCAGACAATGGTATAGACAATTTTAGAAGATTAAAAGTGCTAAAACCAAAACATTGGGATGTCTGAAATAGGTTTTTAATAAAATATAACCTTGACAGATTAGCTTAAAGTAAGTAAGCACCCAATGAGATGGGCTTATCATGGTCATACTGGTTAACCAGTTTAATCAGTACCAGTAACCAACAATCACTAATAAACAGGGTCCACATCATACATCATATATATCTGGACTAGAGTAATGACAGGGAAGTGTTTAGAATTGAGTTGTAGTTTGGATTTTGGCCCGTTACAAGGTCAGGGTGAAAGGGAGTGTTTTACCTACAGCTAATTATAGCCCTACATCTGAGAGTGAGGAAAGTGCTGATAGCCCAGTTTAATCAGGGATACATTTAAAGCCACCGTGGGGTTACAGATATCTCAGGAGGTTGAAACAGGAAGTTGGTACATGTGACTGACTACATTGGCACACCCTAATTACCCAGCAGTTTCCGCTGGACAGATTTGATTTCAAGTCCACATGTCTGGTCACTGGGCCTCCTGAAGGCACTTACTGCATTAAGTGAAAACTTATACCCATTGTTTATTGTATTTTAAAAAAAAACAAGTAAAAACTAAATCTGCAAGCATCTAGATATAAAAATATGCAAAAATAATTGATTCTAGAGTTGTTTTTTGCTAGACAGTTTAAGAAACCTATTCACTGTACCACACAGTGAAACATTACACTTTGACTTGCACTTTCTAAAAGTAGCCTGTGAGCAATGGCTTGTCCATGACATGTCACCAGTTAAATTAAATCTTTTAAAGAACCAGCCCGAGTCCACCGGCCAAACTAATTTCACTGGCCTCTGTTGACACATTTAATAATATGTGATACTTATGGTATTATAACGCTCTTCCACTTCCGGAGTTCCATCTCACTACAGCAAAACCAAGCAAATTATATACAGAGTATATATGTATAGTACAGACATGGCAAAAATGATTTTCCTTCAGTATAGCTGTAATAAAAGGAATGTAATGGAAGAGTCCGTAAATGTGTTTTTCATATGATTTCCTTGCATGCCTACTATACCTATAAATACTTTTTATTGGGTTGAAGGTGGAATAAGTGATTTGTCATGGGTACTCCTATTTATACAGTAACTATATACTGAAGTTTATGAGGTTTTTCATAAATTACACATGACAGTAGTGTGACAAATGTTAACTTCAACAAATATAAATTCATAAACACAAATATCTTAAAAAAGCATATATTGAACAGGCTGGAAAGCAAACTACCACCACAAGTGACTGTTGCACTGAAAGTACAACTCTAATTTTCACAATTATAAAATATCTTACTGTCTTTTCTTATTTAAAACAACATAAAGAAGATAACTAATGTTGTACTTTTTCAACTTTGATTTCGCTTCTTAGCTAATGTCTCGCTGAAATGGGTATTCCAGTCCTAAAAACAAATAAAAAATCTATTTTTCAAACATTTACTTGTAAACATGTGAATAGGTGATACCACCATAATACAATATAAAATCAGCATTAATGTTAGCAACATGTCAAGGTTTGCCAACAATGGATTTGAGAGCATTTTTTTCAATACATAATTTCAATGGTATACTGAAATATACACCTTCAGTCCATAACATTATTTATATAAAAAAAATATGTAATGCCCAAAGGGCAAGACTGAAAAACTATTTATTGTGAGTGACCTTACATTTCTCAGATAGCACTGCATTCAAAAATCGGCCTGCTACTGTAATAAATATAACTGATTCCATGACATAGGTCAGTAAAAACAATTTTTGCAAGACAAGACTCCACTGCTCAGAGCAGAAGTAATAAGTCACCAACATCGACTGTCGGCTTCTCTGGGCTAACACTCATTTGAGACAAATGTATGTGTGTGTTTCTACACTGTGGCCTCGTGATAAATGCTACAATGGCCTGCCTGCAGTCCCTTATGTGTTTATCCTTGTGTTATAAAAAACACCAACAACCTCTTAACTGCTGTGAGCTAGAGCATTATATCTAGCAAAAAAAATCCTCACCCACTTGTGAGTCCATATTTTGCTAATACTAACAAAATGTTAACAAAACAAAATGTAACAAAATGATAAATATTACTGTGCCATATTGTGTACACGTTCAACGAAGTTAAACAGAAATAAGTTGTCTTTTCTTTGTTCTTCTTTAATTAAATACATCTCCAAATAATCTACGATAATTACTTTCTGTTGTCACCATGTGTTCTTTAAAAATACAATAAACTGTTAAACTAATATGGTAGATGAATAAGCAATATGTTAATAATAGCTATTTCATATTTCACAGTATGACTTCAACATTGCATATTTTTTACAGTAAGAAAGTGTAAACTTTATTGTAAATCGGCATGTATAATAATCAAATGGTACAGTCAGTTATCTCTTACATTGCTTAAGTAGTTTAAGGCACTTCTGGCCCTCGGACGGGCTCAAAATCAAACAAAACTAATTTATCACAAAGCAAATAAAACCATAAGTAGACAGACATGAGCAAAATCCTCAGTATAAAAAATGAATTAAGGTTTTGAATATAGGTCTGAAAAATGCATCACAGTTTGTTTTGCATGAAAACTATGTATGAGCTAAAATAAAAAAGAGATTAAGACATTTAAGCGTGTTCAACATAGGGCATAAATAAGAAATTTGTTTATACTTGATCACTTTAACCTAAAAGCCCTGAAGCTTCAGTAAACGTTGACAAATCAAGCAAGTTTACAAAAGTCTACATTCTATATTGGAGCTTTAAATGAGCCTTAATTGAGACCTAAAACCTAAAAATCGAATCCATACCTCTATTAGAAATAAAGAAATAATCATGCATGTTATTTCAGTGTTAAGGAAACCTAGCAGGTTTTATAATTTATCATTTGGTACTAACATATGATTGTATTTTCTTGTTTACCTGTAGGATATATTTATTGAAATTACACTGATATGTTAAAGTTAGTTGAATTGACATTTTATAAATCAAATATGTGTAATATATACGGAAGAAATCATTTCTGAAATATTTTGACTACAATTATATGTCTACAATTATATCTCATATTAATCTGCTAGACTACCATGCTGCATGTCACATACAATAAAGAACTGATAAAACCTACATTAAAAAAAAGATTTTGAAGACATAAATCACAGTGTCATAAAATGACAGTAAAATATAACAAAATAACTAATTGACAAAAAAGTGATTTCACCAGTATCCTGTTGTAAGACTGTGCAGCATTAGCTAAAATATCACAGTGCACTGAATGTGTCTACTTTTCTGCATTTAGGCAACAGTCTGTCTGCTCTTAGCACTAAACATGGTTGCAAATAATAAGTGCTTTTGGATTATTTCACCTATATTAAAAATTAACACGATAAATTTGAGGTACAAGTAAAATAATGAAATAGCTAGCTAAATCTAAGTAAATGTCTGCTCAGTCGAGTACACATATGTTAAAAGGTGTTTACTCTAGTGGCAGCAGGAGGGTTCTTCCTTACAGCTTTTTCCTCAGCAGGAAGTCTCTTCTTAATGATCGTTTGGTCTTCTTTAGAAAAAAAAACTCATTAACCATACATTTTAAGAGAATTAAGAAAACAAATGTATTGATGTCTTATCCATTTGAGGAGAAGTGAAAGCAGATCATCTTGTTAAGGTGGTAAGAATGTAAACCACAGTTCAACAAAATGTGAGTAGAAAAACAGAGCAGAAGAACCAGCAGAGAAATGAAGCCAAGCGGATTGTTAAAAAAAGTTATAAAGAAGTTTAAAAGTGCAAATAGAATAGAAAATATTGTACACAAGCCCAAGACTGTGGCTCCAGACAGAAAATGGTCTTTATGGAAAGTGCAACTAGATCTGGATGAGTGTAAAATGTCAAAAATAGAAAATGAGCCTTGTGATAGACCAGTTAACTTGGTCTCAGGAGGTCTTTAGAATGAAAACAGGCACATCTAAACCGATGTGGTAACTCTGAAGCAGCGTCCCTCCATCAAACACTTTATCATTGTTGGCGTCTTGCCACTGAACATCGCTTCCCGGAAGATAAATGTCTCTCTGCATGGTTCCCTTTTCAGTTATGGGTGCCACAAGGACCTGCAAGATGATCGTATAATGACTTTGTGTCTGCTAAAATGCATACATACAATAAATGCATTTCTATTGTTCACAGCAATTTAATAATACATTTGTTTATTGTTTATTTTAATACTGCTTTCTCCTGGTCAATGTAACCGGGTTTGATTCACTGAGTAAAATGGACTGGTCGCCAGTCTTTCAATGGACAAACACAAAGGCAATTTTACCTGATTGCATGCCTACTAAACAACTCTGCATAAAGCTACAAATCTGTATAAAACAATTCTCATTGTCATTACTCCCGTTCCAAAATGTTTAACATTAAAATTTCATGACTAAACAAATGGGAACACACAAACATTATATCATGTTAATTTGCAAAAAAAAATGCCCTTCTTCCAAACTATCCTTGGAAGTAAATAAAATGTTTAAACATTGTGTTCGAATTTTGGGTTTCCATTGCTGACCAGCACCTACGATCAACATATGCAATTCCTACATAACATAAAGGATTTTCCAGGCCCTCTCACCCAATATTGGTGTCCTCCTGATAAGTGATAAGAAGGGCAACGATTTTGCTAATTAACATGATATAATGTTATGAAATTTGAATGTTAACCATTGTATTTGATTTAACAAATATAACACATAATTTCCTCTATTATTATTTAAAACAAAAATTGGAGCTCACCTCATCACCAATGAGAAACTCATCATCAATATTAAAAGTGGCCGGATCATCAGGACTTATCCACCAGAGTGGTCGGTAGATGGGGTTTCCAGTAGCCTGCCACTCCTCTGCATATTTCACTATCAGAGGCACAACAAACTCCTGGTGCTTAGCTATATACTTTCTTGTGAAGTTGAGGACCTGCCAAGATTTGGAAAAAATAGAATGAAGGCAATGAGATAACATTCTAATGTTAACTATTAATGATACAGATGTATCATGTAATGGATATTTATGTTCCTGTTTTGACTAAATTATTTTTAAGTAAATGGCAGATATATATAGCTGTAGTGAGGGTCAAAATAAAATAACCTGCTAAAAGGTATATGCTATAAAAATCTGCTACAATGTCATTAGCAATAATAATCAGCCAATCCCTCTCAGTATATATTGCTTGATAGTCCACAAGTGGACAGATGCACAAAACAATATATTAAACATGCTGTTAAACAAATTATAAGGTAAGTATGAGTGAAGCCATTTAAAATACCTACAAGATGACCTGAAAGCAGCATGAACAATACAATAAACAATATACAAAATACTCTACAGCAAACATTTCTAATTCTACATCCCAGACAAAACTTTTTTTCAGTGAACTGTCAGTGGCAGTCCTAAACCCAGAGTAAAATGGGAGGGTTAGGTCAGGAAGGGCAGCTGGTGTAAAATCTGTGTCAAATCAGGAATGTGGACCAGATTGGCTGTGGCTAACGCAAAATAAAAAAGCAATTGAAAAAATGGCACAAATTAATTAAATGTAGAGAATAACACATTGTAATTTGATAATATAAGATTGTACTTAATAATGTTAACTCACCAGCTTTAACCTTTTTAATGTAACTCAACAATTATGAGTTTTAATGAAAAATATTTTTTTCATCACCATTTGCTTCCAGTCATTGGCAATTTCCTCTTATTTAAATCATGCTGTTAGCACTAGCCCACACCCCCCTACTTGCACTAAATCACCATTGGTTATAAGTAGTGAGTTGTGAGTTAATGAGTTGCCCTATAGATCAATTACAAATATGAATTACCTACACAAATTACTGTAGAATGAAAATGTTGTTACTTATATAAGTTTCACTTGATAGTGAATATGTTTGAGGTACCTTTTAGCTAACTTAAACTACCAGCAACAAAATATCAGATTTCAAATACCAAGTTTCTCTAATCCTTCAAGATTTAACAATAACAGAAATTATGCATTTTCCATTTTATATAGAAAATATACAATAAAACTTTTGTATTGTGATTTGACACAATCCATGATTACGTATGCTGTGGTGTGTTTCAAACATTCCAAGAGGGTCACATCTTTCAGTTAGCATCCCACCCAGACTCTGGTAATGGAAACAAAGTGAAACCACATTCATAAAAATCTTTTTTGAGAAAGAGAAGGTTTTTGTGATGAATTTTGAATCACTGGCTGAGTTGAATATCCAACTAAAAAAACTGGTGTGTTTTCCTCAGTTCTGTTTTCATTTGGACTCGATATGGTCATTGATTTACCATGTTTCAACTATTTGTTTTAATAGGTCTTCAACAAAAACGTACACCAAAAACACACAATAAGTAAGTCATCTCACAGAGGATACTGAAAAGTGGATTCGTTTTTAAATGACACAAATTTTTTTTTTTTTCACTAACAATTATAAATGGTGAACATTTTAATACACAGTAAATTTTAATACACATACATTAAATATATCATCCACCTACATTTAATTTTACCAGATAATCTATAAAGAAAGTGTTTGGTTATGCCTGCAGTGTCATTGAGTTTAAAAGTGGCTGTCATTATGGTCAAGACTAAGGACCACAACTCTGAAAGGAAAGTTGATGGGAACCAGATGGACGCTTAACCACAGGTAATGCTGGGAAAAGGCCAAGCAATTATTTCCCCAAATGCAAGAAAAATAGTCCTCTGCAGAATCTTCTACACTTCTGAAATTCGAACTGCACTCTGCCGGCTCAAACATACTAATACCTGTGAAAAGACACACTGAACAGTGATGGGCAGATATTTTTCTAACCCTGTTTGAGACAAGGTTCTCATAGTCCCACACAGTGAGAGTGAATATTGTATTCCAGCTTTATGTAGGGAGGAAGAAGCATTCTGTCACATCAATCCTTAGATGGAACAGTTCACATGGAATTTAGAATTACAACAGTACTTTTCAAAATACACTTTAGTTTACGAAAGTTAACTAAAAATCTCATAATGGAGAAGAATGGTAGCTAGAATATAAAATTGCAATGAGAATTCCATTGTTAATTATGTGTATTAGCAAAACCAAATTTCAATGTTTTTTTATAATCATGAACAATTCAATCCAAGTGTAATCCCAGTTATGGTGACGGCTCACGGTGTGGTCGACATTACAGAGCACTTCCTCCCTAGGGCAATTATACCATCAGTGCTCATTAAGCATGATGACCCGCACCTGGTGCTACCCCATAAAGCTGGTCGCAGCACAGAGCGAGGCGTTATAGGCTACAGTTTCCTTTTTTTTTTTCCCTGGTTCACTCGTACATGGAGTAGGGACAGTTTTGGTAACCTCTTGGGTTTAGAGGTGTATAGGGGCTGGTGGTACTAACTTCGTGTTTTGGGTTAGATCTTTGCTGCGTGTGTGCGCGTGTGCGCGTGTGCGTGCGTGTGTGTGTGTGTCAGCTCCCCTTCTGTTGCTTCCTACTGTTGCTTTCAAGAATTTCAGCTACAACGGGCTCTGCCAATGAGTTACATCACACACATTGGTTGCTCTCCTCCTAGGATCGGGGTGATTGGGGATGCCGCTTCACCTCTTTACCTGTAGTGTGCCTCTAGCGCCACACCCTCATAAAGCGTTTGAACTGCTTCAAACGATTCCTGTACTCTGAATCCTCCCTATGCCAGCCAGTGACCCCTGCATCCTTTTTCCAACAGGGTTTCTGTTTGTTTTTAGCAAATTAAAAACCTCACTTATTCTTATTCATATCCTTGTCAAATCAAGCTAGTTATTTCAATTAATAAATCATGCTTGGTCCTTGTTCATGTGTCCCTGATAGTAAAGTCCTTTTGTCAGGTACCATAAGTTCAGTCAGGCCAAATCTGACACTGTCAGGTCTAGTGCTTGGTAGTCAGTTCCTGTCTGTCAATTCTCATCAAGGTTGTTTAATACTGGATATTCTTTGCAATCTCTTGGTCCAATTCCGGGATCATCTGTTTCTGTCTGTCCTTCTGTCGGTCAGCTGTCCCACCAGGGTCCATGCAGCTGACCACCAATATCCAGCCAGGGTCCGTGCAGCTGATACTCTGCTCAAGGACAGTGCCCTGAGAGGGAGTTCCAGTTCTAATTACTGTGTCTCTAGTTGATGTTCCAGGTTCTTAGTCTGTGTCTACAATTGATGCTCCTGTTACCTTATCAGCAGCTCTTGTTCTCCTGTCAGCAACCCCAGCTAGTGCTCTGGGTTCTATGTTGGTGCCTCCAGTGGGAGGTCCAGGGGTCATGTTGGCAATGCTAGTCTGTGCTCTGTGCCTTGTGTTTGCCGGTCCAGAGAGCAGAGTAGAGGGTGCTCATGTCCTCAAGACATCATGTACCGCCAGGGTCTGTGCACCTGACCATCCAGCTCCTGTACACAAGTCATCAGCAGCACCAGAGGTTTGTAATGACAGAGGGTGCTTCGGATCCCAAGTTGGCGCCTACTTTCCTCTCAATAATCCAGATTTCAAGTCAGCACCATTAGATTGTAGCGCTCCTGGTTTCAAGTCGATGCCTCCTGAGGTTGGCACCCTTGTTCTCAAGTTGTCATCACCACAAGAGAGTGCTCCTGTCCCCAAGTTAGCATCACCGGTGGTCAAGTTTCCAATTATGTTTAGTCATATTGTACATGTTGATACAATGAAACGTTGCAACAGCCAAATTTATTTTTGGTGTGAACAGAACCAAATAGCTGTGTCAGAAAATGAGCAATTTCCTATGCAGGTTGTCTACCTAGGTAATTTAGCTGGTTGTTATATAGGTGTCTACACTACATTTTTGTAACCTGGCTAATACATACCAATGACAACTAAACAAACAAAACAAATGCTGAATAACAAATTAAAAACAGCACAACTACAAAATCAGGGAAGTAAACAAATACCATGTATGAATATACCTGTCAAATTGTATATTGCCCAGGATTTCGGATTTACAAGATCAGATGCATTTACAAATATCTAACTGGGGTAACTGTAAAAGGGGCCCCAGCTAGTTTCCTGAATATTTTACATCCAGCTTGTCATACAACAGATTTAAAACTATGAAAACTTCATTTATATACAAATAAAAGTGCTGTTAATAGAACCAGCCCTAGGTGATTTTTACTCACATGGTCCTCCCCTGATGCCCATGGAGGTGTCTGAAAGCTAAGGACAGGAAGAAATGCCGCAATTCCCAGCCAGCGAATGAAGAGCTCATTGTCCATGACCATCTCACTGGAAAGAGAACCTCCTGTAACCCAAAGAAACAAAAGACGCACAGAATAAACCAGATAACCCCTATAAACAAAGGACACACAGAACAAGCCCTTTAATATTCACCTGAAGGCAGAAAAACCTGCATGGAAAATGTCTTAGCTAGACTAGTTTAGGCTTTGGGGGTCAAATACTTCAAAATGTTTTAAATGGCAAGACAGTAGTACAGAGGCTGATGCACAGCAATATGGATTTTGTGAGTGTGCTATGTACTTTCTAGATTGATGTGAGATATTTTCTGGGAACTCTAGTTCCTTTTGACCCTTTAAAAGCACATACAAAGAGTGGATTTTAAATGACCCCATATATGTGTATGAATTACACCTAAATAAGGTATAATGTGCCCTGCAATAAACTGGTGATCTCTACCGGGCTTATTTTTTCCTGGCATCCACTGAATCAAGATTAAAGTGGATTTTAAAATTAAAAAATAAAGATTATTATATAGCTTGTAGAACATTCCGTTCTAAAACCATTTTCATATTGTGAGGAACCCCCTAAGCAACGATAAGTCTTCCCGAAATTTAAAATGATTTTGTGCTCTTGTGCAAATGTAATCAAAACAGCATTTGTTGGGTCAAGGCCAGGCTCACAATCAGCATTCCAATTTATTCAAAAAGTGTTTAATAAATTTGTGATCAGAGTTTTGTTCTGGTAACTGGAGTTCCTCCACACCAAAGTTCCTCCACAAAAAAAATGGACTAAAAAGGCCAGTGTCAAACTGCTGCCCCAGAACCGTGTTCACTTATTTAATTTATTTTAAGTAATTGATTGTAAACATATATTAGTGTGGCCAAGTGGGTGGCACATGATAGCACATTGTCTCACAGAATAATGGTCCTGGTTTGATCCCAAGGTGGAGAGGTCCAGGTCTTTTCTGTGTGGAGTTGGCATGTTCTCCCCATGTTTGAGTGCTTTGGTTTCCTCCCACAGTCCAAAACATGCAACCAAGTTAAATAGAGACACTGAACTGCCTTATACACACCTAACCACTATGAGCTTTCAAATACATGGCAACAACCGGGTGAGGTTGGAGAGTGGGAGGGGCAAGTAGTTACACAAATGGTGTATTACCTACTGCATCGGGAATGAAGAAATTATAGCCTAGCAGGCTGTAATGCAGCAGAGATGGAATGATGCCTTTTAGACCAGCATAGCTCCAGTCAGACTGCAGTGCACTCATATGGATGAATAAAGGCTTGTAGTTGGACCTGTACAAAGCACATGACCACATTCATGACATCTGTTTCAGAAAGATAATTAACTGTCATCCTTTTACTACAAAATTAAAACAATTACTAAGTCTTGGAGCAACATCAGTTTCGCTGCAAAAGTTTTCAAGACAGAATCTTTCATTAATCGCCCAATGAATAGGGTTTCATGGCTGAGTGGCTACAAACAATCCTAAGAATGCAATGCAAGTGCCAGCTGAAGAAGTATGAAACATCAATGGTACTTAATAAAAACAAAGTATGTGAATTTATGAACCATTCTTCACCATTTACCATGAGAGCAAACTGGAAGAATGATTGTTTGAAGCCACATTGATGTTTATAGCCACTTAGTTTTTGTTTTAAAACCCTAAATGCTACATGATGACTTTTTAAAGAATCATGTTGCTTAATTCTGAAGTAACAATTTAAATTAAAACTAAATTCTGATGAAACACAACTCTGACCATTATTCCATTAAAGGTTTAGATGAATTACAATGCTGACTGAAAGCTAAGCTTAATGAATTAAAATTATTGCCTGCCAAAATCAAATCAATCAATCTCTATCTGATTCTCTATTAGTTCAACCAGGAAGTTCAATGTGTTCTGTCCAATACCTTGTTCCTGCGCTCACAATCGCGTTATGCCCTATGTTCTCAGCAAGGTGTGCCAAGAGCCTGATGTATTCATCTCCTGTGAAAGCAGAGGGGGTACGGAGGGCCTGTTCCTCAAATGGGTTTCCCTCTCCACCTTCCAGCATAATGTATTCCATACCCAGGCGACTATGCAGACTGCTAACTCTCTCCAAAAACCAGTTTGTTGCTTCTGGATTAGTGATGTTCAGCTTAACACAGTACTTTCCTCTCCAGTGAGTTAATAGTGGAACCTTCATAGAGAGAAAGACTTAAATTAGAGAACATATTAAAAGACTAACTAGTTACTTTCTAAATCCTAGACATATAGTGCAGGAAGACATATACCATTTGAGCCTGAGGGCCAGAGGGTAGACTGAGCCAGTAGTTCTTCAGTCTGTCCTGTATGAAAGTCTGAAACTGCCAGGAGTCCACACTTAAATACGGGGACATGGTTATGGAAATGTTCAGAAGCTTCACAAAAGGGAGGTCCCTGCTCTGTCTCTTTGACATTATTCTCTTGCCATCATAGTAGTCATGGTCCTGCAAGCAAAAATATGTCATGGTATATTTTTAAAATGGTATGTGTTATTAGATTTCTTTATTTTTTGAAAATTTAATGATTGATCATCAAATATACACACTTAAAGGTAAAGTTGTTGGAAAAATATAAAGTTGCTTTATAGCTTTTCTGTAAATGGCCCTTTAGAAGTATTTGATAATGCCTTAACACTAGAAGTGCCCAGGGCCGGTCATATGACTGCTTTGACGTCTTACTAGAAGTGCCAGTGAATACCTTTTCAGTTAGCAAATGTTTCTGCCATTCAACCATGAATGAGAAGATTTGGATTCACATAATAAACATAATATGCATAGTTTCCAGGGGTGATTAAAACTTAAGTTAATTATTGACCACAATTCCCATTTTTTTCACCAAAGTTTATCATCCTTTTTTAAAACATAGAAACTTGAAAAGAAAATGAAAACATACTTTTATAACACCCAATAAATATATCACAACTTGAAAAATTCCCTGATAAAAGGGCATTTATTCAGGCCAGACTTTTTCTTACACAAATACTGGTGCATTCACCTAGCTAAAACATTAATATAATTTCATTTTATTTCATTAGCATTTCCTTTTTCCAGCTCAGAATTGACTTTAGTCCATTTCTGACTATAGCTGTAAGAATTATTTCTTTAACAGTAGGTCTGTAATTTACCTGACAAGCTTTTGAAGTGTTTTAGACACAACGAACATTATCTTCCTGGGAGAGAGCTGGTTCTCAGTCCATAACCCTCCCTCCACTTCCTTTACTCTCAGCCACCTCTTCTAATCTTTCAGCATAGAAATTGAAGCCAAATGACAGGCAAAACAACAAGCCACAGACTCATGAAGTCTCTTCGTGGAATAATGAGTTTTGTTATTATCAATATAAATATTACATTGAAACAAAGACTTCCCTAAAATATTTGGTTTTGTGGAAACTAGGTGTTTGGCTATATAGGCACAGTAACTTTTTTCCGATGGAGCATAGTCCTTATTGCTTTAATGCTTAGAAATGTAATAGCAGCTGTATGGTAGGATGACCGGACTGTGTGTGGGTGGGGTCTCAAAATGTTGTTTAAATACCCAGCCAGCTGGAGAGGCAAAATAGAAAAAGTAATATCAGACTAGATAAAGCCCAGCATCACAGTTACCAAGAAAAGCAGGTCTTATCTAAGCAAAAGGGGACAGACACAAACTAATATATTTATTAATAATAAAAAAATAATAATAAAAGATACCAAAACACAAACTAAGCCAAAATCTACAAAGAACTAACTAAGCCAAAGCCAAAATATTAAGAACTCAGGAACTAAAACAAAAACCAAAAATATACCAAATGTAGAATACATGAAACCTTGAGAAACATGAAGCCAAAGCAAAGGGTACAGGATAAACTAAACCATATGCCTAGAAATAATCAAAGACAAAGCACAAAAGGCAAATGACTAAACACCGTAGCAGGGAGCATCATAAGTATAGACAACTACAAAAGACAATATCCAAACGACAATGACAGGATACAAAATGGCAGAAACCAATGAGCTCCACTGAGCCAGGCCAAGCATGCTCCTTATAAAGGGCAGCTTGGACTAATTAGCTGGAGTGAGCCAATTAGGGTGGAGGAGGTGTTAGAGAGAGTTAGAGAGTGACATATTTTTTTACACATGCTAGGTTTTATATTTGCATTAATTATGCAAAACATATAACATGACATTGATTTTCACTGTGCATGTACTAACCTACATCGCTGTGAAATACAAACTTTTACCTAGTTTCAAAAAGGCTTGTCTCGAAAAAGAAAAAAAAAGTTTTCGCATTAGTCAACTCTTGACTTAAGCATCTCCAAAAGTGTTTGTCTGGAAACAAAACTGGCTATTGTTTCAATTGTGGTTAATGTTTGTTTTTCTCAGCAGTGTGCAGCATGACTAAAAAGTAAAAGGCGATTATTTGGGAACAGAAGAGCCACCCACCATGCTGGAAAGGAGAGAGGTGGAATGTTCATCCAGGCTGATGACCCCTTCCCCTAGATGGTGCCTCTTTAGCCGGTTAGAAAATGTTCTCAGCTCCCTTTCAATCTTTGCCCCTAAGTCTACACTGGCTGGAAGTTTCCAGAAAGGCAGCCTTTAAAATAAAAAGAATAAATTATAATGCAAGCTTTTTACTCTATAGAAACAACATTACAAAATATGAACAGTAAATAAGGTAAATGCACTGTGATAGTGTTTTATTTTATTATTTTTAAAATTCATTAGGTATGTTACATCTGGATGAATTTATACCTTAAGACATCCATGCTGGGCAGTTCTCGAACAGGTGTAGAGAGCAGCTGTATTGAATTTTGGTAAACGGTTTTGACATTGTTTCCAACACAGACAGTGTATTGAAGAGGCATTCGCTCCATACTGGCAGGTGTCTGGAGACAAAACTGCTGCCTGCTTTCCATCCCTACATGCAGTGGTATATCTGGGGCCACCAGCACTGCCACACCTTTAAAAGAAAGAAATTCTTGTAAATGTTCAGTGTTTCAGCCTTACAATATAGTATTTCCCCTCTGGGATTGATAGATAAAATCTGATTTGAAACTTAACCGACACTTTACAAGCCTCTTTACCCAAACAGGAGTAACAGTGAGACATTTTGTGATATTGATACTGATGACATCATACATGGATAATTGATAATAATAGATTAATTTTAGATGTATTACTATTAATAATTAATAACATATTTTTGTGTCTACATGGAAAAATACATGGAAGAAGTGGGTATCAATCAAATATCCAGTACCATGGATCCAGTTACTGAGGTAAGAATGTAATTAAGATTTGTTTTGTTTTGTTTATTAGGATTTTAACATTATGTTAATATTCATGACAGACTGTTACAGATAGTTCTCAGAGGTTTCATTAGTTTAGGTTCAATGTCAAACACCATCACAAACATTTTGTATCCCGACTTCACCCAAAGTACATGACTTTAGAATGTAGGAGCAAACCGAAGCAGTGGGAGGAAACCCAGGCAGAAACATGCAAACCACCAAGAAATGACCCAGATTACTCAGCCTGATGATTGAACCCAGGTCATTCTTGCTGTGAGCTGGCAGTGCTACCCAAGATAGATGGATGGACGGATGGACGGACGGACGGACGGACAGACAGATAGATAGATAGATAGATAGATAACCAATGGAGCTCTAAGCAGCCGTAAATTATGATTAAACATGATATGAACTAATCAATTGCATAAGACTTCTATTTTAATTTTGTCTGTTTACTGTTATCACTTTCCAAAATGCTTGTGAAACAAGCATAACTGTTCTTAGCAGTTAATTTTATTGTTGTGTGTGAAACTGTTGTTCCTGCTTTTTTTTCTGTCATAGCCTTCTGCAACTATACTCAGTCACTGTCTGATAGATGTTACTTTACAAAGCTTCACAATGTTATTCGTTATGTAAAAAATACTGCTGTTAATCTACTGTTACTACTACTGTTAATCATTGTGATTAATTTGAAACAATTAATGCGTTAAAAATTAACACAATTAACACTGCTGGACGTTTACTTTGGACTATTGTGGTTAACCCTGAGTAAAAATGATGTTTAAGGTGGGAGATTTTGCTTTAAAAAGTTGTCTGGTGAATTGATAATTTATTCTGATCTCGCTCTTCCACTCGTTGTTTGGTTCTCTCGCCAATTGATGTGTGTGAGAGTGTGTGTGTGTGTGTGTGTGTGAGAGTGTGTTAACTTCTATCTGTTTTGTACATGTATGATCCTCTTGTTTGTAAGTCTATAGAACAATGTCTAAATCACTGTAAAGAGAGTCAAAATTAATAAGAAGGGGCGTCCACCACAGTGGGGTTCAAAGAGAGAAGAAGCAAACGTTGCATTGCACACAAATATCGGTCAACCACTGCAACCACAGGAGATTCTGGGTTTTAAATCTACTGTTACTACTACTGTTAACCTACTGTTCAATGAAAGAAAAGTATCTTCATACAAACATTATTTCCTTAATTTATTTGACAATTAAATACATATTAAATTATTACATATGAAAAGCTTCAGTTTTAAGGATAAATGTGATTAATCATGATTAATTACAGTGAATTGTGCGATAAATTCATTAATAAAAAATTTAATAGATGTCAATGTATTTATAATAAAACCAGGTGCAATTATTTAATATAATTACTTTTAACCAGTGCAGGCTGGAGGTCAATTTTGTCTGCTACAGGCATTATCTAAATACACCTGCTATTCTACGCCTAGCCCCAAACCTAGTAGT
>JAYDZG010000001.1:9028698-9043389 GCA_034509265.1 Microcambeva bendego | reverse complement strand
ATAAATGTGATTAATCATGATTAATTACAGTGAATTGTGCGATAAATTCATTAATAAAAAATTTAATAGATGTCAATATATTTATAATAAAACCAGGTGCAATTAGCATTTTTTTTTCCGAAAATCAAAATTATTTAATATAATTACTTTTAACCAGTGCAGACTGGAGGTCAATTTTGTCTGCTACAGGCATTATCTAAATACACCTGCTATTCTACGCCTAGCCCCAAACCTAGTAGTTCTGAATCTCAGCTCTGGTGTGTAAGCGACTACCTGAGCACCCCTTAATTTGATTGTATTTATTTATTTATTTTATGTAAGCTTTTAACGTAAAGATTTTTTAAGTAAAAACTGAGACTTTTATCTTATTGTTTCTTTCAAACTTATTTCAAACTTTTTTTTGGTAATACTTAAAATAACCTTAACCCATTATAAGACTAGCACACCCCTAATATGGATTTATATGGATTCAATGCTATTTTGGGATTTGCTACCTCATTTTATAGCTCCTATATTTGAAAGTTTTAATGGTTCTCAGAGTAATTCATTAGAACACATATCTATTTAAGTATATTGATATTATTATATTATAGTTTCAGTAACTATAGTTTATTTGATCTGACATATTTTTAAGACTATCTTAAGATTGCTTGCAAAGATAGCCTGATCAGCCTACATGGAAGGAAGTACAAGAGAGATTCCAGGTCAGTGGCATGTTGACAGGGAAGCCAGAGCTGCATTAGCATATCTCCGGTTGGTTAGAGGTGCCATAAGCATTTGCAGTAACTCTACATGTGTGCAGGCTTCTGTGGAAAGAGCATGTGATCATTTATAGCACTTGCATTTTAAGATAAGGCATGTGACTGAAAATAGATTTTTACTGCTAAATAATAAAATCTTTTAGATTTACAGATGTTCAGTGCATAATAATGATTCCTCAGTATTGATTTCATCATAATCCATATTGTGAGTTGGTGGAAGTTAGAAACTTAGTATATTTAATAATTGGGACCAGATATTTCATATATTAGATACTGATTTGATTGTAGAATGCTTCATATTAAAATTTCACCAAATTCATGGCAAACTTGGTGAAGAGTTGAGCAGAAGTTGAACAAAAGTCTTTCTCTGACCATTCAGGTGTTGAAGCCCTCTACCCATGTGAAATGATGAGATTATGTGAACCAGATAATTGTGTCCACAGATGTGGCTGCCCTCCCAAGAATTCCCGCTGCATCTCATGTTTCTCCACCGTGTCAGAATACCCTCATGCACACACCCTCAACCAGACCTCAACCTCCTAATCTTTCTTTTTCTACTAATTCTCTTCATATTTCTCTTATTTAGAACCGACAAAACAGCAGGATTCTCACAACTTTATGTAGTTATAACCATGGGCACAGAAAGAACTGACTACATGCGTACACACACACACACACACACACACACACACACACACACACTGCTGACCATCTCACACTTGAGTCAATACTTTCAAAATCATCTGAACACTTGAGACTGCTATAAAGTGTCTCTACTTAAAACAGTAATATCCCACATGTAAATATTTACAAACAAGGCACAAAAAGAGCCAACATTAATTATTAGAGATTTTAGATTTTATCTTTTTTTGGTTATGATTTTTGTTATATATCAGTGCAGTAGAGGTTTACACATATTACATATTACATATTCTCATCCTTACATGTGTCTACAGATGCTCAAAATAAAAAAAAGTTATATTTGATAGTGCATACACACCACAAGCATGCCAGATAGATGTTTTAAGACTCTAACTACCTAGACACCTATTAGGTTACATTCTTCCAAGTCAATTGCAATATCAACTTGTAGCTGTAACTGAAGCTGCAAAATTTGATTCCCTGTTACTTGTACCGTTAAGGATGAAATGTTAAATAAAATATTTTAAAAGATAAATATGTATTATAGCTAAAGCTATTGATTTTTACTGTTGAACTTTAATTTTTCTTTAGTGTTGTCAACATATGCTGCTGGAACAGGTCTTAGGTCTGGGCTTTGTATAGGCCACTCAATGACATTTAATTTTTTTACCCAAAGCCACTCAAAGCCGATATGTGTCCTTCTGTATTACAATTATTTTAAAATGTGGTAACTTTGAGTTTGTTTTGAAGACATAGATATAGGCTTTAAAGAATGAACAAACATAATCTGGATGGTAAAACTCATGGCCAGATGACTAATAAAGTACTTTTTATTTTACAGTGGTTTACTAATCAAGTCACAAACAGCAGGTGGTTAAAGTAGAGAGGACCATGAGTATAAGTTAAAGTGTAAAAGGTACAGTAACAAATAAGTCACAGTCAGACATGAACATAAGGATGGTTGTACATGGGTAGATTTCTCATTTTGTAATTGTTAAAAGTAATTATTTGTTTTTAAATATTTGATTTCTCTCAGATTTTTACTGTTAGATTGAGGTATTACCTACAAATTCATTTTGCTGTCATGTTCTACCTTAAATCACCAGTGATGCCAATAATACTGAGGCTGATTTATCTGTCTACAGTGTAAAACCTTCTGAATGCATGCTTTTATAGCTAACTGCACTTCATATCATTTGGATTAAAGAGTTGTGGGAACGAGATCAAGTGAAAAAACTGAGGACCATAAAATGCATGTGTGTCATGATGTGATCAATTGCACCCGAGTCCATATATTTTTTTAACTACAAGCCTTAAACTACAAGCTTTGAGGCCCAATTTGAGGTGCAAGAAACATACAGGTATTTGCAAATGTGGTAATCAATAACCATAATTTTATACAGTTTTGGAAAGTTATTTTAGAATTTTAGAGTTATGACTGAGGTGTGTACTTAACTGATTCCCGACAGTAAGTACTTAAAGCTTTCCTGAAATATTTTTTTAAGACTTTAAAGGCAAAGTAACAAACCAAAGGATACCAGTAGTGAAATGTATGAATACATCAAAATATCAATACATGCCCATTTTATCTATTGGGTAGATTAGCAGTTTAAACTAAGAAACCCCATAAAGATTTAAAACACTTTTAAATCTGACTGTTCTCGCACTGTGTGAGGTCATAAGTGCCCCTCGGAAGATCCATATCCTCTACAGAATATAAAAGCAAAAGGAGGAATTAAAGGAAATTGTGCAGGCAGACATCCTGCTGTCTGCCACATGGTCTCTGCCTCCACACCTCTCCTATTCATCCACTTATTTACGACTAGAGAGCATGCATGGGAGTAGTGGATATGTGATTTGTGTAGACTAAATATGCTGGAAAGCGTTTGAGGTTTTGCAGACTGAATGACCTGGAAAACTCAAATTTAAGTAATAATATTAATCACAATGTCTCATGGAAACTCAAGAAATAATATCATTGGGTTACTCTAGCGTCCTTTAAAAGCTTTATTTTTTTAAAGAAACTGCCTCCGTTTATTGCTCATGTGATATTGGGAAGATAGCATATTCTGAAGGTAGCACGTCTGTAAAGCCAATGTAAAAATAAAATTTCTATATTTATATCCGAAATGGATGATACATTTCTTGATACATTTGGTATTTAAAGTGTTTCTTTTTTATTCAAAATTAGCTAACTATTGAATAGTCAAGTCAAGTCATTTGTATAGCGCTTTTTACTATAGACATTGTCACAAAGTAGCTTTACAGTGTTTAGGACCACCAGACCAAAAACTCCCATTGAGTACAATGAGTAAACAGCGTGAGTAAAAACACTTTGGTGGATTACTTTATATACTTGTACATGGAGTATTTTTTATTTAATACACCTATATTTGTTTATAAATGTACACTTGTTTATAAATTTACACACAATATTATTTTAAACTTATGTGTTTAAGGTGGCACAGTAGTTAAGTGGGTAGCACTGTCACCTTAGAGCAAGAAGGTCATGAGTTTTATCCCAAAGTGATGAGGTCCTTGACACTGAATTACCCTAAAGGTGTGTGTGTGTGTGTGTGTGTGTGTGTGCGTGCGTGCGCGCACTCAAGCACCCCTTGTGACCCTGATTGGATAAGCAGTTAAGAAATTCTTAACCTTGTCTCAAATTAAAGTATTGTTTTTGTACAGAGGCTACTAAGCAGCGAAATAGTCTTAAATCAAGAGTAAGCTAGAACAGTGAGCTATTGAACTAAATCTGCAGAAATCTGGCCAAAAAGTCCCTGTTCTTGTGTCTTAGTCAATTAGTTCATCTAAAACCCCACTTCTAAAGAGAGCATGCTTTTTCCTATGACCTGGCTGATTTAGTGGCAGGTGCGCTATGCAGTGGACGCTGCACACACCCTCATTCATGTGCAGTAGACATAATAACAAACTCCACTTAGTTCTTACATGTCTAATCTGCTGTGATAAACTGAGGAAACTTCAAAGTATGCCAAATAATAGATCTTATTTAAGAAAGGTTCTTTGTAAGCCTCACATAACTTCTGAGGGAAGCATCACAAGCATTAAGGGAAAGGGAAAATAATGGGATAATATATTTTTTTTTATAAAAAAAAGAGTTTCTGTAGTAACCAAACCAAATATAAACAGATATAACTTTTAAAACATAATAGGTATTACATTCTAGATTACAGATGTACAGTATTCAGACCCTATTGTTTGTCTAAAAGCCATTTTAAAGCTATGTAGCAAAAACTGATATTTTAAAAAGTAGTTTTTTGCAAGGCCCTGGACTCTGACCCCAGCAAACAATCTGGAATATTTGATGAAGTAATTTCCTTGTATTGCACATTTGTATAAATGACCATTAAAGACATTCTATTATTTCCTAAACAAAGCACTAAACTAAAATATGCTAGTGGTTGAAAGGTACATTAGGAGTAATCAGAAGGTCACTGGCTTAAGCCCCACCACTGTGAAGTTTTTGCTGATCAGCCAAAGTCCTACATAGATCAGGGCACCCTCAATAACTCAGAGTGTACACTCTAACTGTAAGGTAAATCTTTACGTATGAAGATGTCTGCTAAATGCCAACAATGTGAATCTTGTTGCAGAACTTTGGGTGGCTGATCAGTGGGTTTCAGGTGTACATTTTTAAACTCCTTTCTTCTTTCTTTGATTGGGTGTACCTTCTTTTCAAGAAAACAAGCAAACTTTAACATGGAAGAATATCAGTAGGATAACCCAGTTTGTGGGTTTTGGTCCCTTAGCCCAAGTTATTTTTAAAAGTTGAAAAGTTATCACAAAGGTATCTTTTTAACCTTTGCTCTATTGGGTTTATTTTATGTTGCTTTAAATAATAGACAGCTGTGTTGCACCTTTAGGTAAGCAAATCGAAACATTTAGCTAACTGTTGTAGCCAAGCTTTAAAAAATGGAGCCATTTAAAAGGTTTTTGATCTTGCAGATCATGCCTGTCCTTGGTGGAATTAAACTCATGCTATCCTGGGTAGCCTGCACATATCACAATAGGTTTTTGTTTTCCTCTCATGAGGTTAATAATGTCCTTTAGTCAACTTTGTGTCCTTTGTTCTAATCTAATTCTCAAAAGCTATGTAGAATGCTGATTATCACTTCTGCCTTTTAGCTGCTGGAACTATAGACACACACACACACGCAGGAAAATATACAGCATTTGGCTCTGCATTTCCTTATTATCAGTAAGAAAGTGTGTTTGTATATAAGCTGCACAGTTCAGCTGCCCAGACGACACATGCCTTTCACAGTGGACTGGAGTCCCTGGGGTGTTTATGATGCCCCCTCAATGAATAACATTAACCATTTGTATCTATCTAGCATCTGTCTAACCCATCAAGCTCACACCCAAAAATAAACACAAGTTATTATAATGGCTGTGAATCCGGAATCATCACAGCTATTTATAGCATCAAAAGACAACTGTTTCCAGCAGGTTGAATTAAGTATGTTAGGTAGTATGTTAGGTAGACATAGTACAGTTATTACTTTCTACCTCAACCTTACCTGATGAGCCCAGGAAATATCGCTCTAGGACTGAACCAAAACCTGAGGGGTTATCATGTAGGTCACTGACAGTGAATTGCTGCATTGTAACATCCACATCGTTTATGGGCCACCTCGGTGCATGGACACTGCCCCCACCATACCATGATACATTTAGCATGGAGAAACAATCCTGGAAAACAAACACAAAAAAATCATTATTTTAACTTTTAGATTTCTTTTATGATACTCTTTCAAACCACACACACACACACACACACTCACAAACATTATAGCCAGATAACACCCTATAGATCTATGTAAATAGATTATTTATATTATCAATAGGTAATAGATCATTGTTATAGGCCTATAACTTGTATATGTAACTGGAATCTCTAAAACTTTACAAGCAGTTCAGATTTTATTTATTTGTATTTTTCGGATTTTAACATCACGTTCATTTGGGATTTTCATCAGTACTCAAGTTAAATCAAACAGAGTTGTGGACAATTTTGTATCTCCAATTCACTTCATTTGCATGTTTTTGGACTGTGGGAGGAAACCGTAGCACCTGGAGTAAACCCACACAGACATGGGGACAACATGTAAAGTCCACACAGCTAGGACCCAGACACCCCACCTCGGGATCTTCTTGTTGTTATATACATTGTTGTAATGTATACACCCCGAGTTGTCAAGGTAAGTACCCACCATCAATGGACTGAGGATCGATAAACCGTTAAGTTGTAAGGTAGCCAAGACTAAATTACACCAATGGACATGAATTATATTACATCTAGTAGAGATAATTCTAAATATAATTTCAATACTAGTGATAAGGTGAGTATGTCAAAATGTGCATCAATTGTGACTCTGTAGGCCAATTGAAATTCCCATTCGCACCAGCATTGAACAATTTGTTTCTTAATTCATACTCGTCTATCTGTTTGTCTGTTTATCAAACTAGAGAGAGAGAGAGAGAGAGAGAGAGAGAATTGCAAATGTCACGATAAACTATTTATCATAGCATTTTTATCATTTATTGTACACTTTAGTAAACACGAATGTGAAAAACTGTCTATAATTGACTGCTTTCCACAAGTGGTCATTGCTCCAATGGTCATTTCTACTGGTCAGTTTGACCTGATAAGCAGTTAGGATTTAATGACTGACTGGACAACAAAACATCAGACAGACAGAGAATGGCACTCATGTCATGACTTTGTCTTTGCCATATATGTAGACCCATGCTGAAAAAGGCTTGGAAGCAAATCTTTCTTTAATATCTTCTGGTATCTTCTGGAACACTACTACACACTTTTAATGTACAGCTGGCTCTGGTATCACAAAAACATGGCTGCATGAAGATGTGGAGTGATTTTACAAGGTGTGCACAGCAAGGAAAGGTCTGGTTGGTCAGTCACAGGTCACTTTACTACCGCTGATGGAGAATAAGATGCACTGCAAAAATTAGACAGTGCTAGGGAAGTATGTTTTACTGTACACTCAGTCCAGCTTAAATACATATTCATAGCTTTTTTGTTTGGCAAAAATGTAATGTATAGTAATGTATATTTTTACATTGATTTTTGCAATAATTATTTAATTGGAATAGATTATAAAGTATTACATGTATAACATTGCATTTTGATCTGTGACCGCTCAGTACCCTGCTTCCAGACCAGGCTTTGGTCGGTGCAAGCCGGGGCACATGACAGGGCATTACTACAGGGTCGAGAATGAACAAAAGGAAGGGATTAGTCATTGAAAACTTGCAAAATGCTTTAGGATTTAGTCATTACATAACAGAGATCTGGACCATGTCAATAACAGTTATAGAAAGAGTAGTGAAAAGAATGTATTCAAATAATTTACCATTATTCAGATTATTACACACAATATGTGTATATATTTTTTATTTATCTGGATTTTAACATCATGTTTTACACTCTTTGGTTACATTCTGAAATGATCGTTGCTCGTTAAACGAGCTGAAACAGTCCACAAGGTTACACAGCCATGGACAATTTCGTATGTCCAATTCACCTTGGTTGCCTTTGGACTGCAGGAGGAAACTAGAGCTCCTGGAGGAAACCTATGCTGAAACAAGGAGAGCACACAAACTACAAACTGATATGACCTGGACCTGCCCATCTGTGGCTAAACCACCGGACCACTGCTATCCCCTTAGCCATCATGCTGCCTGATTTGTGTTTAAATGTATGTAATAATGTGAAACTTCGATCTAAAGCTGCAATTCACAAATTAATAATGCACAGCAGGTGTTTTCTTAAATAATTGGTGAAATGATTGCTAACCAGTTCTGCTTTATTTTTTTATGTCTAGCATACATTCTCGCAGTTTAATAAAGGTCCTCTGAAACGCATTCTGATGACTTTGGGGCCCTCTAAAAATCACCTTAATTGATTGACAGATCGATAAAAAAATGAATGAATTAATAAAAACAAATACATTTCATTACATTACATGTACATTACACGTAATATTGTATGAACTGGTTTATTTCCTTTAAAAAAAAAATAAAAATAAAATCACTAGCAGTAGAAAGGATACTGGAATAGGAATCACAAAATCTATATTTGTATGACTCAATTAACCGATCACCTTACATAGCTGGTAGTCAAATTTATTTTTAATCTATGTTTTTTATCTATTTAAACACAGCCAAGCTGAAGTTTAGCCAGAATAACAGTCTAGTTTTTATTTAACCTTGTTATCAAAGACAGTCAGCCAACTTTAACTTTCCAAAGGAACACTATGTTCTGATCTGAAAACATTTCAGAAGACCTGAGAAAATGGTTCAATATATCAGTTTGCAAATTGGTTACAAATGGACTATCTGTCTGTCCTACAAAAAATAAGATATGCCTATGCATATGGATATTTAGTGGTTATTACATCTGTAGAAAATAAAATAATGTATTTTCACAGAAAGACCTTATACCAAAAGTAAACCAGCAGAATTCAGTGGTATTAGTGGTGCTTTGAGGTGTCCAAACATATTATTTATTCAATAATGCAAAATTCTGCTCATTACCAGAAGAACATTATGTAAGAATGTAGGATCATGTCTTTGAGTGAAAGCTAATGCATACTTAAGAGCATCTCATTAAATGGATAAAAAGAGAAAAATGACTCTTTTAAGGCTTTGAAAAGGTTTATTTAAAGTCATCATTTAGATCTGCAGCGATGAGACCTAAAGTAGGTGTAAAATTATCTTAGCAAAGTGAACTAAATAGCAATGTGCATATCAAATTGTAGACAGTACTTACTTGGAGTCATTGCTGGTAAAATGGTTCAACTAGAGGGTGATACAGGAGATTTTATAATGTTTTACTGAAGTCCTTAGTTTATTACCATATATGATTTAATGATATGTATTTTATTCAGTGTCACATGCAACAAGAGCAGGAATCAGAAAAAGGGCCAACTGCTCATTTTCATATTGATTTCATACTGTGTTATAGAAAGATAAATATAGAAGAGATAAATCTATATAATTTATATGGGCATGTGTCCCTGGTCTTCACCCATATGCAGTTTGTACCTTGAGTTGTACATGGCAGTGCACCGGGGTCCATGTCATACTGTAGCACTCGGTACCGGTCTCGGTCTGGTCCCCAGTATTCAGAGAGATCCTCACATCAGCCACCGAGTCCCAGGTATAACAAAATTCGGTCTTGTTGAGCCAGCAGAGATTGCGCACAAATGGTACGTCTGCGTCTGCACCGCCTGCGTGTCCCACATCGATCTGCACCAAGGTCTTCTCCTCAGTGAGCGTCTGCACCAACAGTGAGTGCGTCCTGCGCTCCCACACCAGCCCGCTTAAACTGCCCTTTAGGATCCAGTTCTTGTTGGGCTGGTCCACCACTTGCCAGTAAATTATGCCAATGGTCATCACAAAGAAAACGGCGACTCCGAAGCACGCCACGGCCCCCTTCCACGTCTCGTTCATCTCTTTGAGCCCCGTGTCCCACGTTACCTCCGGGATGGAGCTCGGGTTCCTGGTTCTCCCGTGCGGCATGACAGAATCGAACTAGTAAACGAGCTTATTCAATCGAGAAGCTTACACGAATCCTCCACCGTGCCATGGCACACACAGACGAAATACGCGCGTCTTCCTAATGCGTTCTTAGACTTTGGATCTTCGTGTAAGCATGGAAGATCTGCGCGCAAAAGTTAGAACATCGCTCCGAGGACTCGTTTCCAAGAGAGTTGAAATGATAGTACTGATCTCTCAGGACTAAGTGACTGAGTGACTGAGTAAGTGAGTGAACAGCAGCAGATTTGGCAGCAGTCTCCACCGGCGGCTTCTTGGACGTCTTACTTGCTTGCCCTGCGCTTTTTGGCTCAAGGTCTGACGTAACCACAAACCTTACTTTAGATAGGTGCAGGAGAAAGAAAGAGAGCTTAATATCCGGACCATTCCTAAAAATAGTTGTTTTCTCTTTCTCTTTTTAAACCCGAGAAAATAAAACAAACATTACCCTGCGCTCTCAGTGCAAAATGCGCTCTAGCCACAATGTGCACACTCACATGCGCATTGCCGCTTTACAACATTGGAAAACAGAAGTTGTCCCAACTTGTCTCAATCTACTTTGCACATCAGGTAGTTTTATCCCGACAATTTGTCTCAACACAAATAAACCATGCAGGGCTGAATTCCAATCTAATATTTCATTAAACCTAGTTTATCTTTAGTTGTATATGACCTCTTCTTTGTAATGCATTTATTGCTGCTGTTAACAGATTTTATGGGGGACATATGGGACAGTGTGAGGAAATCGGAATACCCGGTGTAAACCCACAGAGACACGGGAAGTACAGGCAAACTCATTTGGGGATCAAACCATGAATCGTCTTGCTTTGAGGTGACACATCTACCCCCTTAATCACCATGCGACCCAGAAGTTTGGTGATAACGCCCTTCGAATAAATGTGGACTGACGGTTCAAAGTGGAACCCAGTGGATGACATGGCTCTGTCTCACCGACACAGCATTTCACTATAACAAAAATAACAGCATTCAAACACAGTGGTAAAGAAGATGATTGTGTGGACGCGTTGCTGATAGGACCTGAGCAGCTTTGCTATGAATTCTTTAAGGTAGATTTTACAGTCATCAGTCTGATCTTAAGATTATGGAGTGAGACAACAACCAAAAGCACAAGAACAATTCCCCCTCTGAATATCTGAAATAAAGGTTTAAATAGTTTGAAGTTGCCAAGTCAAAGTTCTTTTCACAAACATGGGTGTTGCAAATGTGTGACACAGTATAAACAATCACATTATTATCACATGGATCATCTTCACTCAGAGTATACGTTATGGTACATACTCTGACCACTAAGCCACTCACTTTAAACCAGTGCCGATTAGCTCAGGTGGAGACACTAAATTACACTTTTCTTGTCGAGCAATACCCAGTAATGGTGGATCTTGGATTTGCTTGCGAAGCCAGTCAAATAAATGACAATAAAAGTGCAAAAAGTAAAAAACATCCTTACCACTATGTGTATGTGTGTGTATGTGTTCAAAGGTCAGCACAGGGAAGTGCATGGCCATAGTCAAGTTCAATATTATAATAGTCTAGGGTCAAGCATACTCTGGGGCCATTTCCAGTGGCCAGGAATCAATTTACAACTATTTGATTTCACTGGGCAGGAGACTATAAATAACAGTTTGACTAATTCCATGCTATATTTTCTTTAACCTGAACACAGGAAAAAAGATAATATGTATAAAAGCACTTTGAACTATTGGACTGTTAAAGGGGTTTTAAATCTGACATGTAATAATCTCTAGTTGTAAATAAAAAGACAAAAATAACAAAAATACTTAAGCCATATTAGAACAGCTTGTAGAGCAGGTGCCACAAAGCAACATGGGTCTTGGAGACCAAGGTTTAATCGTTTAGATATTGTCAGTGCAGATGTTTGCAGGTTCTTTTAATGTCTACGTCCAGGGTGTGATGCATCTGATCCGGTAATTTCAAGTATGTTCCAGGAATCAAATTTAAATGTGACAAAATTGACCAACATGTGGATAATATTATCAGTTTTTTTTACTCTGTTGAGACCTTTACACTCCTTGTTTATTACAAACTGGTAAAGAAATATCTAGACCACCCATGTTTAAGGGTTGTAGTTTACGATGTATCTAGGTAAAATGATATCTAAATCACTTTTGGGAAAGAATAAATTTCACAGATGTACCTTAAATACTGTTTGACAAAAGTAATAAACCTGCAGTGCTTTTCAAGCAAAATATTCCTTTTAAGCTGAAGAGCTTTCCATTTTCCTGTCTGGATCTTCAATTTAGAATTTCCCTTTAGGAAATTTAATACGTGCTTAGTCAGGAAAGTTTCCATAGATTTTTTTCTACAAATAATGCCATGGATAAAACTAATGGTGAAGGACTTTTCTCTACAGAAAAAGATGATTTTATTTTACAAATACCGAAATGTTAATATGCTAATCTATATTTATACATATCCAATGCAACTAACTCTTCATGAGTTATAAAATGATATAAAATAGAAATTGCAATAAAATGTGCAGTTGTTAAACACATTGGTTATGCATTTAAAATACAGGATTTATGTAAACATTTTACGTGGCCATCTTAAGATCTTTAAATGTGTCTTAGAAAATTATAACAACTCCATTTCATGGCATGCCCAAATTAAGGACTCATTGCAAGATATTCATAAGCAGTGAGGGAGGGAACAGTACTGAATATTTATTTGTAAAAAGTTTCTTGTGTATTGATTAACTTTCACTTCTGTATCCATTTCCAGACTAATACACAAGCTGAACTGACATCACATGATGCTACTCTTGAAGATCCAGATTTGGGGTCTGCTAAGGAAAAGGCTATCACACTGGATTTTGCTCATAAGAAGCAGTTCTGTTATGATGGTCAAAAAGTGCAGTGACACTCAGAATTCCAAGCAAAGCAGAGCCATAATCTGCAATGGTTGAAAACAAAACTGGTTTGACCTCTGTGTATAGCCAGCAGCAGTGGAAGAAAAAAACATGATTAAATACTCATTTCTTTGCCTGGAGCAGATATAAAAAGCAATGCCAGTTAAGATAAACCAATGTGTCAATAATCTGCACATTCCTGCCCATTCATAAATGGAATGGCAAATAGGCAAGATTATGTAACTAGTGACCCATGGCAATCTCCACAGCCGGTGGCTCATTATCATAATCATATATTGAAAACCATTGTAGAATCAGTTAAAAGTATTTGTGGCAAAACAAACAGATAAAAATACAATTGTAAAAGCCTTTGAAGGCCCCCTGTAGTGCAGGACCAATATTCATTAAAGTTTAACATGTTTTGTAAATGTCTTCCGATTGAAGTGGGGTCTAGCTTCAGTCACAAACAAACTGCCTGGTCAAATTTATAAATAGAATAGCTGGAGAACAGTGTGAGACCAGACCTTTGGATGAAGGTTGAGAGGGGTCGAGTTGCATATGGAGATCTTCTCTTTGCACACCCTTTGCAAACATTGGCAACTAGTCCAGAGGCTCATGCACTGTGAATCCACCGCAGGGATCTGGGCCAACAACCGCCTGGCATCTGAGACCTGTGGTACTTCCTAACTGTCTAACATTTAGCTAGACTATTGTTCAGGAACAAGAGGTGACTGTGTTGGCCGAGGAAAACTGAAACCAGAGAATGACTGAAACTGTCCCTGCATGCACTAATAACACAAAGCTTATCTTTACAGAAAATCTTATTTTTCTTTATATCAATTCCAGTTAATACAAACATTTGCACATGGTTTAAAAATAAGACTTCCATTCAAATCAAATTCATTGCTATTATGGGTACATTTTAAAATTGTGTTTTATTATTCTCATGTTTCATGTCATATTACCTAATTTACATAAATTTTATTTTATTTAGGCTTTGTACATTTTTCTATACATTTTCCACTGCGGATGGGGTTTTAGTATTTTGTGGACAAACATGAAATGATTAGATTTAGAGCATCAAAAGATGAATAATGTGGAATACAACATTATTTATTCAAAACTGAGTGTTGGAGGAGCAAAGATGGACAGATGATCTACGGTTTTTCAACAAATGCACCAAGTATATTGAAATGTTTACAAACATTTTACCTCAAAGACCATTCCATACAGTGCATATTATCATTAAAAATTTCCACTTTAAACTATAAATGTACAAAAATATGCATTATGTTTACCAAATGCTGCTCAGAAGCAATACTGAGTTCTCTGGGCTGAAAGACATCTAGGATGGAGCTTCACACAGTGAAAATGTGTATCGAGGTCAGATGAATCAGCATTCTCATAGTTTTTATATACAGTAGTTGAACATGAAGTTGTGAACCATATCCATCTTTATTTTAAGAGACTAAGCCTTTTATTACTCCTTATTACTACCTACCCCTTACTACCTGCTTAATGTGAATGGTTTCACATATTCTTGTTTCTCTTGCACTATGCAAAACGTCCTGAAATAGAAACTTTTCCAGAAAAGGGGTTTCTGTTTAATCTTTAATATTAACTGGTATGAAAGGTAATATCTCTAGTTCTTGTTCAGATTAATTTCCAAATAATTTTGTATAACATTGAACGTACCTCAGATTGTGACACTAAGATAATACGGCCTAGTTTGGATGGTGTTATCTGAAGTAAGACCTTTTGGGTGGTCAAAAAGCTTTATCAGGACTCTCTGTTGACAGGCAAGCTGTAGGAGCCATC
>JAYDZG010000001.1:8995469-9007178 GCA_034509265.1 Microcambeva bendego | reverse complement strand
GTTCAATGAGGTTCAAGTCTGGGCTCTGGCTGGGCCACTCAATAACATTCACAGAGTTGTCCCGAAGCCACTCCTTTGTTATCTTGGCTGTATGCTTAGGGTTGTTGTCCTGTTGGGAAGTGAACCTTTGCCTCAGTCTGAGATCCAGAGCACTCTGGAGCAGGTTTTCTGGTCTCTGAGCCTTGCTGCATTCATCTTTCCCTTTACCCTGACTAGTCTCCCAGTTCCTGCTGTTGAAACCTTACAGTATGAGGCTGCCACCACCATGCTTCACTGTAGGGATGGTACAGGCCGGGTAATGAGCAGTTCCTGGGTTCCTTCAAATATGTCACTCCATTTTGGTTTCACCAGAACAGAGAATTTTGTTTCTCATGGTCTGACATTTCTTTAGTAGGCTTTCAGCAAACTCCAAGTGGACTATATTTGCTTTTTTTTTACTGAGGAGTTGCTTCCATCTGGCCACTCTACCATACAGGCCTGATTGGTTGAGTGCTGCAGGAATTGTTGTCCTTCTGTAAAGTTCTCCTCTTTCCACAGAGCAATGCTGAAGCTCTGTCAGAGTGACCCTTGGGTTCTTGTTCACCTCCCTGACTAAGGTCCTTCTACCCTGATGACCCAGATTGACTGAACGACCAGCTCTAGAAAGAGTCCTGGTGGTTCCAAACTTCTTCCATTTATGGATGATGGAGGCCACTGTGCTCATTGGGACCTTCAATGCTGCACAAATATTTCTGTACCCTTCCTCAGATCTGGGTCTCAGGCAGTGTTCATTTTGTCAGCAAATTTTGATTTAGTTTTAGTCATAATTTAGTCATCTGAGTTGTTTAGTCTAGTTTTAGCAGATAAATTATCATTAATAGATGACTACAGTCGACTAAAATATAAAGTAAAATGTAAACGCGTTTTCATCACTTCACACAAATTATTTGTCATTTTATACACTTACACAAAATGAAACATTTTTAACCGGTTATGGAATATTACAAATATATTTGATCGTGCAACACAATTGTACAATTGTAAAAAAAATATATGCTGTATTACACTAAAAGAATAAATCAGAAAAATACTTTTTATAATAACATATTAAAAACTAAGGTAGAAAAAGGCAAGTATCAGCAGACTTAGTAAGGTGCAATTATGCAATGTCCAGCCATCTTCAGTGTTGAGAATGTTCAGTGTTCCCCAGATTCGTGCACTTGGTGACCCCATGCACATCGAGTCGCACACATCAAATTGAACTTTCGCCGCTTCATTTCTCCTGCTTACTTGTATTGTCTGTGGCCTATGAAGCATAGCTACAAAGCAAGTGGTAATGAGTCCCTTGGCCGTTAAAAATGGCCTGCGTTGCCTCCACTTCTTAGAAATGTGTAAGAATCCTCAGAAGTGTGTACATGTGGAGGATGGTAAGTAAACACAGGCGAACGACGTGTAATGTGTGGGCACGCTTAAGGCTAGGCTTTGCGGTGGCGTCGTACAGATAGTTAATAGCAAAGATTTGAAGTGTTTTCCTGCCCTCAAATCAGGCACAGTTTTTCAACTCAAATGACTTGGAAAGCTTTTTGTCCTGATTACCAGTACTTTCCTGCCTGAGGATTTTGCTTTCTAGGAATCTCATCTTTCTGTCTCTCATTCTCTTACTCACTCACTGAGACGTAAACACTGTTGTGTTACAGCATAAATTACAGGTGCTGACCGGCATCTGCTCTGTCCTTTACACCCAACATGGAACAACAAAATAAACCAGTGTAACCATTGAATACAATCTATTTTCATATTCGAATATATTCAAATTATACTGAATACATGCATATATAATGAATTGCGTTTAAAGGTTCATATTATTCACACACAACTGTGTAAAAATAATTAGTTATGCACATTTTATTTCAAGACAATTTTATTTTACTAATGAACAATTTAATACACTTATGATACACATATTACAAATAAATTATCTTTAGAAAGCCAGCTAATGTCTTTAGTTGAGTTATTTTTGTTCAAGTTAATCTTTCAGACAATTATTTCAACTGGACTGTTCAGATAATCTGGCTAAAGTGAGGATCATTTTCTTGTCAACTATAAACATTTCCACTAGCATCTAGTGCTCTCAGTGTACAGCAATGAGCAGTTTCCAGATGCAGCACATATAATGGCATGTAGACCTGTCATGTTAAACATGTTAAAGTGTCTACGGTCCATTGTGTCCATCACAATGTTAACAGTCCGCAGGCTTTCCATCCAAATTCCTCCCAAAGTTCTCTTAGCTCATTAAGCATGTCTACCTACCAACCAACCTACCAACCTACCTACCAACCAACCTACCAACCAACCAACCATGGGTTTGCGCATATTAATAATGCCACAAATGAATTTCAATGGCTGTGGCAGCGTTCTATAATAATTATTTTATGGGGAAGGCACTCTCAGCTGATTTGGGTAGGAGTCCATCCCTGCAGATCGTGTACATTTATACTTGCTGATCGTCTTCAATGTGACAGACTTGAACCCAGCTGACCACATGTAGGACCACATTGATGGTCGTGTTTGCTCTGTAAATCTTCCTCAATGCAGCATATATCTGCTATGGGATGCACTGCAGTCAGCATGGCTCCAGATACGTGTGACAACCCACCTGGCCTCTAATGAATCTGGTGCCTGGCTGAGTGTGCTTCTAAAATGTTTTGAAATGGTTTACCTGAGCAATTTTTCACTCATAACCCTGGTAATTCCTTTGCAAGCGAACAAACAATTCTGTAAATATCTAGCCTCGGAGTGTCTCAGTATGCTTTGCTTATGGTCTCAGGTGCATCTTTAGCCCCGTAGAACAATAGTACCATCTGTTTATACGCTATGCTTAAATGCAGAAAAAGCTGAGTCAGTCTGACTAAGTTTAGTAATCTTAGAAAGGTTTAGCTTAGATGAGTCATCTACAAGCAGCTGCACCCACCAGTGCACTTGTTTATTCACTTTCAGTAAACAGAGAGGCATCCCATTTTTAATCTAAACATGGAGATTTGTCCACTTTTAACGCCAAGGATTTGTTTCAAAACAGTTCAGATACCTTGTGGATAATATGTCTGTTGAAACAGACCATAATGCCTTTATTTGCCGTATATACAATCATGGGAAAAACTAAGAGAGCACTTCAAAATTATGAATTTATTTTAATTACATGTTTTGTGAGTGTGTTTGAGCAAAATGAGCAGTGTTGGTTTATTCTATAAACTACAATAAGAATTATAATGGAATAAAACAACACTGCTCATTTTGCTCAAACAGAAATTAAAACTAAAATAAACTGATAATCTTATTTTTCCCCACGGTTGTACATATACACACATACAGTTTCCATATTCCTGATTGCTGGAGCACAGGGTCAGCTGTTGTGGCCCTAGAGCCTAGAGCATTATGGGCCTGGCTCAAAGGCCCAACAGTGGCTATTTGGAAAAATTGAGGGTCAAACGCACAACTTTTGATTGATAGCCCAAAGCTCCACACTCTGAACTACCACTGTCCCTGGTCAACAGTCTTTCAGTTTTCAAAAAGAAAACGTGTAAAAGGGATTTATTCTTGAAAATCAGTGTTAATCCTGAGAGACGCTGCTCCAACCTAGTGGGCACAACCACACACGAAGAGTTTTGAGAATTGAATTGCTTTTGTAGCAATCTCTAATAATTTATTCTTTCTGTGTAACCCGGTAATACAGGACCACAGATCAGTACAAGTGTGTGGCCTGGTCGTTTGTGACCACCGACATGTTGGACACACAAAAAAAAGATTAGGCACAATTACACTAGATGGGTAATACTTCAAAACCATGTTCCTGTCCTTAGACCACTTTAAGAAATGACTATTCTGCTTGCTTAAAATATACAGATTTTGAAAATTTACTCTAAATGGTATTGAAACATTGTTCTTCTCAGTCAAGAGCCAAAGCATCTCAGGTGGACTGTTTATGTCTAGCATTCAAGTGTTAGTAACGTCAAAATGGTTTTTTTTCATTGCTAGAATTGGTCCCCGCAGATCATTCATTTTAATCTTACCAAGTCCTGAACATCGTCCTCTGTTACACCATCCACCTGCATGTTCTCCCTCACCACATAAACCAACTCTTTGATGAGATCCCATATTAATGATTTGTCTTTTAGCACCTTTTCCCTACTAGAACTCTCAATCCTTCTCAACACAAGCCCAAAACATGCCAATCTTATCTATCAGCCTGTATGGATCATTCGTATCTTTCTTTCTAAATCCGACACATCATCGTCATTCACAGTGACAAGCACCGAACTATTTGGACTGAAAATGTGATTTCTGATTTTAGCATCTGTATTACTGTGTTTGCTTGGAACAACATGTCATTTCCGCTCTGCTGTCCTGCTTCTTTCATATGTTATACATTTGTTTGTTTATTCATTTTTAGAATGACCAAGTTTGATGTGAGGAACTATCTGGAGAAGATTTACAATGTCCCTGTTGCTGCTGTACGCACAAGGATTCAGTATTGTAAGTATTGCTGTTGTCCTTTCACACACATTTTACAACCTGAATCGGCATAACATGCTGAAAGCTTGTAAACTTGATGTTTCAGTGTGAATCCGTAATATGTTTTAGCTTCTATGACGATGTTTCATCTGTTTAATCTATTGGTTTTCCCTCACATGGTATCCTACAGGTCACTGTCAGATGTCTGTGGTACATTAATTCATTCGTTTCTTTTGTGTTGAGGCATTAGGATGTACTAGCTTTGTTTTATGTACTAGCTTTGTTTTACACTGGGGAGAAAATACAGAAAAAAATCACATAAAACAATATGCATTATTTAAAAAACAGTAATAATGTAACCCCCATAATTTGTCAGATTTTTGCATCTTACATAAAAAGCCATGATCCACAAAGAGCTTACAAAGTAAAGAAGGGTTTTTATTGTTGAAAGATATCTGTCAAGAAGAGGATACAGTTTTTTTTTTTTACATTTACCTTGAAACACATTAAAGATGGTCATCACACTGTTACATTACCAAAAACTCGACATTCCCTTCAACATATCAGTGAAGCTGCCATGAGGTCCACAAAAACCCCTAACTTTTTTAATCGATCCGCATTTTGTCCATGATTTTTATTGTGACCCAGACAACGCAAACTATACGTCAAAACGAAACACTAAATATACTTAATTACTGAAAATGGTGGTCTGGTCTAACGCAAAGCCTCCACAATAGGCATTGAAATACACATTCGTTGTGGGTTTATGTGACTGTTAAAATTGGTGTAATTAATCACTATTTTCTTTACAACCCATTTTTTGGCTCATGACGGTTTGAATAACTACATGGAACAACGATCGCCATGATTCTTTTAATGACTGGACTTCATTAATGGTAATCAGACCAGCTACAGCACAAACCTACTACAAGTCTGTATAAAACATGTGGACATGTTTTCCTGTCTGATTAGACCCAGGGTGAATGTTTTTACACAAGATTTGAAAATATGTTTGGCCCAGAAACCACACTGTACATCATCATACGAACACCACACGCCCATCTAAGCAAGGTGGTGGTAGCATTAGGTTTGTTTCGCTGGAACTGGGACTTAAGTCAAGGTGGAAGGAATTATGAATATTTATCGATTTTGGTACAACACCTTTTCTTAATGACAGTGACCCAAAGGTACCTCCATCAACATAAGAATAGCTTAATAGCTTAAATCAGATGGGGAAAAAAGTATATGTATTTTGCTCCTTCTGATATTTGACAACTCAAAGAAGCTTTGTTTTTTAATTTGGTTTATGCATTTTCTCCCCCTTTTCTCCCGATTGTACCGCGTCTGATTGCCTGCCTTCATCATGCTTCCCTCCACCAATGCTGCCATCTGCAAACAAACCTTGACATGTGGGCAGCGTGCTGTATGCATTTTTCCACCTGCTTTTAGATGCGTTTTAAGTGTTCAAATCAGCACTGTGTGCACAGAGAAACACCCTGTTCCATCCACTTCACATCTCTGTGCAGGCACCACCAACCAGCCAGCATTGGTCACAACCGCATTAGCCATGAGAGAGAGAGAAACCCTATCCGGCTTAGTCTACGCGCCAAGTTGCTGCTTTTTTGCCATTGAGCCCAGTCGGCCTGCCAGAGCTAACGCTGATTATGATGTATTTGAGATCCCAGCTCTGGTATTCACCGAATGTTTTACAGCAGCATGACCTGCGTCACGAAGAAGTTTCTCGTGTGATGATGATATGAAAGCATCAGTGAATCAGTGGCTACACGCTCAACCAAAAGCATTTTTTTTGCTGATGGTATAAAACACTAGGAAAACATCACAAAGTAAGGTGACCGTGTAGAAAAGGTATTGAATTTGTATTTGAAAGACTTTTTGAAGAACCCTCATACACAGCTAATATTCAAATATGTTTGTATGTACAGTATGTGTGTGCAGTAGCCATCCGCTTCTATTTAGCATCGTTTGCAAAGCGTCTTTGATCTCCATCGATCCATCTCTGTGCCTCCACCATCGACTAGCCAGAAGATCCTGCTATAAACGTACTCACGTTCTCATCCATTCCCAATCTTGTCTCCATGTCTCTATAGGCGCCCAGCCAGTCGATAGCAGAGCCGAGAATCAAACTGAAGAGCTTGAAACTCAGTATTGAAACCGTACACTTCATAAAGAAACCTGCTATAAAGAATGTTCTTGGTATTTGCTGATCCCTGTTCTGCCACACCATTTAAAAATATCGAGTTCTCATATTCCAGAGAAACCATGTTCTCTGATAACAATCAGCAGGTGAAAGTAAAAGAAGATGAAAGAGTGGTTTGCGTGATCAGATGCCCCCCCATCCCCCCCACAAACACACACCGCCACTATTCTCAAAATCTGCCGCTCCAGCATTCTAAGCATCAGCTGTCCTTGGATGCCCTATTAAAAACAGCAGTTGAGGAGTTACACAGCCAGTTTTGTTTTATGGTTGTGTTTTGGTTAAGCAAGTAAAAGGCCTTTGTGTATGTAAAACATTTTATGGACGAGCAAATGATCCTTATTACAAGCATTATCATCCTAGAAAATTACACGAAGTTTGATTTGCTGAATACAAGAGGGAATCACTTTTACAAGCACCCTGTTGGGCTCTTGCCACCGGGAGTCCCATTTCCCTGGAGCAGCTCTTTGTGCTGATGTTGTGGAGAGCCAAGGCGCGGGCGGGTAGTTTTTATGTGCCACATGAAACGAAAAAAAAAAAATTGTGGAACACCCGCTTAAAACACGCTCACACACGCAACAAAAAGACTGAGCAGTCCTTTTGTACGTCAGAGCAGGTATCCCTGTCTGCGTCATGGGTTCCACTCCATTGGCGGTGCAAAGGCTGGACGAGTGGGCCGAGACGTTCGGCCTGCGCCCCAGCACTCAAGGGTTCTATTCTTTTCTCCCCGAGTGTAATGGGGTATTTTGGAAGAGGTTGCCATAGCTACCTTTCTGTCTTGGGATTTGGAATGTTATAGTAGCCAAACCACAACTCCAATACATGGAGAACGTATATTTTCTGAAGCGTATGGAGTCAAGGTATCATGTTGAGGACCGACAAGAACAGAGTCTTTACGCATAACTAAGAGTAAAAAAAAGTTGAATTGGCTGAGTTCAATTTTTTTCACCTTTTTTATTTCATTATCGTTTATGTGATAAAGAAGGATCCCTGCTGCTGAGATCACACGTAATCCACACATTTATCTGGATGTTTTGCAATACAATTGGAACCTGGCACTTGGGTTTGTTTTCTTGGCTTTTGTGTGGGATCTTTCAGTGTTGGCCTATTTCCCTTTATTATTCTGGCAATAGTTAAAGAAGTCAGAAAGTTTTTTTTCTCCACTTTTTTTTCCTTTTCTAAATTGTCCAGGCCTTTTAACATGACATCATGCCCATCTGGGAAAAGGTTAACATGCTTTTCACAGTCAACAGGACAGAAGCCCTGGGCCCTTTTACAGGCAGTGCCCACCCCTTTTTCTTCTCTGAAGGACTTTATTGTGTAGCTACCTGAACTGTTTAAAGAATTTCGTATAATTGCTTTTAAGCATGCGCTCATTCAAATGCGATGAACTTAGCCCCCAAATATCAGATGGCTTACATTATACTTAAGGGTAAACCTAAATACACTCCGTTAGCTTTGTTTATGATCCGAGTGAGGTCACTTTCTTTAAGTGTTGTAGCGTCGCAGCACGTTTGGGAAGCCGGACGTCAATGAATGTTAACTTGGTAATTTGTTAACGGTAATGAAAGTTGTTCAGAACAGGCAACCTCACCACTGAGTCTTTCTTTCCATCACAGGTACAAACAAGAAAAGGAATCACTTAAACCAGCGCGTGAAGACGCCCGATTACAAAGTGGCGTATGTTCAACTGGTGAGTATGATCTCATAGGTAGTAGCAGTTAGGTCTGTCCAAACTCATTTTACTGCTACTTTGTATTTGTAGATGTGGTGTGTGTGTTCTTATTGACCCATATTCTGCAGAATGAACATTTACATTTTCAGCAGGGCGGCACGGTGACTAACTGGGTAGCATTGTCCAAACACTCATTCTACAGGACAGAGAGACAGTGGGAGAGTACTAAACACACACAGACCCAGTGCAGATGATGATTATAATAATAATAATAATAATAGTAATAATAATATTATGTTGTGTTCACAGTGGCAAGTGTAAACACTTTACATTCTTTTTAAAGGTATTTTGTTTTGGTGGCATATTTGGAGTTAACACTGTAAAAATAGGTACTTATACTTATTTTTTGACTATAAGTGTCAAAATTTGTGGTTTTTCAAGATCTTCTGGTGCACTTGGAAAACAACCTCCGCAGTCCGGGGGGGGATGGAGGTTTACTGTATTCCATATTTCAGGAAAACATGGCATTGTGGGCAAATTGCAACTTGAACCCCCAGCTGTGCTATCAGCCAGTCCGGAATCTACATACAGACACCATACAGCAGGAAAGGGGAATGCTCAAGACCACACAATGGATTGGTGTCCTATCCAGAGTCTGTTATTGTATCGCGTACTGGGATTCTTGGGAAACCAAACCCACTACAATATGGTTAAAGCGGTGGGGATCATTAAAATGAAAATGAATTTAGAAAGAAGCAAAGCTATTTTGTAAAACCAAGCCTTCACTGGAAGCAGGCCATTATTTTATGATGCAGTGGGTGTATTTTTGTAGGTCAACCTAAATCCCAGTCTACAGCTGGCTTTAGGGAGAGGAAATAGCATCCATGACTAACTAATTTATTAAAGTCAGGACCCTGAGCTCTCATCCCTGTAGTAAGAGCTTTTGTTTCTTTAGAGAACCCTGAGGTGCAGGTAGCATTTAATGCCAAAGCCTCACCTTATTGTGGTCTCCTCCTAGCATCCCACCGTTGTTTGTTTGCATTTATCTTTTTAGTACACTTGGCTCTGCACTTCTGAGAAAGAAGCCCGAGTTTCTTCTTGGCCGAAGGGTGCAAAGGGTCGTCTTTAGTTAAATGCCAGACCCAGGCCGAGAGTTTTGTTTCTCAGGCAGCAGAAACAGTATGGTTGGTCCCAGTCCAGTGGCTGCACCGGCTGCTGAGTTTACACCTGTGCTCAGGGGGAATCCTGGGCCATGGTCTGGACGCAGTGTTCCTGCTTTGAAGAGCCATAAAATATCTGCATCTGTTCCTCTCTGATCTGATCAGGGCAGCTTAATTGTGTTTGATCTTTCAATGTAGTCAGAAGTGTTATGAGGTTTATATCACCTTTCAAGCCTGAATCTGAAGATATATAAATAATTAAAGTTGTTGAAATAGAGCTTTTTCTAATGGGTAAACACATTAATATTTTAAAGGGGGACTTCCTTCTGAAAGGCTGAGTCACTTCCCCTGTAACTTTTTGTAGTTGATTGAATGTTTTTTTAAGTAGACTTTAGGACTCATAATACCACATAATGACAATTTTTGCTTGTTTATTAAAAATAAAAAAATCACATGTACATAGGTATTCAAAATTGAGCTCAGGTGCATCCTGTTTCCAGCATTCTGGTGGCAACATCATGCTGTGGGATTGTTTTTCAGCAGCAGGAACTGGGAGAGTAGTGAGGGCCAAGGGAGCAATGTAAAGAGATTCCTAGAAAACCTGATCCAGAGTGATCTGGACCTCAGACTGGGGTGAAGGGTCACCTTCCAACAGGACAACGACCCTAAGCACACAGCCAAGATAACAGAAGAGTGGCTTCAGGACAGCTCGGTGAAGGTTCTTGAATGGCCCAGAGCCCAGACTTGAACCTGATTAAACATCTCTGGATCTCTGAAAATGGCTGTGCACCGACGCTCCCCATCAAACCTGATGGAGCTTGAGAGGTTCTGCAAAAATATAATGGGAGGAACTGCCCAAAAATAGGTCAAGCTTGTAGCATCATAATCAAAAAATAACTGAAGGCTGTAATTGCTGCCAAAGGTGCTTCAACAAAGTATTAGCAAATGCTGTTAATACAGGTCTCCCTGCCATGCCAATAAAGCTTCTTAAATTGGTAGGGGGGTATGAGAGAGAGAATGAGACCCCCTTTCCTTTCAGCGGTGAGTAAAAAAACAAGATTGTCCCTAATTGACAACACATGTGGGGGAGTGTTCAGCGGTTTGATACCCACTGTTTTCCCCTATTCAGCCCTCCCTAGACACACTCTATAAGCTAATATCCCAGCTCGAGTATGAAGGGAAACTTCCTTTCCTTTTCCATTCACCCCTTTTACAAACCATAGGATGAGAGGCAGGACTGTATTAGCTGGATTGCTCAGTGACCACTATGGGTCTGTGCATAGAGCCACTGGAGGCACCAGGAGGGGGGTTTCTTTTAGGTGAAACGGCAAAGATGACTGAGGGCATAGTGCTATCGTTCTAGAACACAGAGTTCCTCAGACGGTGCCGGGAGGTCTTTCGCAAAATAAAACCTTGCAAACCTTGAGTTGCTCGAGGCATTGACATTTTAATGCTTTTTCAATGCTACGACCAGACAAACAATTCAATTTTGGAACATTGGATTCTTTTGATTCTGAAATGAATCTATTCTGGATAGATGATTCAAATCCTGCATGCTCATTTGACTCTCTTTAGCGATCCACAGGCTCGAGCAATCAGTGCAGTAATTAACCTCACCATGGCTGGCCAGGTTAACAAAGTTAAAGCGACGTTTTGAAGTGTTTTACACCAGTAAGGGTTGTGTTGAAAGGTTACCGTTTAATAAATTATGATACGTTTCAAGCATGCAGTCTTTTTATCTTATAAGTGGTCTAATTTTAAATGGTGAAATGGTGTTTAAAACTGTAAGAAGGGTTTATATAGAGAATAACTGCAGTCAAAGGGCAACATTAATTGCATTCTTCCTGGATGCAATAGTGAGTTGAAATATTAACAGTTGCTTTTTAAGAGCCGCCATTAATCCTGAAAAACCGTGAATTTTGGACACAGTAAAAAAACGCCTCTAAATGCCCATTTTTGTCAAGATAAGATAGACTTTGATTATGCTACATAGGGACATTTATAGTGTTGCAGCATCATACACAAAATATAACAACATACAGAATAATAATACAAAAATACAAAGTGTTTTACAGGTAATTTTAAAAACGTTAAGCAAAAATATGTGAATTTGAACCCCAAATATGCCACCGAAACCACATTTCCAGCTGCTCCTGCAGTGTTTTGTACTC
>JAYDZG010000001.1:8940383-8950710 GCA_034509265.1 Microcambeva bendego | reverse complement strand
TCATTAATACAAAAAAACCCATTCAGTTTTGATTCAGTGTTGGCAGTTCATCTTGGAAAACCTGGAGAAACAAAATGTCATTTATCTAATGGTCCTGGGTTCGATCCCCAGGTTAGGAAGTCCAGGTCCTTTCTGTGTGGAATTTGCATGTTCTCCCTGCATCTGCCTGGGCTTCCTTCAAGAGCCCAAGAACATGCAGCTAGGTTAATTGGAGACACTGAATTGTCCTACATGTTCCTAGACCCTAGGATGCATAAAGCAAAGTATTGTAATACTCACCCACATTCCAAAAATGGGGTAGATGGATTAGTTGCTACAAATAGCACCAAGGTGTTATTAAGTGAATGTAAGAGAATGCAATTCCCTTAGATGGATTGGCAACCACTTTACTTTGTAGTCCTTCTCCAGGTTTTCCAAGATGAACTGCCAACACTGAATCAAAACTGAATGGGTTTTTTTGTATTAATGAAAACAAGACTTTGCATTTTTAGCTTGCTGCTTGCCAGATCCGCATCCCTGTAAACTTTTTTGGCTGACGTGTTGGCTTGGTGCAAAAGATCCTTAATTATTAAAGCCTGTTTGTTTTTAATCAGCATTTCTTTTTTTCTATGTATTAATTTGCAAAACTGTTTAAACATATCCTCAAAACAGAGTACTAGTTTATCTAAGGTGAATGCGCTTTTGTACATTTAATCACTTATAACTTATGTCCACAATTTTGGGAGATGAAAGAAAACCAAATGACTCAGAGTAAGCACACAAACATGGAGATAACATGCAAAACCTTTTCTTTAGCAGACAATTCAAAGCGTGTCATGGTGACTTAATGGGTAGAACTTTCGCCTCACAGTAAGGAGGTCCCAGGTTCGATCCCCAGGTGGAGTGGTCTGGGTCCTTACTGTGCGGAGTTTGCATGTTTTCCATGTTTCCATGTGGGTTGCCTCCGGGTGCTCCGGTTTCCTCCCATAGTCCATAAACATGCCACCAGGTTAATTGGACAGCTTTAATTGGCCTACAGTGGTCTACTAAGTGGAATTCAGAAAGTAGTGCATTGTAGTGCCGGTACCTAGCCGGATACATAGAAGGTTTTTGTCAGGGAGTCGATGGTGTGGACTGCAATCCAATATGACGACCCCTAGTGGAAGCAGTTAAAAGAAGTTAAGTAAATTTGTTCTACTGCCCAAAATATCAAGCAGTAATCAGAAATATACTTTAGTTGATGTGTTTTTATGCATAACCTGGTAGTATTTTTTGAATGAGCATTATATCGAGCTACACTGTATTTTCCAGAATTATATTACACCAAATATGTTGTTTAGATCTGCTGTTTTATCCAAGGCTTGCTATCTAACCCAGCTTGCTTGGCACTGATAATAACATTTTATGGGACTTCACATTTAAGTCAAGAAAGCAGTTGTATGGTTGGGCACCAAATTAAAAAGCTTGGTCTTAAACTTAACGATACTTTCATCCCAAAGGTGTTTAATGGTGTTTAGCTTAGGGATCTGTATAGGCAACTGGAGTTTCTTCCTACCAAACTTGTTAAACCATGTCTTTACAGACTTCTTTTTGTACACAGGGGTACAGTCATGCTGGGACATTTTCATTTTCAATAACAACACGACTTGTTCATATACTTTTGCCTATATAATGTTCGCTCATTACCCTAGTAGGAAAAATTCTTTAGCATCATACTGTAAATACCCAGTGTGTGTTTAGGGAGGGATAAGTGGGGCAACCTGCTTTGTACTATGCGAAATGAGTCCTTGTGGTGAATCACTCACACGTGAAAGTGTAGTAAACTGTGCTTCGTTTCATGATCATCTTTATCTCTTAGTCACAAAGGGAAAATTCAGTGACTCAAGCTACACTAGGTTGCTTATAATGGACTTCTGTCTTATAATGGATGTCTGTCTTACTGCATCACTGTGTTCCTCACTGTGGAAATGTCATAGTGGATGAGCAGGCTAATAAGTCATATGTGACTGTTGGGATTCCCTCTTTTCAGGGTGGTTTGTGAGTACTGTATAACATTCTCAGATAATTCAGTCAGCTGGCCGTGCAATGTTTTCTGAATCGCGAAACCAAGCTGCACGAGCTTCACTTCAACTGCAACGAAAAACTCATTATGTAAGACTCATATGCCGGTGAAGAATTAACCAAATTGTTCTGTTGCTACACAACAATAGACCTCCTGTCAAAACATCAACAAATGTGTAAATGGGCTATTTCTTAGAAGGCTGAGCTGTTGAAATGCACTATATAAGCAGTTTACAGTTACACCTAACAATTTTAAATGTACTTTCTGGAAAAGTTTAGCAAAGCCAGACCAAAACCACAGCAGATGAAATGAAAAATGATAATGTATTCTTCCTGTGCTGGGTTTAACTGATTCAGTGCTTTTGTATGATCTGAAATTTTGAAAATGTTGACAATAGGTGTGTGATTGCTCAGAGGTTTCTTTATGACTCATTGGGGTATGTTTTGAGGAAAGAGGACACCAACCGTGTGTTATCCTTTCACATATGCAGTGGAGTTCCACTTCAAACTCTCTTGTTTGTGAATGTCACTGGCTGTTAGGCAAATCTTGAGTTGATCGAGAAACACAATGTTTAGTGATTGAGTAAACAGCCTTTAAGAAAATAGTTCAACAATGGTCTAATTCAAAACCAAACTGTTTCCTCCCAGTCAAAACATTTCATATAGGATATTCAAGGACTGGTTTCCAAGCTTTGGTTGACTTGGAAGTGTACTTGGACTCTTTGTTTTGCTGGAAAGATCAATTATCACCAATTATCACCAAGTTTCAGTTTCACCACAGGAGGCAAATACTCCTTAAAATGGTTTAGTATTTCACTCACTCAAAATTAACAGTTCATTCAACAGAAACATTGTAATATCATGAGTGACCCACCTTCAAGCTTGACAGTAGGGATTGTTTTCTTATGTTCATCAGTCTCACCTTTTTGTTCTAGAGGAACCACTGATCCATTTGGACAATTAATTCATGTTTTGAACTTTTCAATTGGAAGTTTTGTCCCAGTCCTTTGCAAGTCTTATCAAATTCCTTCTTGTGTACACCAGTCGACCCTTTGAATCATGAGTGGCAACTTTGTGAAGTTTGGCCATAAAAGTATTGCTGGTAAAATGACCTTGTAGTTGCATCTGACACATTTGTCTCAGCCTTTATCAGGTCTTTTTCACTATCAGATTGTTGTTCTTTGTTGTCCTGATGGGATTGCTGGTTGCTGGTTGCTTTTTTTGCTTTCACTTATTGCCAGGCCACTTTGCTGCTGCACCATAAGTCTGGAGGTTCCAGGCAATGCTTATTTTCCACACTATATATATATATTTCGACGTCTATATATCTCACATGGCGTACCCTCACACACACTACACACTGGGTTAAAATAAGTTGCATTTAAACTCTACACAGTGACTTTACAAAGTGACCAAGAAAACCCCATTTGAGTTTCATTGGCATAATAAAGTCAAGAATCCCTGTAAGTGTAAATGTTTCTTTTATTCACAAAATTAAATGAAACTGTAAACGATTCCTAATTAAAATACTACTACATCAGAATGTACTAACTGTAGCTTTTTACAACACACCCCTGTCCAAGTTATAGAGCTTTTACTATTGTTAGATCCGTTGTGGTTGGGGCCATTATATTTGTTTAAAAGCTGAAACATTGCCAAGGCCTTCCCGGACGTGATACTCATAGTGGTCATGTTCTCCCCGACTTTATTCATGCTAACTTCTCAATGGTCTACTCGTTCTCTCTCTTTTTCATTCCAAAGGCCCAAAGGGGCCACTTCCAAATCATTTATAATCAGCTTCGGAAAGATGGAAAAACAATGGATTATATTCATCTTGTTCTAATGTGAACAATCTATTTAATGTGGATGCTCTTTAAAATAAAGTCAAAAAAGAAATATACACTGCTTATATCAGTGTAGCCTCTGAAATGAATCAGTTTCAGTGCAGCCTCATTTAAAAACCAGTGTGCACATGATCTGAGAATTGTCTGTCATCCTTCCTATTCAGTCAGTCATGCTGAATACCACAAGACATATTGAAGCTTTCTGTCTAGTCTATTGATTGTCTGCCAAGACTCTGTACTGCTCATTAAACTCCCACATACAGCTGCTGTAAGTGCAGAAGGAATACAACAAGCATCAAACCATCAAACGTTTGCGCTCTGTTCTTCTGAGAGCAAGACTAAACTTAGTAAGGTGAACAATTCACCAATGTTTTCATAATTCCTTACCAGAAAATGATAACAGAAGGTGATATGTTTTAGGTAAGATACATTATTGCACAACTTTGTAAAGAGGCCTCTACAGAGGCAATTAATGATCAAATAAAATGTTAAAACCAAACAACTGATTCTGGCTTTCCAATTAAAACAAGACATTTAGAACATTTAAAGATTTTAAGAAATAAATTTAGCAGATCACAATTCATAGAAAGTGTCTGCATTATACTAAACCAGAACCAGTCTGATTTTAGATACAGATAGTAGTAGATAGTAGTAGTCTGATGTTAGATACAGATTATAGAGATACTACATTCAATCAGCAAATTGTGGACAGAGAACCGTAGTAGAGCAATACTTATGAGTACCTGATTGTACAGTATGGAACCTCACCAGGACCAGATATAAATTTGATTTAAATTTCACATAAAACTTGAAGACTTATTTGTGTTTGAGTTAACACTGTGTACCCCCCTTTCAAATATCTTACAACATTGTAAGCTCTTGCATAACTTGTGGAAATAATTTTGAGTTACTTCATAGTGCACTAATTAGTATGGATGAAAACAAAGCTTAACTATTCCAGAACTATAATCTTCAGAATAGACATTGGTCATTACATCTCAGGTTTTTGAAAACAATTTAGATGAGTTTTGCTAAAATGTTATTTAGCAATTGTATTATATATAATGGCATTGGAGGTTTGAATTGCACTCAATTTGTACTGAAAATCACACTTAAAAGCTTAGAGGTACCAAAGAGAAAGAGCTAAACGTTTTTGAAAAAGCACAAAAGCAATGACACAAAACAGTTAAATAGCAGGAATAAAACAGGGCCAGAGTTTAACATGTTCTTCCTTGAAAATTATATAGATCTTTAATTCAATGATATTTTCTTTCTTGGTACTATTTAGACATGCACAGTGCTCTCCATTCAAGACTGGTTGGCAGGTCGTCCAGAGAGATTAAAACATTTTGAACAAAACATGTCCTAAACATTAATAAAGTGCAGGAAAAACAAATCCAGTGTATGTCTGCAGCTGTCTCAAAACTTTGGCAAACACCACAGTTACTTTGTACTTCCCAGATCCTACACTAGATATTCATATCTGACAAATAGCGCTGTCCGTAATGCTCGTGCTATTCAGTGTTTTTCTTTCTGCCTTGTTTTCGAGAAATGCTGTTAAAGAGACGGGTTACCCTGTCACATTATGTGAATTGTGCTCTCCATGGAGGTCCAGCTTACTTCAATTAAGTCATAAGCGGCTGGTTTTGATCAAGATCCTTGGCAAACGTAGGTGATTCTTTTTTTTCTAGTGAAAAACAACAGAGACCTCTCACTCTAAACATTGTTTAAGAATAAAAGCATATCTTCAGGGAGAGTGTCTAGCTCTCACTCAATTTCCTAATGAGCTTCCTTCCTTTTGGCCTATATAGCAAACATGTCAGATGTATGGACAAAATGAACAAGGGGTCTGTAAGAAAAAACAGCTGTTCAGTATTTCTGAAATAAATGTGGTAAGCTCTCTTTGTTGGAGGGAAAGAAGTGGGAGCTGCTGGGGTTCTGTGTTTTTGGAGGGCTTCCCTGGTAGAAAAAAAACCTCATACATTATTTGATAAACCTTTGTGGACTTACATTTTATGCATCACTCTTAAAGAAAGCAGGACATCTTAGGTTCTGACCTCATTGAGTTCAAATTCCATATCAAGCATATCCACTGATTATTTTACTAAACCAAATGCCATTCGCTCTGATCATATAATATAAACAGTGCTCATCAGAGGGGGAAGGAGGTTGGGGTCTCACACCATTTATATTCATCTGATGTCTGGCAAATTTCAATGATTTTTTTCTGATAAAATCAGTGAGTACAGACATTAAATTTGTCTCTGCTTACCACTAGTGAAAGTGTCTGATCTTTTAGCCAAACAGACTAATCTGATGATGATATACTTGCAAAAAGGGCTGCAAATATGTTGAAGTTTTAAAGCATAATCTAAACAGCATTTCCCATGGTTAACACGCAACCTTTGTAAATAGTGTAAAATACACTGCTAGTGTACTTTGCCATCTGGTAGCCAGACAGACAACATGGGTTTGGTAAATTCCAGAGGAATTCTGCCTGTCAAAATGCAAAGTGTCAACAAAAGGACAGTGTCGCTTTTATGGTTTTACTCGGTCACACAGTCTATCTAAAGGAAAGACTTAATGCTACAGCATACAGTGACATATTGGCATCATGAATGATTGCTTTATTATTACTATTAGCATTCATATATTTTATCATATTCTCAGTGCTTTTTCAATTGTTCTTGATAAGATTGTTTTATTGCAAACAGCTGAAAGTGTGTAAATATATGTAATAAATCTAATTTGCAATGGGGTTGAAAGATTTGTATTGCAACTGTAGTGATAATTTTTTATAGTTTTATGAACTCGAGAGGAAGGAAAATAATTACTTGAGTCTCAAAGGAAAGGTTGCAACTGTTGTAATCCCACAAGCCAGAGAAGTGCTTCTGAAGTGCATTATCCCTTTCACACGTCACTGAAAACGCAAACCGTATTTTATGTTTATCAAAAAAGTTAATTTAAATTGCGTCAAAGTAATTCCAGTGACCTGCGTCTAAGCTCAAAGCAGTTCATGCAAAGTACACACACAAAGGGTCACCGACATCCAGGAACCTAGAAAATAAACATTCAATAATATTTCTTTGCTTAGTTCTAGACTTGCTGACATAAAGGGCTATTGGTGTTTGCATGCAGTGCATTTCCAAGGAAAGATAAAACTTCAAGTTTTTCTACCTATCTCACAAGCCATGTCCATGAAAGTCTATGACAATGCTAGTAAAATTAAAACAGGGAAATAACTAAAGTTTCCTTTTTAAAGACCACATATGTGCTGACACTAGGCATGCAAAGTTACAGATGATGCAGTGAAATAAAGAATTGATGTTGCAGGAATAAGGAGGCCATCTACCCTGGGGAGCTTAATGGAGAGATCTTCATGAAATATTGAAATACATTTTAAATGCAGCTCTGGAGAGAAGGAGTACATAAAGCATTAAGTGTGCAAAGCAAAGGAAGTTGTTTCAAAGCCTGTCAAGGTGTGTGTTTGTTCAGTTCCAAATTGATATTTGGGGATTGCTAAAAACTATTGTCATTAATCAAAAGCAACATAGAAAATAAAGTTTACCAGAGTAAACTATTTTAGTTAGAGCCAATGTTTTTTTGGAATCCTGACAGTGAGCTTGTTGAACTGCAAATTCCGAAACCATGAGCATTAATATGAATTTGGCTCCAATGTGTCCACATTTGTGGGAAAGCAATTCACAAGACTTTGGAATTCATCTGTGGGGAGTTGTGCTTATTTGTGAGGTAAAATATAACATTGGACAAGATTTACAATGAACATTCACTTCATTCCAAGTTCATTTCAGGGATATTCGGCTGTTTCTCTACAAGGAAGCCAATCAGACTCTTGTAATCTCATGGCTGGACTACTACAAATCTATTATGATTGATTCTCCTACGTCCACTATTAAACCCCTGCAGCTAATTCAAAATGCAACCGCCTGTCTGGTGTTTAACCAATCTATGTACTGCCACATCCCCCCACTGCTGAGTTCTCTTCACTGGGTTTCTGTAGCTGCACACATTCATCTGTAAACCCTAATGCATCTATATAGCCAAAAATAGAACATCACCAAGGTACGTTTGGGGTCTAATCAAACCCGCCATTGTACCACGCAACCTCAGAGCTACCAGGTACTCTACCCAGGACTCGAGGAAGGCCAGCATAAAGACTGCTCTCTGTAGTCACACCCAAGTGGTGGAATGAGCTTCTCTTGACTTTCCAAACTCTGAGTATCTTGTTATCTTCAAAAAACAACTAAAACTCATCTATTTCAAAAGCACTTAAACTGATTTGTATTTACAATCTCAAACACACACACAAATAAATTAAAATTAAAATTACAACAGAGTTGTATTCTACTTAAACTAGTGTATGGTAACATCACTTATGGAAGCAATTTGGATAAGGGCATCTGCTAAATACTGTTAATGTAAATTTAATTTCTGTGGGCAGGGTAATATGCAGTAACAAATGTACTCATTTCTTTTAAACTGGCAGTTATTAAATTCATAATCAAGAAACCTAAATAAATAAAGTTTTCCAACAGTTATGCTCCTATCTACACAGAAAGAATATTCATGAAACATTTCAATCAGGTGCTGAAACTGCATTAGGCTGATTCTAGCTACATTACATTGGTACACTAAAACGTAAGTTATATATTTTATTGTCATCACATAGGCCAAAAAAACAATCTTTATTTATTTAAATGAAATAACAATAAATAAATCAATTAAATCTCCCAGATCAATTTAGGAATGGTCAGTTCAGTTGATTGTCTTTAACCCCTTATCCTAATTAGGGTCGGGGAGGGGTGCTGGAGCCTGTCCCAGCTCTTCAACAGGCGCAAGGCAACGGTAACACCCTGGATGGGGCGCCAGTCCCTCACAGGTACCTACAGGACAATTCAGTGTCTCCAATCAACCTAGTAGCATGTCTTTGGACTGGGGGAGGAAACTGGAGTACCCGGAGGAAACCTGAAATCTGACTTATTATTATTATTATTATTATTATTATTATTATATTTTAATCACTTTTGACCATTGGCATAAAGACACTTTACTAAATAGTAATGCAGCTATATGTTGTTTATCACGAGGGACATATGTATGGTTCATGTAGCCCTATGAACTATAAGTAAACCTAAATAACCTAATTTAGCATTTTACCTGGTTCTTATGTAAAACTGAACCTGAGTACTTACATTCTTCACATACATATATTTATATAACTTATCTAAAGAGTTTTAAGTGATGTTTTTACAAATTCAAGTTTACATTACTTTGTATCGGTTCTGTTCTGATTTAAAACCAATGAAAACATGCTCTGCTTATACATTTGCTCAAAAGATGACGTGCACTGGTAGCACTCCAGTTAAATGTTTGGCTTTGCTTCATTTTATTATTTCAAAAATATAAACACTTTAGGCTCATTTGTTCCTTTTTATGCATCTATCATCTATACATCAAGTGATGACCCTGACCATAAATGATGACCTAGTCAAAAATAATATTACAATTAACCAAATATTGTAATCTGGTGATGTCACTGTTTCAGTTCTGACACAATTCATGATGACCACAGATTATAGCCTTTGGTTTGCAATTGCCATAAACGTACGTCATTTCTCAGACATTAGTGCTTTTCCATCTCGCATTAGAAGCTTAAATCTGCCCTCACAAATTTGGTTGGTGCTTTTATTTAATAGTACCTGGGTGAACCAATACCAAACACAAATATATGAGAGTTGAACTAAAATATGTAACCAGAATATATAACCCTAGTCCAAAAATCTCTCCACGTCTTTCAGGGTTCTTGTTTTTTATTTAAGAACTTTGTTTTTCAGCTCATGTTAGAGGTTTTCAGTGGAATATAGGGGGACTGTAAGTTTAACTAACCATTTTGTGTGAATTGCAATATACATATACTGTATCATTTATGTAGCAGCTTCGATCCAGAATCAGACACATGCATTCTTCTGATACTTCTCCTAGATTTTATTTGTACTAACAAGATTGCCAGGGAGGAATTTAGCATCTATCAGTTAACATTATTACAATTTCCATATAAACTCACCTTGTTTTTATATTTGATCACATAATCATTACAAGTTTTTTTAATAGCATGTTGTAAACAGATTCATTATGTTTGGGTTATTAGACGCTTTTCTTATTTTGTTAGCATCAAGTTGGTGTTTGAAATAGGGAATTAAAAATGAAAACAACATTTAACCATATATTGTAAATCTCAGTTGAATATACACATGAATTCTCAGTGGCATTGGTTTGTGTATCCTACTGGCCAGAGTCTGGTATGAACAATTGTTGCTTATAAGTACATTGTTTACTGCTGCTAAATACATTGTTTACATTTATTCCAAAATGGACATATCCGCACCTTACCTACTGCTCACACTACTAGTGGGCTATCTGCA
>JAYDZG010000001.1:8917402-8928887 GCA_034509265.1 Microcambeva bendego | reverse complement strand
CTTGCTTAAAGTGACACAATCGGTTATAACGTCTTTGTTTATAAATGGTCAAATGTGTTAGTAAAATTGACTGATTTGTGATGGTAGTGGGATGGTGTATGAAACCCCCATGTAAATAATAATACTGTGATTTTTTATGTCTACAAGAAAACCCTAAATGTCATTCATTAAAAGCCCTGCAACATTGCTGAACTAATACAGTGATAACATAAATTAAGAAGTGAGTTGTGGTTGTTCTTGCTTAAAGTGACACAATCGGTTATAACGTCTTTGTTTATAAATGGTCAAATGTGTTAGTAAAATTGACTGATTTTGTTAAGTCCTCATACATTCCCGTAGCGTCAATGCATTTGGCCATAGAAGCTGAGCATCTATTCACATCAACAGGACTTCATGGAACGGTTGTTTTCATTGCTTTGAATGCCTAGATTTTGTCCCACTCCTGAACGATGAGCGTCTCTGGAGGTGAATGGAGGTGTGGGTGGGTCTGGATGCCGAGCTTCTGCAAAATGATTGAAGGATTAGTTGAAAGGCCCATTGATTGACAGCTATTTTGAGATCTACACCATCACTTAATCAATGGGAGATTTAGTCCCATCACAGATTTTCCGAACCCATTTCTTTGGTATTTACTTGGTAAAATTACTTGAACATTTCCATTGTTCATTGTGTAAACAATACACACTCATAGTTTTGCCTATTTGGGATGATAAGATCACAGTCCATTTTCTTGAAAAGGAACCGAGCAGCTGCTACTGGACTAGTAAGTTACTGATTAGACTCTCCAAGAATTGTAGATTTCAAGCAGGCTACCTCAAGTGATGAGATTTTTCTGCAGCTGACTGTAAACAGATGTCTTTTAAAATCACACAGGTGTCTCATTGTGAATAAATATTAGCAAAAGCACACCTGGACCCTTCCCCTGCTGTCCATCCTTTCAATACTGAATCAGTGTGCATATTGCTTACAATTTTCATCCAGTACAGGTGACAAATTGCTGTCCATTGTACAACCGTTTTGAGCAAGATGTAGCACATGCTTCATTACTCTGGAACACCTGCATGCAGTTAGGCTAACTAAAGAATGAATTATAGCACTGTTGGCGTACTGAGTGACATGACAGCTATGAACTTTATTACTGCTGAATATAGGGATTTGTTATGTGTCAACACAGCTTAAGTAATCAAATTCCTGTTCGACATGCTGAGAAGTATTTAAATCTGGGCTTCAGTGGGTTCCATTTTTCTAGAAACACTGCAACTTGATTTATGGTAAAAGAAGATATGATCACTGACCAGATATGCAATCCTGTGAGAGATTAAAATACAATGTAATACAAAACTATTAAGATTTGTAAGACTAACACAAGTTTAGACAGACCCCACTTGTGTCACATGTGTATAAGTTCAGTAAATAGTGGGCCACCAAATCCAAAGATACCTTTGGTCTGTATTCTATAGGTAGTATTTTCATAAAAATGCAGCTTCCACAGTCCAATAGTACACTACATTAAGGTTATGTTATATTAAAAAAAGACATTTTCTTTTAGGACTTTCTCAAGCCGCAATACATCCCTTAACATCACTATTTGACTATTCGTATGATATTTATATTGTGACACATCCATTTTAGTGCTTTTCATCCAGCAGTCCACTTAGCATAATGCCAAAGCAAAATAATTTTGGCAGGAGTTATGTTATGCAACTCTCCCATGAAAATCATGTTTGCTTATTTTTTTCCGGTCATGGAATCATAAATGCTGACTGTTATCTAAACCTGCATAAGTGGTGTTTTAATGTACAGTTGTTAGCTGTTTAACTCTTTTCAGGCTATTTCTTTTATTTTTTATCTTTTCCTGAATTTCTTTTGTCAGAGGCAAAGTGTGTAACATGTTGCTTGTTTTAGCCTACTTTAAACTGATGAATAAAAGGAATTAAAGTAATGTTTAGATTGAATGGCGACTGAACATGGGTGTTACTAATGTGAAATACTAAGGTTGAAATAGTGTCCAAAGTAGCAATACCTTTTCTATCAGAGGGTAAGCTGATGTTTTTGTGCTTTTATGAATACAGTTAGAAAAATTTAACTAAATCTTTAGTCACTCACTATTTTAAGAAGCAATAATTTTTCCTGACATTTGTCTTATAACTGCTAAGTTTAGGGTAAAGAATTATTCCTCTCATTCCTGTGTGTTTCCAGCTCAGGCTGAGCTGTGTTCACAGTTTGATATAATTTCTCGAAAATGACTAGGCTAGCACATGCTGCAAAGCATTTAATATTCCCAGGTTGGTAGTCTTGGTACAGACTGGAATCCCACAATGGTAGTAAAACAATGCAGATTAGGTTACCTAATGATACAAAAATATTATAATTATACAGAATAACCATGAATATGAATATGAAAAAAGAAGAAAAATTGTCAAAACAATATTTTGTAAGGATTTTAAAAATACTTTTGTGAGTATTATATAGATTTGTGATTGTTTCATGATGTTTAATACAGTGTGTTCTTTTTATATGTTTTTTATCACAATTTAGAGAAGCAGATACATCTTGATACTTCAACTAATCAAGGATATGGTCTTGGCATAAGTAAATTCTTGTTTATGTATTTTCCTTTAAAGCAGGGTGACTAAGTAAGATTTAGCCAGGTTGTTGCCAGGTTGTTGCTGTTGGGTCCTTGAGTATGGCCAGTGGCCCTAAGTTGCTCAGACTGTATACTGAAACTATAATGTATGTTGCTTTGGATAAAGGCGTTTGCTAAATGTCAAAAAAAAATGAGAGGTTTTTTTCAGATGCTGACCACAGAATGCCAATTCATCTCTCAGTCAGTGCCCTAAATTGTTCTTTGGGAAGTGGCAAAGTCCACAGGCACCATCTCACTACTAGTCATTATGATGGCAGCCCACACTGTCATTATTGGTTACGGGCAAACTGTCATTCTGAGTCCACTGTGATAAGCCCTACTTCTTTACAGCCAAGAGTAAGGTTGTATGTGGGTATTACAATTTCCTTAAATGTTTCTGCAGGTAGTGTGTGTGCCTTAAGGTCTAGGTATGCCACATTTTAGCAGGGGCCGGACTAACCCTCATAATAGAAGGTTGTTATCGGTGCCTGTCATCCTAATGTAGTAGTACTAATCCCAGAACCAATATTGACCTTCATGACCACTTTAACTTTGAAATCTAGATTTCATCAACACCTGTGGGTCACTGGTACTGTACAATATACATGTGGGTGGCTAGGTGGGTCACATCAAAGCGATTTGCAGGTGGTCTGGGTCCTTTCTGTCTGAAGTTTGCACGTTCTCCTTGTGTGTATATGTGGGTTTTCAGTAACTGCCTGTCCTGTCATGAACGGCTCCTTTAATCAGGGTGCCTGCTGGAGACTGTCCCAGCTTTTCAATGCATGCAAGGCACACAGTAACACCCTGGATGGGGCGCCAGTCCATTGAAGGGCAGACACAAATAAACCCCCCAACACACACACAACCCTTTATCTATAGAGCAATTAAGTGTCTCCAGTCAACCTGACATGTTTTTGGACAGTGGGAGGAAACCTGAGTGACCAGAGGAAACCCACAATGACGAAAATAAACTCCACACAGTAAGGACCTGGAGCATCCCACCTGGGGATCGAACCTTCTTGCTGTGAGGCAACAGTGCTACCTACTTGCCCTTTCAGTAAACAATGTGTTAGAAAACTGTCCTGGTTTCTCATCCTTAAGGCAGTTAGGCTCATCACCTCCACAATCATCAACATCACCATCCATTAAGAATTTGCAAGTTTGATGGACCTCGTTAAACTGGAGTTTGGCTGATATTTCCAAACTAATCTGTAGAGACCACCTGCAGTATGCAACTTGACTTATTACTTTTAGACTATTTTAAGAAAAAGCCACCAGCAGCCAGGAGTACAAAGTCCACCTTCTAAAAAAATCTATAAACTACAAATTGCACTACCAGGTATTGCACTACTTTCCAGCAGTATGGTAGGGAAAAGCTCACAAAGATCCTGAGTTAAACAGTTTCTTCTAGTGACCCATTGTCTACTTTACCAGAATGTTCAGGTTTAAATTGAAAGATTTGTTTTGCTTACTAAATAGTGAAGCCAATAAGTTCCATTTAACAGCTCTAGTCAATGTTTGATTTTTGTGTTCCACCAAACAGCTTCAATCAATGTTTGATTTAGCATTGCTGTCATGTTGTGGAAAATAAAGTGATTTGGAAAAAAATGGAACCTTGTAGTATGTCCAAATAAAACAAAATTACATCCTTGGCAAGTCATGCTGGTACTTAGCACCATACACTCACGCAAAAAAAGTTTCACTCAATCATTTATAGAAGATTAGGTTTGCCAGTTTCTAGCAGTATCAAAGTACTGACAGGGGTTCTCAATAGCTTTTTATCTTTTTTCAGTCTGCAGTTTTAAGAAGCTGACAGTCGACAAAGAGTCTTAGGTTGACAAAAGCTCTAAATAAATTCTAAAGCCTTGTCTCACACTCCTCCTCCTGTCTTACCCCCACAGCCCTTAACAAAATAATTTTCTCAGAGTAATTAATTCAAAGTTGCCATTGATGATAAAGAATGTGCCACAAAAGCATCGAAGCCTCTGTACAGAGAGAGGGCCCAGCGGCTCAATCAAAGACTCAGGAACAATAAGAGGATTAATTAGTCTTTCATGCTTTACTCTGTCCTCGTGTTTTCTGTTTTCCTTCTTTTGCTCAATATTTCCTTCAACTCCCCCCTTCAGTCCCTTCCAGCTGCCTGGCTTGTGTGTGTCATTGACTGAAAAGAGGAAAAGGTCAAAGGTGACTTATTTAGGAAACTCAAAACTGCAAAAGTCTTCAAAGCATGCCCCCCAAATTAAAGGGGAAGACAGAGGCTTACAGGGCCCACCTCAGACTTTGCCCTCTGTGAGACAGTCCAACTGATGTCATAGGTCACATTCCATAGTGGAACTAATCCAGCCCCCATCTATGATAGCAGGTTGCTGGATCATCTAAGAGACTACTTTTTCAAAAAGCTTTCTTTTAGAATTTAACCTGGAACATTTTCTTGGACGGGTACCAAGACGCTTTCTGACTTGACTGAGGAGGAACTGACATTATAAATCTGTTATACCCTTGGATTTGGACAGTGGATACCCAGTGTGAAGAAAAAGAAAAACAGGTAAAACCACAATTTTGACCTGAAATAGGTCGGTCAAGACCAGGGAGGTCTGTGGAAGTGCAGCACTTAAGAGAAAATGACCCTACCCATTAATTTAGCTGAATGCACAGTAAACACAGAACGTGATGTATTTCTACAACATTTAAGGAAGTGATGAAGACGAAGTGAAAGAAACAGATGGGGAAAGGTCAACCAACTCATTTCAAAAGGTCAAAAACATGTAGACACATGTAAAAGCAGAAGTTCACAAATAAATACAAAATGCAAGAGGAAAGCATAAAAAACAAGTAAATACAGTAGTCTGTTTTGCTAAAAGTTAAAAAAGAAAAACACATTCACAAAGGTAGCATTCTCAACACATTATTAAATAATTGTTCATAATTTAGTAAGCTTATTAAAAGTGGCCATCTGATAAATGATTCACAAATAAAATCAAGATAATAGGTCATTTAGTTTATTTAGAGAAAAAAAAACCATTTCTCGCATTTCTGTCAATCATTTGTGAGTTCAGGCACTAGTAAAAAAAAAACTGGCTGTCAATTAACGCATCAATTATCCCTAAGGATGCAGGGTTAATGGGGCAGGGTGCTGTGCAGGCCCCTAGAATGTCTTCACACCCGATTTATGATGGACAAAAGTATTGGGACACCTACACATTACGTCTATAGAAGCATTTATGACATCCCATTGTAAATCCAGAGGCATTTGGATTTGCACCTATAGCCCATGCAACTATTAAACATTATTTTACAGATGTGTGTACAGACAGACTGTATTGCTAAGTGCTTGATTTTAACCACCTGTGGCAATAGGATTAAACAAAACATATGAAATTAATGGTTAACAGGTGTGTCCCAATACCTACTTCATAGGAACTCATGTTTTAATGTATTTATGCTAAAACAGGAAAAAATATATAAATAAGTTTATTTTAATGCAGCAGTAATTATTCTTATATTTAGTTATATATTTTGAAAGTAAACACTTTCTGTGGCAAATTAAAAAAATACATTATGCATTTTCATCTGTTTATTTAAGTTTGTTTAAACAGAAACTGAAAGAATACCGAAAGTGTAAAGAACATCTAATTTCCCAAAAACATGTGTGCTTGTAAGAGTGAGTGATCCCCAGCAGCAGCTGGCAAATTCTCATCGAGATCTCAACCTCAGTTTTGTTTTCTTTGGAACCTGTTAATCTGTTTCACACATTATCGATAAAGCAAGAATCCAGATTATCTTCATACTTTCCAGAATCTTCTTGTCAACATTATGGCAATTAACAGCCAAGAACTGTGATGAGTTATGGATGATGATCTGAGTTCCCGAATGTTTTGGATAATAAGCATTACTGGAAATTGAGGCCAGTAAGGAATGCAGAGCAGAACATTAAGTGACAAACAAACAAGTCACTTTTATCTACATTCTCCTGAAAGAAAAACAAAAAAAATGATGGTAATGTCAGGAAAAGGAGGGATAAGATGACAAATATTATAAAAAAAATGTTTGTGGGTTTTCTGTACATTTATGTAATCTAAGAAATAACTCTGGAAGATTAAAGGTAATACAGAGAATAAACTGTAAAAAGGGTAAAAAATAATAGAAACATTGTAACATAGTATATTTAACAGTAGCTTACTGTTTCAGAAAATAAACTGTTTTCAATATGTGCCATGTCACCATAAAAATAAAATAAACCTATTTACATTGACTGGTACTTAACACACAGTACACCCAGAAAATATTCACAGTGTTTCACCTTTTCCACATTTTGGAAATTTTTACATCAAAATTGAGCTCAGGTGTTTCTTGTTTCCACTGATCATCCTTCAGTTGTTTTGACAACTTGATTGGAATCCATCTGTGGTAAATCCAGTTGATCTGACATGATTTGGAAAGGCACACACCTGTATATATAAGGTCCCATAGTTACAGTCCATGTCAGAGCACAATCCAAGTCCAAGTAATTATCTGTAGACCCGTGAGACAAGATTGTATCAAGGTACAGATCTGAGGAAGGGTAGAGAAACATTTCTGCAGCATTGAAATTACCACTGAGCAAATCAGTCAAATAATTAAAAAAATGGAGCCACCAGGACTCTTCCAAGAGCTAAGTGATCAGCGTAGAAGGGCCTTAGTCATAAAGGTGACCAAGAACCCATGGTTAGCATTACTCTGGAAAGAGGAGAACCTTCCAGAAGTACATTAATTTCTGCTGCACTCCATCAATCGTAGAGAGGCCAGATGGAAGCCACTCCTCAGTAAAAAGCAAAAGACAGCCTGCTTGGATTTTGCCAACAGACACCTAAAGAAATCTCAGACCATGAGAAATGTGAAGCATGGTGGTGGCAGCATCATGCTGTGAGACAACTCAGGGCCAAGTAAAAGATGAATGCAATAATGTACTGATACATCCTTGCAGAAAACCTGCTACAGATCACTCTGTGCCTCAGACTGGGGTGAAGGTTTCCAACAGGACGATGACCAATTTTGTTTGGTCTGGTCTGTAAAACTCTGTAAAGCTGCTTTGTGACAATGTCTATTGTAAAAAGTGCTAGACATATAAAATTGACTTGACTTGACCGTAAGCATACAGCCAGGATAACAAAGGAGTGGCTTTGGGACAACTCTGTGAATGTTATTGAGTGGCCCAGCCAGAGCCCAGACTTGAACCTGATTGAACATCTCTGGAGAGATCTGAAAATGGCTGTGCACCGACGCTCCCCATCCAACCTGATGGAGCTTGAGAGGTTCTACAAAGAATATTAAGAGAAACTGCCCAAAAATAGACCAAGCTTGTAGCATCATACTCCAAAAGACTTGAGGCTGTAATTGCATCCAAAGGTGCTTCAACAAAGTATTGAGCAAACGTTCCAAACATTCTTTGTCATTATGGGGTATTGTGTATTTTTGAGTAATTTTGAGGAAAAACTGAAAGTATTTTCGGATGCACTGTATAATTGAGAAGGCTGGGCCTGTAAAGTTCAGGTGAGGAGATGAAGCAGCTTGGTAGCTGAAACGGTGAGGATCGGCAGGCCCAATTAGATTATGTTCCACACAATCCTCAATTAGGGCTTCAGTAATAAATGTATCATCCCAATAAGCTTATCTTGGGACTGAAATTATTATTAGTTCTTTTCCCAAATACAATTGTTTGCATGCAGAATTGTAAAACGTGTAACAAGAAAATGGTCTGGAAACCTGCCAAGCATCACAGTTGAACAACTGATTGTATCACACAGTACAATCACTAAAGTCAAGTTAGCCAAGAGGCATGTAAATAACAGGAAAAACTGCCAAAGCGATTAGCAAGCAGTGTGTTATCTTGGTTCACTTGGTAAGCGCTACTGTTTAAACAAAACGATCCAGTTTACCCATGATGTGGTACGATTCACGATGCTGGGTTCACAGTAATGAATAGTAGTTCATTTAAACAATCAGTGGCCTTTTATTTCTAAAATTAGTTGGCAAAACTATGTAAAAAATAATGGAGATTAAAAAATAGATTATTAAAGCACTTACCACAGACAGACAGACTCTTATCACTGTCAAACACTGTCATTCTGAGGTAGATACAAACAATTTTGCACTTCTGAAGCCTAATTTGGCCTCTTGGTGAACAGCAGCAGCACCCTCTGTGCCAATCATGTGAATCATGTGAATCATGCCTCAATGAATCAATTCCTGAATCGAATCTTGGTGCATTGTTACATTCCCTCAGACATACAATTGGGTTCAAGTCTGGACATTTTTAAAGCAAGAGTAGTACAGTAATAAGAGTCTGTCTGTCTGTGGTAAGAGCTGTAATCATGTATTTTTTATGTTTGACATAGTTTTGCCAACTACCTTTACAAATAAAGGGTCACTGATCGTTTTAATGAACTACCATTGACCATAATTACAATAAAAAAACAATAATATTAGTAAAACCCACTATTAAAAGAATTAAAATATAACATTAAAACAATAATACATAGTACAACTACTAATTGCAATAATAAAAATGCATTCCTAATAATAAATACTACAGCTAACAATAATTACAATTCTAAAATAATAATACATACAATTATAAAAATTAATAAATATTACCAACATTTCTTTACTATTCCTTTTTGTTACGATATCATTGATTACACATTAAAAATTGTTTATTTAAAGGAATAAAAGACAATTACAACAACTATGTTGTCCTGCTTTTGTCTAACAAATGTTAAGTTGATAACAAATCATTTGTCTTCAGTTTCATGTTGTGTAAAGAAAATCAGGGAAAGATTGTATCATGAATCGTATCGCATCGTGAGTAGAGTGTATCGTTACATCCATACTCGGTACTAAACACAACCAGTGTCCCTAGAAAGCTAACCAACCCACTTAGCAAAGGAAGTGTGCTTCACAGTAAATGAGCATGAACCTTGTACCTATTAGGATGTTTATGTCATGTTTTACACTGTGGATGCATTCATGACAGACGCTAGTTTCTACTTACACAAGATTAACAAGTTCACAGTCATGGAGGTGAACATGTGAACTCCTAGTGTTTTAAAATCTTTCCTTTTTACTTCTGTGGCACGAGGGCAGACGGCGTTCAGAGTTTCAACACAGTTGCATTTCAGTAGCTCTGTGTTACAGCTGAGATGCCCGTAACACAATCATATAGTCAAGATGACAAAAGAGTGCAAAAAAACAAAACCCTGCTTTTAAAAGAAATCCCAGCACTTAAACGAGCGCTACCACAGAATGATTATGAACTTGTGCACTTTTGGAACGCTTACCAACAGGATAATGAGTATGATGTACGCCCTTAGGTTTAAGTGAAAACAAAGCAGACTTTGTCCTCTTCGCATGTGAGCTCTACTATTAGAGCCCTAATTTACTCTTTGACTGCCTGTTTCATATTACAACGCTGCGCCGAAATAACAAATGCTTGGACGCTACTGACGGTGAAAAAACGTCATCAGCAGACTTTGCTTTGTTGTAGTGAACGCTTATGGGATATAAACAAGATTTAGCTTCCTACAGCAGAAACTTTAACAGAGTGTCTTTTGGACACCAGGATGATAAAACACTGGATCATTTGTGTCTTTTGCTTTAGGCTTTCACGACTGATGGCAATGCTGATCCCCAATGGTCTACCACAAGCACCAAGTAACAGTTTGATCCTCTTTCCTGATGACCTCTGCCACATTAGGTCATTATGCAACACAGACTTCCTTTTCTTTTAGCTGCTCCCATTAGGACATGAGTGTGATCCGCATTACTGATTAGTTTTTACTCCGGACACCCTTCCTGACACATCCCTCCCTATTTATCCGGGCTTGGTTTATGCATCCGAGTGGCTAGGTACATATGGGTCAATTCAGTATCTCCAATTCACCTCAAGTGCATGATTTGGGACTGTGAGAGGAAACCAGAGGATGCAGAGCAATGCAGACAAAGTGAGAACAAGCAAACGCCACACAGAAAGTACATGGATCCAACCTGGGGCTGGAACCCAGGACCTTCTTGCAGTGAGTGCTACCCACTTAGCCACCATGCCACCATAACGTTTTAGGAAAAAGTAACATGAAATATAAACGGCACCACGCTCACACCATTAAATCAACCGCGCTAATTAGAGGCTAATCATAAATAATTAAGATGCAGTCGGCTGAAGCTCGTGTGACATCGCTGTACTAGCTCACTAGAGCTGACATTTCACATTTTACTCATGAGAAAGTCTGAACGCCTTAACAACAACAAAAAAACATAAACAAAACGGGTGCGTGCGTGTGTGACTAAGGACTGGTGAATGTGAGATCCAAATCTGTAAACATTAGTAACTCAAAACTAAAACTGGACCTGCCAGTACGCGAATGAGGTCCGTAAATCAGCCAACACCTGAAACTGTTACCAAACTCCTCAGAATAAAATCAACTAACCTTCTGTTAATGACTCAAGCTGCATGTACTAGTGTGACGTACACTAAATAAAATATGTGGACACTTGATCATAAGCTTGTTCCGAAAGCATGTGCCGTCTTCATGCATTAAAACATAGTGTATTGTGTATTCTGTATACTATGTTCAGTTCAGTTCATTGTCTTTAACCCCTTATCCTAATTAGGGTCGGGGAGGGGTGCTGGAGCCTTTCCCAGCTCTTCAACGGGCTCAAGGCACACAGTAACACCCTGGATGGGGCGCCAGTCCGTCACAGGTACCTATAGGACAATTCATTGTCTCCAATCAACCTGGTAGCATGTCTTTGGACTGTGGGAGGAAACCGGTGAACCCGGAGAAAACCCACACGGACACGAAGAGAACACGCAAACTCCACACA
>JAYDZG010000001.1:8850865-8863975 GCA_034509265.1 Microcambeva bendego | reverse complement strand
CTGACTAAAAAACTCAATGGGTAACATTGTCATCTCATGGCAAGGGCATCTTGGAACTACACACAGGGTGTTTATGTGTTACCTGTGCCCATTTAAAAGCATGAGGGTTCAACAAAATAATACAGTATTTTAAATATATACTATAGAAACCATTTTGTCAGGGCTGATTTAACATTATTTTATACGTAGAGTGGCCAGAAGAAGAATTTGGAAGCTTGTGAATGTTAAATATATAACTGTGACACCAAAATGATAGTAATGCTGCAAAAGTGTCACCACCAAATCTAATCTGTTTATTGTCACCAGTTTTGGTCCAAATGTGAGCTAACTTCTCTTTTTCTGTGGCAGCTATTGTAAGTCAAAAACTAGAACAAAAAGCTAAGAGAGTCAGTTTTTAATGCTATAACCCTAAAGGTTATTCAAATTCTGATTGCAAGACACACAGCCAGATCTTTAAAAAGGATTTTAAAAATACCTGAAAATGATCAGGTACTAAACGCAATGAGTTTTTTTTGCTAGAATATCTGCCACTCAGAAAAGACACAGCCAGTAAGGTATATAGGTGGTGACACAGTTTATATCATCACTGCCGATTTGAACCCTCATTAATGGTAGTAAGCTAGTACAATGGGTATCATATGTATCATTTATTAGGCATCACTCACTTTCTTCATCGCTTATCTAATCTCTCTCTCTCTCTCTGTCTCTCTCTATGTCTCTCTGTCTCTCTCTCTCTCTCGGTCTGTGTGTGTGTGTGTGAGAATTTCCTTTGGGAGTTTTAGTTTCTAAAATCATAAATTGGGTGAAATAGTGCTAAAAAGAGCTAAAACAAGAAACTGATGATTATTATGATAATTTATTATTAATGGCTGTTGAGGATAAATTATTTGTTGGCTCATCTTTTGTATCAGAATGATTTTATTGAAAGAACTACTTTAAAAAGTCCATTTCTGTTTCTCACCACTGAGATTTTACTGAACCAAATGCTGCGGTTGGAAAAAAGAACTCTCACAATCTAAAATGGATTTAAAAAAAAACATTCCCTTAATGCTAAAGCAGCTTCCTGCTGTGGAGCCAGTTTTTGTGTGCTTTTCAATAAATATAATAGAATGCCTTTATTTGTCATTCTTTCTTTGCATATTCCAGCTTGTTTGGGAGTCGCTGTAAGGCACCCCTGGAACAGACAGGATTAAGGGTCCTGTGTGTAAAATTATATTATGGAAAGGTTTATCGACTTCTACAAGCTACGTTTCTCTCTGCTGGCTATGTGGTGTGTTTAAAAATACCACCTTTATAATTTTAGCACAGTTTTAAGTGATGTCAACCATACTTCCTCACCGACAGCCTCAGTACTATCAGTCAATCTAGTGACTAAGAGTTGTGCTATACTTATTATACTTACATCTAGGTCCCATTTTGGCGCAGTGATAAAATATACCAGTGCTCTGATCTTGGATCACCTACAGATAGTTAAGCATCTACACAGACTCACCCAAGGCTGATCCAGTCATTTCAGAAAATACTTGCAAGTGAGATGAATTGGAGATACTAAATTGTCCATGACTGGATATACCCTTGTGAACTGATGAACCCTGTGTAATTAGTAACTACCATTTTCTGGCATGAATTTAGCCAAAGTATACAACAAGGTATCCTACTAAACAAACAAACAGAAAATCATGAATGCAGCATAAAAACGGTGTCAGGTTCAGTGAACCACAATGATTTTTTAAATACGGAAACATTCAGAAAAATAGCATTTTCTATTTCTAGAATCCTACTTCAGCAGATTTGGTCTTGCAGTGCTATAAAAAGCTAGATTACCACTGTTCACTGTTGACCCATGGGGGTGGATTTTCCCTTAGGATTGGCTCAAAGTATCCTTAAGAGGAAGTTAAGCGGCGCTGTAAACAATGGTCCAGTGGAACAACACACTCCAGAACTGCCTGAGAGAGGTCAGAACAACATAGTCAAGAAAGGCCAGCAACCTAAAAGCCATTTAGTATATAGATGAACATTAAAGTTCATACAACCAAATGTCAACTTTCATGAAATGGTTTGTTTTGTTTTGCAACTAAAAACTCAGCTCAATAGGGTATACTATACTAGCATTTTTATACCAGATTTAAATCACAATTCTCCTGTTGCCACCACTCTTATCACTGTACCCATGTTACCTCCATATGTACATACTGTCCTTCATGCAAGCCTGTTTTCTTTAGTATAAGTAGGTACATTTTGCTGATTTAGCAATAATAATTCTGACACAAAATTAGTAAATTATATTGTTCCTAATAAATTAGCATTGAGAAATTATATATTGCCATGATAAAACCATAAAGATACAGAGGTTTCTGTGAACTATTATTTGTTATGTTCCAAGGGAAACATCCACGAAACACAATTATAAATATTCTCTCAAAGCAGCAAAGGTGTCCTGCTTGATTTATTAATTCAAAGTGCATTTCCTGCTACATTCCATAAGCTTTGTCCTATGCCAAGTTCTTACTACACGACATTCAAGTTCTTCAGATTGCTGTACAGTTCACATCAAGCTACTAAATTACCACTGTTGACTGACAAGCTTATAGAGTCACATTAAAACTCTGGATCCCAGTGGTAGTGAACTAATGTATTTTACTGTTTTACTGACCACAAATTATAATATTTATTAAATTATAATAAACAAGCTGTAACTGCGACAAATGCCTGCTGTTAGAGTCTTAGGAATAAACAGTGATGATGATTATGCAAACTTTTGAAAACTGTATGTCCACTGTGTTGGGCTTTTTTTCAGGTACATAACTATGTTTATTTCTTATTTTTTTTTATCATAATAACGCATGACTGTGAAGGTTAATGAGATATGACTTAGGAAAATGGGCAGAACATTGTAGAGACTACGGTGCTGTTCTTTCGCCCAGAAAGCTTTAAAGGAAAGAAGATTTTCATGATCATCATAAAATTTTTTGACAAGCCCTTTTCTTTGCTTCAATAATTTGTGTCTGGTGAATCTTCAATGTACTACATTTTGCACCACGTCACTGTAGCCGTTTTAAGTTAAACCTCTCTCATGCAAATAGGTATAGCTGAAAGAAAAGTTTCTTTTATTTTACAAAACTCATCACAACAAATTAAAGTCTTTTTTTTAAACAATGTAAATTGTTTTTTGTTAACTGAAACAGCTCTTTCCTATTCATGTGTCAGTAATTCTAAGCCTAGTAGTTATGGTATTGGACTAGTAATCAGAAGGTTACCGGTTCAAACCCCACCACTTCCAGGTTGATGTTGGGCTCTTAATCCTCAGTTGGGCTCTTAATCCTCAAAAGATCAGACTGTGATTGTAATGTGACTTTGGATAAAGTTGAAAATGTAAGTGAGCAGCCTGTACAGGCTTTGTGAGGAACCCAATATTTCAGACGTCGTGAGCGATGTTTGGTCGGTTGGTTAGTGGAGAGTTTAATGGCAGGACAGCTCATGGACTACTTTCCTGGCAGGAGCTGTTTCAGTAGGTTCATTGAGTCGTGGAATCATTAAGTTTATACCACACCACAGTGAATGTTAAACTTGACCAGTCTCTGTCAACACATTTTTAACATGCCAGCAGCAGATGAAGAACCACCTGTCCAACTGGAATGTGTTCTCCTACACTTTGACTTGTTGATGATCTCAGCTGGTGTTCCATGTTTTCAAAAAGAAGAGTTTGGTAGCTTTCTTAGCCCACGAAGAACCAATTTGGTCTGCATATAGCTTGTGTTGATTGGTATTTCTTAGTCTTTATATTGCAATAGATAAGGTGACAAAAATAGAGCACCTACGGATGACTTTGCATCCATGCTGTATTGATCAAACTGCATTGTTATTTCTTCCATTTTTTTTCCATCAAAGTTTTTATCCTGGCCAGGGATATGGAAACTTTGAAGGGTGACATGGGGCTCAGAATGGCTGTCTCTACCCAGCTCTTGTAGGAGATAAGAAGTACACATTATTTTACATGTAAATTTAGCAGATGCATTTGTCCAAAGCAACTTACATTACAGTTACAGTATACAGCCTGAGCAATTGAGGGTTAAGAGCTTTGTTTAAGGTGCCAGCAGAAGCAATGTGACAGTTCTGTTAGGATAATGCCTGAGGCTCTCAGAGAGAATGTTATCCATCTTGTAAATGACCTGCAGTTTGTGATGACAGTGGAAAGTGACTGGTGATTGTACAGGTGCAGAGAGAAAATGGGTTCTCATGATGTACTGCTCTATTTCAGGGTAAAGACCACACAGGCTCACAAACAGGGCTGTCATGGCTTTTTTATACTGTGGCTCTGGTGACCGCAGTTATGTTTTTTGTTTTAAGTCTATACATGTCAGGGGTGGGCAAACTTTTTGGTTCAAGGCCCACAGAGGGTTTTACAAATTTACAGACAGGCTGGGTGGGTGCGAGGTTAAACTCTAAGCAAAGACTGCCCACCTCCGTTATTCAGTTTAAGTAGGTAAAGTGTTGTTGGTCTTTTTGTGAGTGCATCGACGTTTAATAACTTGTCTTAGTACTTGACTAGAATCAGCACATTGAAACCTGTATTTTCATTATCAAAGGGGGAATTTTTGAATATAAATTAAACACCAGACTCATCCCCTTATGTGCACATTTACACATGTGTTTAATTTCTTATATATATTCAGAGCAGGCTTTAGGAAGGATCACAGCACAAGTAAAAGCTATTTTTTAAATAATGATCACTTAACCTGTAACATTTTTTGGCACTACAGTGGTTATTATGTTTTCAGTTTTGGTCGTAGTACTGGGGTGTGCACACAGGTATTTTCTGCCCAAGGTTCGAATCCAGCTTGTGGTGAATTTGAAGTAACGCATGATACTGTGTCATGCATAGAGATGAAATGATATGAAAATTTCATATCACATCATGACCAAAATGATCATGGTTGTCGATATTATTGCAATATTATTAAATGTGATTACAAAGTAAAAAATAAATAAATACTGAGACACCAACTTTTATAATAACACAAATAGAATTGGCAGTAATATGCATTTTTTGTTTGCATTAGCATTAAAAAAATGTTTGTGATGGCACCCTTATTGTTACGATGGAGGAATTGTGCGACAGTGATGTGAGCTGCAGGTAGTGTAGAATTCACACAGTCCATCTTCATCTGTTTAATCCACACACACACACACACACACACACACAGACAGACAGACAGACAGACAGACAGACACACATACATACACACAGACACACACACAGGTAGTTTTAATGTGTAGCTTTTCCGTGCGTTTTGACTTCTCATCCACAAAATTATAATGACCAGGCTACAATAAATGAATTAAAGTTTTGTACCTCAGCCATTTGATCTTAATACTAAACCCTTTGTGTACTCTCCCACACACAGTACAGACAACCTGTTCATGTTCAAACGAGTAATTATACCTCTTCTTTCTATTTCCAGGCTTTTGAGATGAAGAAAGACATTGACAAATTAATAGCTGATGAACGGGCTGAGATCATTTTAAAATATGACAAGGTACATATAACATTAAAAAATGACATCTTTTGGAATACTTGCTAAGTTGGAACACATGGGAAACATGTCTATGATGTTCAGATAAAAAGAGTATTGGATGAAATGATTTTGCTAACAGCACTGTAAAGCCAGAGATATGTGGACATCTGACCATGAGCCTGTTTGGCGTCCTTTTCTAAAAACATGGACATTTATATGGAGCTGGTGCTTAAGGTTTTAACAGCCTCCACTCTTGAAAAGCCTTCCGAGAAAATTGGAGTTTCTGGTCCTTTGTGCCTCAAGAGCTTATTTGCAAAAGCACTCCAGATCTATTAGATTGAAGGCATCTTCTTTACAAAGCACCAGCTCCAGTTGAAGAAAAACAGATCCAACACATAATGATGCCACCACCATGCTTCTCTTCTGGAATAGTGCTATTGATGATGCACAGTGTTGTTTCGTGTAAGTCATTTTGGCATTATGGACAGAAAGTTTCATCAGACCAGAACACTTTTTCCACTTATGCTTTTGGGAATGTTCTCACATGCTTTGGCTGTTTTATTGATTAAGTGATCAACAGTAGATGTACCTCCTGAGAAATTGATTTAAATACAATCCTTTTGGGGGTTTTGCATTTGGTTGCCAGTTATTTCTGAAACGCAGGCTTCAGAAGCTCTCAGAAGTCTAAACACGAACAAAATAAGTGACACCAATGTTTGTTGCTGAAAAGTATTTTAAAATAGCCATCCCTAATTCCCTGATGTGCCACTATAAAATGGTTTTCCTGAGCATGTTTTTTTAATGTCCTTTGCTATTTTTGGCTTCTTTGAATGCTTACAGGGACACATTAACCCCTGGGAGGATCCCAACTACAACCTTTTCAACGTCACAGACCGTTTTGGCTTCCTGCAGTAAGTCTTTGCTCACCGGCAGTCTGTTTAGGCAGACTTAGAGAAAATGTAATGAAATAACAGTTGGAACAGTGTTAGGTATACATGTGACTAAAGGTGACACCTTTAACCTTGCTCAACATCTGCCTAAATTACTTGAAGCTAAAAAATGACCAGTTTTTTCATTCTACTACCATTTCACATATTATTTGTTGAGTTTTATTATGAGTTTAGTGTGTAAAATGACTAAGATTTATAAAATTTCTGACTATAATATGTTTTATCTTCACAGTGAGGAAGAGTTGCCCACTCTTAATGCAGTGGAGGAGAAGGTCAGTTAAAACTTATTTACAAAATGACACTGATTATTCACAGATTGTCTGTAAACACACAATATTGTCGTTACAAAGCGATCATGTCTGCACAGGTGCTAATAGCACTCGCTGAGACTTGAAAATTTCCTGTTGATTAAAGAAGCCAGAAAATGGTCCAATTGGTTCAAGATCATTTTCTGTAAATCTTTATGTCCATAATATACCAGTTATCAATGATGACCTTTATGTTTTCGCACAGCATAAACTTCAGGAGATTGAAAGGGTGGACAAATGGCTAAAGATGGTGAGGAAGTGGGAAAAGTACCAGAACAGTGAGAAGGTAAGCTTGACATATTTTACTGACCTTGACCTGGGTTGTTATAACAGACAAGAGTTTAAAAAGCTCCTAGAATTCCTCCTGGTACCCCCAATCATGGGCACATACAATAGACTCCATTCTGGCATTTCCTCATCCTGTTTGTATGTCTCTCTCTCTCTCTCGCTCTCTCCCTCTCTCTCTCTCCCTCTCTTTCTCGCTCTCTCTGCGGTATGGTTCAGATGATGAAGCGGATATATAAAGGGATTCCCCTGCAGCTGCGGGGACAAGCCTGGGCGCTCCTGTTGGAATTGGAGAAGGTGAAGAAAGAGAATGAGGGGAAGTATGAGGTAATGATCTACAGTCTATAGCAGAGCCTTTTTTAATTGCAGAAACAAATGGTGATCACTCAACTCAAACTCGAAAGAAGCTTTATTGACATGACAAATGGCGAGATCTGTATTGCAAAGCTCGGTTACAGAGAAAATACAAATTACAATGAAAACAAACAGATGTATACAAAACTATAAAATAAAATGCAACAAAATGACAATAAAATCAGTGCAAATGTTAATAATAAATTTGGTTACATTTGACAATACTGAGGTAGTAATTATGTTTTTAGTTTAATTGTGTGTGTGAAATTTTTACCCACTGTCCCTCACCTGGTGGCAAGAGTGCAGTGCTGTTACAGCCTCGGGGTAACCAGGACCGGGTGTGGCACCCCGTCTCCGTGGCCGCCTCTGTGTGTTTATATTGAGAGGAAATTGTCCTAGTTCTGTCCGGCATGCATTGTTCATTGAGTCTCTGCACCTTTAGGATGCTTTTACAGAACTCTGGGACAAACATCCATTAGAGACCCTGCAAACAATTATTACATTGATGGGTGTAAGTGAACCCCATACATACTGCCATATAGAGCAATTGGTTTTAATTCTTGATTGAAAAATGTTGAGTCAGATACAAATTGGAATTTCTACTCTTACCCAACACAGATTGTGTAACAGTTGTGTAACCAAACCATCCGCCTTTTGATTTTCCCAATGCTTCCACATGTAGGTGTGAATGTAATTTGCTTCTTTAATCTTTGTTCACATGATGAGCATTCTGTTCTTCAGTCACTGTAAGGCTGGACACATAATGCTGCTTATCACAGTGTTTAAGCATTTCACACAATCCACAGCAAAGCACTTCTTTTCTGAGGCTTCTACTGTGTGCCCACCTTACAAGCAATCCACCTTTCGGACCTCTCAAATGTACTTTGAGGAGAATTTTCATGTGATGATGTGAGAGCGGCAGGGCATCAGTGGGTATGCACTCAACCAAAAGCATTTTTGGTGATTCCGTTAAAATGGTTTGACCCTGAGAAAGGAAGGTGGTGATGAAGAAAAGTGATTTTGTCTTGTTTTAGGAATTCTTTATAAATAGAGTCAAGTTTGAAAACTGAAGAATCCTCGTGAATAGTTTTTGTACATAGGTCACATTAAATGTGGAAATAAATCAGAAATTATGTTCTAGTCTAACTTGTGTGTTTATCAGGGGTGTGTAGACGTTTCGTATCTATTCTATGTGTTGTCTAGCATTTTAAATCCTTGTCAAAACTGTTCAGATTCACAACCTTTCACTTACTGCCTAAAATAGCTCACCCCACGACAAGTGCTACAGTAACAAGACATTCAGTGTAATTCACTTATTGGTTTTAGTACTGAGACAAATCTGGACATGCTGACTTTGTGTGTACATTTGAGATCTGCACTTGAAGATTAATTGACATAACTATAAAATGAACCATATAAACATATTACGGCTGTCAATCTATTAAAAAAATAACTAATTTATCACACAATTTTCTGTACTTAATCCTGATTAATCACATTAATCCTTAAAACTGAAGCTTTGAATATGCAATAATTTAATATGTATATTTAATTGTCAATATAATTAAGGAATTACTATTTGTAATAAGATTCTTTTGTTTAATCAAATATTTAAAACCTAGAATCTCCTGTGGTATCCATGTGCAATAAGTGCCAGCCTTGCTTTTGCTTCTTCTCTCTTCGATTCCCACTGTGGTGGACGCCCCTTCCCATTAATTTTGACTCTCTTTATAGCTGTTCAGACATTGTTCTATAGACTCTTCCACTTTATCACTTTTTAGACTCAGAAACAGAGAACAGACATAAGTACACAAAGAGAACACACACACAAGAACATTATACATTACACACAGACAAATGAGTTAAGAAAAGGTTATACACATACACTCACAGAGAGAGTAAGAGAGACAGACTTGACTTATAAACCCACGATACACAGAAAATACCATGCACTGGCAAGAGAACCAAAGAGAGATCAGAGTAAATGATTATTTCACCTTTTGAAGAAAATCTCCCGCCTTTAACACATTTTTACTCAGGGTTAGACACCGATGGTGTCCGAAGTAAACGAAGTATTTTATAAATCACAATGAATAGCATGTCCATTTTGACAGCCCTAAATCATATCCACATAAAAACCATTTTCAGATACTTTGTACACTATTTTCCAATCATTGCTTGTTTTTATGCATTTGTTTTTTTTAGAAAATGAAGGAACAAGCCAGGATTTACTCAGACGAAATTAAACAGATAGACCTGGATGTTAACAGAACCTTCAGGAATCACATCATGTTTAAGGAAAGATTTGGAGTCAAGTAAGTCAGTGATCAACAAGCATATACACACGTGCACATTTTCATGTGGTAAAAAGTATCTGGACACCTGATGATGATTTTTCTTTTTGGAACTTTTTCATTAGTTCCTGATCTGTAGCTGTAACAGCATCCAGTTGTCTGGGATTTTTTTTCTGTCAGATTTTCAAGTGTGTCTGTGGAACAGTCCAGTGTAGCAGTCCAATCTAAGGCATGTGTAATATTAGATAGGAATGCAGGATAGATGGAATGAGTTGGGTAAGTTTGAGGTCCAGGCATTGTGCAGGGGAATAGACATGCTGGAATTAACATAGTTATCTCTCTTAACCTCTAAACACTTTTCAGTCACATTATTATGACCACCAACAGCATGGACAGCCACTTTAAAAGATAGGTTCCAACCAATGCCAGCCATGTCTAGCCATGATGCTTGTCGTTATAGTGGGCGAGCGTAATTTACCATTGCATCACCAGAGTGCCCAGTTAAAAGCATTTACTGTATTGTAAACAATTTTATAAACCTTTAAGTGGGTGTATCTGACACACCAACTCTCTGTAATCAGTGGGGTTTTCCCACATATTTTTGGCCAAACATCGTAAGTAAAGTGTTGGATTATAATACATTTATAGTTTTTTTTAACTAGGATTATTGTCTAGACCTGTAGTCCCCAAACATTTTTGCACCACAGACTAGTTTCATGATGGATATGGTTTCATGGACCTGCGGGTGCTGGAGAAAAAATAACAAAAACTGCTTGCAATTCTTTTCACTGCAATAAGATCGTGCTCTCACCTAGAGGTAATTTAAGACATTAACGCCCGGGTGTGTTGGAAATTGAAGTGCTGATGTAGCAATCTGTACTGGCCCGGTTATAAATGACCCATGGACTGGTACATTGATTTTGGACCCAGCTCTCAGCTTCTTGCATAGTGCAAAATGAAAACTCATCTGTTTAAAACAGCGTGAGCTTTATAGAGCTGGATGAATCAAACAACTCCCCGAGGAGAAAAAATTGCCTCAAAGCTTTTTTGTAATCAATTTACTGGAGTTACTCAAGTAGTCGTTTCAGCCCTAAGTCCTAGACTGACTTTTACTAATCTTTAAAACGTGGGGCACGGTCACACAAGTTCTGTGAAAGGAGGGAACATCGAGTGGAACATGGCTCACCTGTTAAGAATCATCTAGTCAGTGTTAGTGAGCAGTGAGCGCCATAAAACTGAGGAGATCAGCTGAGGAAAGAAGGAGAGAACTCAACTTGTGCTCGTATATGGGACGGCACACCAAGAGCCTGACACGTTTGAACACTTGATCTGAAAAGATGGAAAGATTGCCTGTCCATCACCTCAGAACCCGTTTGGGTCATTTACAGTCATATATTTTAATTCATTTAAAGACTTTTATGTACACTTATGTACACGTAGGTACACACTCTGACACACATTTTGAATTACATAATTACAGTACAAATACGTATTAATTATTATTTGCTTCAAATAGCCTTGTAAGACCTCGGATATTTATTTTACTTGAATAATTGGACTTTTTGTCCTACAAAACACCAGAGACACGTCTTCCTTTTCCCCAAAATATTGTGTTTTGGCTATAAGGATTCTTGTGTTCAGGTGCATATGGCGTGAACAGTTTGGTCCTTGTTTTAACCAAAACATATGCTACTTCCTCTCTTACACCGCTCGCCTTTTTGTTTAGTTTCCTGTGAACAAGACGTTACAGGAAGTGATGGGCCCCAGCACTCATTAACATGACACCAAAAATAAATGTTTTTTTACTATCCTGACCTAATAATTGTCTGCTTTTGACATCTGTCATGATTCAACTAGGTAATTGAAGACTATTGAGATGAAGGAATCATTTGGGATTTCAAAGCAAAGCTTGAGTTACACATGTTGCTTGATTTCATTTTCACACCATGGTGGTGTGACACACAGCGAGCTCAACCACTGGCCCAGACTACATTTTGACATTCAGACATTCAGACATTCCACTGAATATTCTGTGACACTGAGAAGTGAGTCATGGTGCACTCACATAGCTGAAGGACGTTATGTGGTTTTACTCTTCTGTGTGGTTTAGGGGTTGTTCAGAGTAGAGGAAATGAAATAAAATTACATCAGTGCAGTGACTTGCCTCAAGAAACAAGAAACATCTGACCACACCTTTATCCATAGCTCACATTGTTCGGCTGTCAAATGTTTTTGTTGTGAGAATAAGTAAGGTTGCCGGTTCGATTCCTAGAGCAGACAGGTCACGACTGAGGATACCCACCACTCCGGGCTCACTTCCCCCTAGTGTTCACTAGTGTGTATGTTTGTGTCTAACTGCACAAATTTAGGTTAAAATGTGGAGGATGTATTCCACTGAAAAATTGTGTTCTAAATTTGGGGATTACATTTTCTCATGCCATAAATGGTTTGGTTTATTTTTAGGTCAGATGGTCCATCAGAGCACAGAAACTTAGTACTTAGACTAGATATTTCTTATCAGTTTATTAGCTGCCATACTTGAATGGTCATATGCCATTATTCCAATCCATACATTTTAATACTAATGTTTACACCACTATGTATTTTATATCCATATAATACACAATGTACTATATTCCATTTTATGTCATGATTATTTTACAGTGCCCCTTGGCCAACAAATATAAACTTTTTAAATGCTGGATGGCAGGTCCTGGGTTTGATCCCCATGTGTAGGTCCGGGTCTTTTCTGAGTAGCGTTTGCATGTTCTCCCCGTGTCTGTGTGTGCTTACGATATTGAAATTTCATACCACGATAATCATGAACAAAACAATTTTAGATATTATAGCAATATTTTTCAAATGTGATCAAAAAGTAAAATGAATAAATACTGATACACTAAATGAAACTAGTTTCACCAACTTTTACAATAACACAAATATAATTGGAAGCAGCAGATGTTTGCAGTAAGATGTTTTCATCTTTATTCTGAGTGCTCTGCTTTCCTCCAACAGTCCAGAAACATGCACATCAGGTGAATCAGAGATACAAAATTACCCATGACTGTGTTTGATATAAATTTGTTTGTTAATCTTGTGTAAATTGTGGGTGTAAAACATGACAAAATCCCAATAAACAAATGCTAAAAAGAGATCAACCTTTACTAGCATAATCGAAGGACAGTGCAGTAACCTGGTGTAAAGGATTAGATATGGTTCAGGTTTAACGTACAATAGTGATTATTAAATATATCAAGATTAACCCTAAGGATGTGATGATGAAAGCTCTGATATCAAACCCCCATGTCTGTCTATCTTTGACAAATCCTAATAGAGAGTTCATCAGTTATCTAGATCAGGGTGTTTTTTAAGCTTCCCACATTCTGTATTTTTGACAAACATC
>JAYDZG010000001.1:8828758-8839615 GCA_034509265.1 Microcambeva bendego | reverse complement strand
GTGTGTGTGTGTGTGTGTGTGTGTGTGTGTGTGTGTGTGTGTGTGTGTGTGTGTGTGTGTGCTCGTGCAACAGCAGTTATGTTATTGTTCTGGTTTGGTTAGTTGTGCTGCTTTTTGCAGAGTAATTTATCACAACATCAGTATTATGTAAGAATGTGTTCAGAGATCATTGGTGCTGAAATCCTGGGTAACATTGGTGTGTTTGTATAAACTTTCCCAAAAATAGTTCAAACAAGCCAACATTCAACCTACTAATTGACTGTTGTTAAAGAATGTTTAATCAAATGCATTATTATCTTCAAAGCTAATGATAACCTGTTTTAAATTACACACAGACTTTACTCAACCTAGAACCTCTTTATTCATCCTGAGACGTTTTTGAACAAACTCGTTAGTTAGTGAGAGCTAATGATTTAAGCTTGGTAAGATGAGCAACATAAAGTTAAGTAGCTTGATTTCAAGCCTTTTCAGGCTTGTTTAGACAGGTAAGTGATCCCATAGGATGAAAAAAAACTCCCAAAATTGTATTAATGATGTAATACGTATTAATGATTAATAATGATAACACAGATGTAAAATCCCAGGAAAAGGTGTCGCTCATCTTTCTCTCTTATAAAGTATTTTAGTAAATAAAAAAACCCCATCTGCACTCAAGTCTCCTTTATGATTAAAGGATTAAAGGGTTAAAGTAGTGACCTCCAACCTCCTTATTACTGGACTGCACAGAACAAAAAATAATTTGATACTAATACTAAAAGCTATGACATTTTTATCACACTTTTTTATTTTTAGTTATTAGAAGAGAGTAGTTATTCTATTTTAATAACTACTCTTTTGGTCTGTGACCAAATTATATCTAACATGAAACCTGTCTGTGGTGCAAATAAAGTTTAGGGACTGCCGTGATAAAGAAGATCTTTTCTGGTAGATTCAGTTGATTCCACTGCTGAGATTCTCACCTACTTGTGGAAAAGCAAAGTATACTGCTGCACAATCCAAGCTCTGGTCATGAAGCCTTTTTTTTACAATTGCCAACAAAATCTTAATGTTGCAGTTTTGCTTTTTCTTTTGAACTCTCCCAGGAGTAAACGTTTATGCAGTCTTGGTGTAATAATGAAATAATAATTGATTATTGTATCTGAGGTAAGGCAAGCAGCAAGGATTGCCAAAGCAATTGTTTATGTGCTTTTGGCAAATTATGTTGGAAGCATTGCTACAGTTTATGAAGGTCTGCTTGTCTTTTAAAAAAAGCTTCATAACTACTTTTCTGTAAAATATATTTTTAAAACGTAATTTTAAAAACAGTACAGTGCCTGTAACTTAGTAAGAAGAGCTTTGGCTTTGGCATTGAGCAAGGCTTCTAAAGAAAGAAAATACATTATAAATTTGAAACTCTTCAAAAATAGATACAGAAGTTGGACATTTTTATTGCAAAAGAATAAATTCACACACAGCACTCCGAGTATTGACAAAAGAATGTTGATGAGCAGCCTTCTATTAGCACAGTTTATACACACACCTGATCTGATCCTATGTATACTCTGGATGCTGAGCACACCCATCTAAAGGTACTCATGCAAATTGTCTACAGTAAACATGCGCCCCAAAATATTGCTACTATAAGATCAGCATCCAATCTCAAGGCGTCAATGAAGGCACTGACTTACTTGGCATATGTCAGCCATCACACATCACACAATATTGACTAAACTGAGAAGAATTTTGGTTTAAAGGGTTATCGACATCTAGCTGTCCAGTTCTTGAGTGGTTGGTGATTTTATTTACCTGAGTATACAGTATTTCTTGGTTTCATTCTAAATATAACGTAAGTGTAAAATGTTTTCCAAGTGTTTTATGCATGTATGTTTGAAGGATGTATTGTTACCGTGTGAGATTGTGACTTAAATGGAAATTGCAGGTTTGTACCTTACAGCTAAACAGCTGCCCCCTTGTGGGAGAACTTGAGAGGCTCAGTCAGCCACAGAGGAATTCTGAATTGTAAAACGTGTTTGCTGTAATTCTATAAATTAAGAACTCAATGTGTTTAGTTTGCTGTTTCTCAGGTGTAACTTTTACAGCAGTTTTACATTAAGACCCAGAGAACATTTTGTAGCAAATCTATTCAAATATCGTCATAAAAATCTGAACAAAACAACTTCATGTTTTTATTACTGTGGAATTACATACATCTCATTACAATAAAGCATCAACACCTTTCGCTTGATAAAGTAAAGTACAATAGGACACGAACAGCAGGTGATCCACACTGCAAAATAACTTAACCCCCAGCCATTATATTTACATGAGTACTGTCACATACAATGTAAAAAGTAACATACAGCTAAAATGTAACATATATAAATATATTTGTACATAATGGAAGGTTGTAGATTGTAATACAAAAATACATGTTATTGCTACAGAGTGTTTTTAAACGAATGAAAGTTAACATGCAAGTATTAAATTGTCAGCCCTTTTTTAAAGCTTTAATTTTTACAGGTTCTTTAACTGACGGATATAAATAACAAGTCTGGTATTAAGTTAAATCAACTGTTAGATGAGGTAGAATGTAAAACTTTGCCTCTCCAAGACTAAATTATCTGACTCCATAAGCAATAGTCATTTCACTCACTGCCTCAATGTACATTTGAATAGAAATGGGAATGAAACTTTGGTTTGAGGGAATGTTATTTTTTTTTACTAGTTACAATAACCGGTTGCACACAGTTACAAGAAGGGCTGTTTGGTTTCGGCACAATTTCTTTAGACAGAAAAGGCTGCTCAGCTCTCTCCTCTCAGCACCGTGTCCACTTAATACAATGCATATTGGATATTTACACAATTGCTTCATGCTAAATTACTTCATATACCCGATAAAGCAGTACTAAAGTGACTTGGAGCGTTTTGTTTCCATTATTGAAAGGTATCATGCATGCGTCTTACCCACTGTTCACAATTTTTATTGAATGAATACTTTGTGTTCTATTTCATAAGTAACATGCTGGATTTTAGTGAACTCGCTCGATGTTGACCAATACATCATTGTGTTTAGACCACCTATGGTTACTGACCATGTATTTAGGTTACGATAAAAACAGTTGACTATTGCAGGATGTGTATAGATTTTTAAAGTGTGTATAGTGTTCACTGGGCTTAAAACTGCACAGTCATTAATTTAATGTTAAAAGGATGGAAAGTTGTGAGCAGTGACCACAGAATAAGTAAAGGGACACCGGTACTCTGACAAATCGGCATTAAATGTAGGACTGTTTTTAAACCTTGTACTATGAATGCCTAGGCCATGTTGGTGAACAGTTACGATGGTTATTCAACGAGTTTCCGCATTTTTTAATTAAGTATTTTAAAAAAGGTCACTTCTCAACAGTCACCTTTCTTTGCGATGCATTTCCCCTCTAATGCCATCAGCAAAGATGTTTTTCGGTTAAGTGTGTAGCCACTGATGCACATCTGATGCACTGCTTTCACATCACCACATGAAAATCTTCTTCCCCTTAAAGCTTTTTTGAGTGGGTCAAAAAGGTGGGTATCAACTAAAATATAAACTTTATCTTTCTTACAGATACACTCGGCTTTGTCAAACAAAAGGTCCAGAAAACTACATTCTGTGGAGCTGCATTCACACAGGTATGAAAGTATGCAGACACTCAAATATAAGCTTGTACATCAATGAGCCTCTTTTCTCTTTTTAGAAGTGATTTCATTCGTTCGTTTAACACACAAACATTGTTAAATTATCGCAAAAATATGTGTGTTTAGATAAAGTTTATAATGAAATAACCATATATTGAAACTAATAGTTCTTATACACAATGGGAAAACCCCTGGTCAAATGCCATGTTCCATTGATTCTGAAGTGAAGTGAAATAAATAAATACAAAATAAATGCAAATGTTATATACTGTATGGACATGACACATGCCCAGATGTGTTATATAAAGCAAATAAATACACTTTATTTTCAGACAATAGCCAAAACGTAAGGGTTTAAAACATAACACCCTGTATATCACCCATCACACCAGTTCAGACTACAGGCAAAAATACTCAACATTATGTTAAACATTACATATAAAATAAATAGAAATTGTAATAAGTAGTTATTTATTCTATGTTCTTTAAAAGCCTGCTCTCTAACCATTCTGTTAGAATAGGAGTTAAAGCTCTTCAGGATTAAAAAAGCTTTTAGTTGAGCAGTAACATCACATGCAACGGAGTAGCTGCTTTGCATTAGTAAGTTTGTTAGAAGGCACCATGGTTGCAGTTAAACAGACTCTATAGTAAAAATGAAGCTATGGCTGTTGTGAATCTTTACACTGGTTATGTGGATGGGGTGTTATATCCTGAGTTGCTTAAAGAAGTTGCTAAGAGAAGTGACACTTTCCCTGAGTTTGGCATCATCTTCAGTGCTGAGCGTCGTTCCTGCCAGGCGGGTGGATCCATTTGCTCCCAGCACACAGGGCAAACTTAAAAACACCTCCGAACCGATGCCTCCCCATCCCTAAAATGTACATTAGGTTTCAGACGGTTAATAGATGCTTTAGCCAATCAACCACTAAGACAATTAGACAGATCGCACGTTACCATAAAGCTTAACTATAAAGCTACACAGGAAAAAAAATCATTACTGCACATTTAGAAGCCAGACGTTTACCATGACTGACCTGAGCCAGAGTGGTGATGGAGTGGATTTTTCTCTGGTCTGTAAGGATAGTGTGTGTGATGTCAGCGATAGACAGTCCTACTGGCCATGATCTCTGACCTCTCCCCTTTATCAACTCCAAACCCCTACAGAGTGTAACCAGTGGAGCAGAGTTTAAATATCATACACAACACACACAAAGATCAATCTTATTATGTTGTCTATACAACAATCTCATCCATGTGCTCATCCTACCTCTCTATCAGTGGCCTCGTGGAGTTAGATACTGGAACCAACACTTGAGGCTTGTCCCCACCGTGGCCAACATTACTCCATACAGCAACTAAAAAAAGAAAAAATATATCCATTACAATAAAGAGTTCAAGCCCCACCACTGACAAGTAGCTACAGTTGGCCCCCTGAAAAAATCCTTTAATACACAATTGCTCAAGAACGCCGTGTAGTGGGTAACTCGCTAAAAGTGGCTGAAAATGTTAATTAATCCTTAAATAACTTGTATGACCTGCAATACATTTATAGACTGATGAAACATTATATAACTTTGTATCTATACTTTTTCATCAGCCCAGTCACCCTTCTGGTTTTTCTTTAATTATAATATTACATATTTCAGTAAATATTATAGCAGTGCTCCAGCATTTATTCACTACCACAACATCCAGATGTTCCTGAATTAAATACAGACATGGTTGGAAATGTGTGGAAATAAATAGATCCTACACCAAGGGCCAATATAGAGTAACCAATCTAATGTTTTTGGACTGTGGATGTAAACCAGGGTCTCCAGAGAAAACTCAGATAGAATGAAGAAATACAAAACTCCCCAAATGCTGCCCAGAGGCCAGGTTCAAAGCTAAAAGAGTTTAGAAGTAAAAGTACCCTACAACTAATAAACATGTTTTAAAAAGTACTTCCTCTTGGTGGAGTGATTCTGATTATATACAGTACACAGACAGATTTACAAGGACATGCCCGCTGGTACTAAAGTTACAGCCACATCTATTGATAACATCATTTTTACTTTAGGGGAAGGAAGTTTGGGGTTTCTGGACTGGCGAGTCCTCACGTCAGCTCACATCAACTTCACCTCAACTTCACATCAACTTCACCTCAACTTCACATCAACTTCACATCAACTTCACATCAACTTCACATCAACTTCACCTCAACTTCGCCTCAACTTCACCTCAACTTCACCTCAACTTCGCCTCACACTACACTCATGATCAGGAGTTCACAAACCTTTGGGCATGTAGTACAGAAAAGCAAATCATCATGAGAAAAAGGTAAGCGCATCCTACCCTTGTTGTCGGAAAGCTCTCCGATGACCCATGCTTGTTTGTTTATGTTGTTGGCCAGCAGGGCAGTGTTGATGATGTGAGTGAGCCTCTCAGATTCCAGATTACAGCCTGCACCAATCACGTGGGTCGGCGGCAGCCCACTCTGCCTCCATGCCACATGGGTCATTATGTCCACTAAAAACAAAAACAACTCATACACATGTTCTGTTTGATTCCCACTTCAGGTACACTACTGTAGTGTCAATATGTAGTGAACATCTATACACTATAATAAGCTTTTAATTGTCTGTTTTACTACCACTTTCTTCTTACCAGGTGGGTCCTATTAAACACATAGACTCTCTCTCTCTCTCTCTCTCTCTCACACACACACACACACACACACACACACACACACACTCTCTCTCTCTATAGCTCAATAGCTCCAATTAACCTTACTGCCTGCCTTTGGACTGTGGGAGGAAACCAGAACATCCAAAGGAAAAATGCCACAAAGATCGACCTAAAATAGCAAAAGCACTACCCAAGCCACCGTGTAGTGGCTCCCTCCTAAATACAGGAGTGACCGAAAAAAAATATGATCTAAATAATTGGCATCCTGGCTATTTATTTCGAAGAATGCATTTCTAACAATTAATGATGTAGACAGGTTCATATACCAGTCTAAATATTTCTATCATCAAAAGGCAAAACATTCCAGTTATTTCTTTTGTTTACATAAAGGATTCATTTATTTTGATGGTATCTAAGCACTGACCAGGCTGGGAGGCGATGAGTAGCACTGCATTGGGACTGAGACGTGCCAGGCTGGGAATAATTCCTCTGTACAGATCCACATTGGTCTGCACCACACTCACATATGACTGATCATTACTCCACGCGTTTGCCGTGACCACCACCACATTGGAGCCGGCTGATGCTGACAGATCTGCAAAGGATGTAGAACACACACACACACACACACACACACAGTCTAAGTCATGCATTAGACTGAATACATATTGCGTCAATCCCCTCATTACTTATTTCTGTGTGAAATTAGTTATAATCTCAGGAATGATAATGTACCTTTCGAGACTTCTACCTTTGGCAAACTGAAAATCTCCAAGTCCATTGTACCTCCTTTGGTTGAACTCTCCGTTAGGTCAACCAAGACAATTTTGTCCACGCCGCCCTAAAAATAGCAGATAATAATATAGAGAAACAAAATTGTGACTGACAGTGGATGCTAAAGTAAAATGAAATAAATACCAGTTTTTTTTTATTTTGAGACATAAAAAGACAAATTCTCTGCAGGGTAAATGAAGTGTTCTGTTGTGCACTACTTGCTTTAGCAGAAATACTCAATACGGCAGCCACTCCCAGATCCCCTCCTCCAATCACAGACACCTTGTTCACTTTCTGATCTTGACGAATTTCACCTACAACGAACAAGATGATAATACATTTACAATTAAGTAGAATAAAGTACAATAAAGCTCCCAACTTTTGAGTTTCTTTGGAAACTGTCTTTGTTCAATACGACCTGAAACGACCTGAAGCATCCATAAATACTATGCATCATCTGATGAGTCAACATCTCAGCTTGTTTTCATGACAGAAATGACCATCCAGACAGTCACTGTGTATGATCTCAAGGCGTGACTTGCATATGTGAGGGTAGCACTGACAGTGACATACAATTGCTGCCATAAAGGCAATGTCTTTACCTGGGAAGGTCATGTTATTTCAGCAAGACAATACCAGGTGTCAGTCTGAACACTGATTTTCATTTTAAAATATATGACCCAACACAAAAGAGGAGAATTACACAACAGCAACAAGTCTAATAAATCGAAATATGGGCTAAACTGCAACAGTTAGTGTCCTCTGGTTCTAAACTGATTATATTTAGATTTCCTGCATTTAGCAGACAATCTTATCCACAGTGACTTTCACAAGTGCGTACAGCAAACAGTTTCCTAGTTTTCTAGTTGATGGTGTGTAATGTGCAAAATGTGTCTATCTCCAAAATATAATAAAGTAGTATCTCCTTTTGTCAGTTAAAGAATAAAGAGATTATAGGTATCAAACCACTGGTATGGACTAAAAGCACATATTATCTCATCAGCTGTTATATAAACACTGTATGTAAACACTGAATACAATCATCCAACTGAACATGTTAAATCCAAACGTACCTTCTGTTACATTCAGATGAGAGTTCACTTGTGCAAGAAGCTCATTGGGGTCATTCCCATCTACTGTGTATTTCATGCCCAGGGGGGGATCACCTTCAAACTTAGTGATCATCTCTTCCAGCAGTGCGATTACAGTGGACTTGGGCTGAAATTAAATATATGCATAGATTTTTTAGTTTCAAAGCTCATTCTAAGGAGAAAAGATCCTGGCATGTGGTCTGGATTGCAAAATATTGTTCATAAATTAAAATAAAGACATTCCTAATAGTGAATGAGAGGGACCAGATTTCATTCACTATATATCTAAAAGTTAGAAATTGAATAATTCAAGAACGTTATGCCTGGGACCTTGGCTAAGTCACCTGGAAATTGAACCCAAGACCTTCAGGCTGTGCGGCGACAGTGCTACCCTACCGAGCCACTGTGCCACACTTCATAATTATAGCAAAACAATTTTAGAAATCAATTCTTCTTTAATAAAAAAAACCCTGTAAAATGTTTTAAACACGGTGTGTGTAGTGTGCCGTACATGGTCCCAGTTGTGCAGTGCAGGAAGGTGGATTCGGCCCTTGGCATCAACGTGCTTGCCCTCTCTAATCACCATGCTGGTAGTCGGGCGAAGTAAGCATATGGGTGGTGTAAAAGGAAATGAATCCAACAACCACATCTGAATGGGCAAATTGTAGGACTGACCTGAAAGAAACAAATTTGTATTGATTCCTTCAAATTGTGTTTCAAACCATCCAAATCGTTTAGACAAAGGTAACCTAAGTAAACACAAAAAGCTTTTTAGAATGATTCAGATGCTGCTCAGTCATACATTCCTGATTTGTGTTTGTACATGTATGTGTATTTGCTATCTATAGCCAAATTAACCAAATTAAATCAAATAATATTTGCAATCTCACTAGCCACACCCAGGTATTATTACTACCAGACCTAATAAAAAGCAACATGTGCTACCCTGTTCTACAGAGATAAAATACAAAAACCTGACAGTCTGAACTGGTTACAAACTATTTCGAAGGCTAGAGGACTTTAGGGAACCACAGTGAGTACTGTTGAGAAAACCTGATGATGATCCTACCCAACAGTGGTAGGGTTTCTAAAATTTAACCACACAAAATTAATTAAGATCAATGTACATGATTTCACTAAAAGAAAGCCACTCGGCAAAACAGCATCCATAAGAGAAGTCCAAACCACTGCTGAATAAAAAGGCTCGTTTTGCCTCAAAATCAATGCTATTAAGCTTAAATTAAGCATTTTCTTACCTTGGTATTTAACTAGAACATTGCCAACCAGTTTCAGTAGATCCTTTTGAGAACTGTCACTGAATGCTTTAAATAGCACAAAAGTAAACAAAGTTATTAATTTTAATTACAGCAAACAAGTCGTAATGCAGTCAGTGCTTAATGTGATAGATTAAACTAATCTTTCAAGAGCACACACATATTTGTACAGTGTGAGTCCAGTGTGGTGGAAGAGGAAAGTCTGTTCAGCATTGTAGTCTTAAATCCTACACATTAAATTACAAATGTGACAAATAACTATTCTCATGTTTTTCATGACATATTGTTTCAGTTACAGGTTTTATTACGGGTTTTTACCAGCACATTTAAACAAGCCCTGTTATAGAAACTGGTTGACACAGCATGACAAATCACTACCATGCAGAATTCTGAACTCCTAGGATTGAGTCTCGGCTCTGCTACTGGTTGGCTGGGTTCCCTCTAGCAGGCAAAACTGGTTAATGCCAGCAGTCTGCTAGGGTGTGAAATGACTGGAGGGTTGAGTCTGTGATTCTTGCAGCCCAGGACGCCTCTGGAGGAATGTAGAGGTCGAGATGTGACTTTCCATGCACAAAGCCGGCCTCGCGGGACTGTTAATCCGAAGATTGCCGGTTCAAAACTCAGATTGATGCTGTTGGGCCCTTGAGCAAGGCCATTAACCCTCATTGCTCAGACTGTATACTGTAACTGTAATGTAAGTCACTTTGGATAAATGGATCTGCTAAATGCTGAAAATGTACAGTATTAATGGATTGGTTAGATGAGATGCTAAGCTGGGGAACTAATTTGTGTATTCACATTCCTTCATTTATTTTAACCCAATGTGTTTTGTGCAGCACAATTCCATACACATAAGGTTATGGTTTATTATCACCTGCTGCACTACCACCAATACAGACACTTAACGGCTTATCCCATCAGGGTCGTCGAGGAGGTTGGATGCTAGGGCCTATCACAGCTTTTTAATGGGTGCAAGGTACACAGAAACACCCTAGATGGGGTACCAGTCCATCACAGAACATACATACACACGGCCATTCATCTATAGGGAAATTCAGTGTCTGGACTGTGGGAGGAAACCAAAGCTCTCTGTGGAAACCCACGAAGACACACGGAGAACATGCAAACTTACATAAAGGACATGGACCACCCCGGGTCAAACCCAAGAGGCGACAGTGCTACTCATTTACCCAGATATTTAATTATTTCTAAATTTTAAGGCTCACTTAAAGAAAGTTTTTTTCTTTGGCTTTTTAAAAGGCTAATACAGAGATACTAATATTTTAGCAGATACACTTATCCTAAATAGAATAGAGTTAAAACAAACACGGTCATAGCAATTTTCTGCTCATAGTACCTTACTGACAAACTACCACAGCTCTTGTGGCTTAAATTGTAACTAC
>JAYDZG010000001.1:8731125-8753407 GCA_034509265.1 Microcambeva bendego | reverse complement strand
ATCTGTGTTATTATGACAAAATGTAGTTTGGAAGACCAGAAAGACTCATCCTGCGGTTCCTTCTAATAGTTGATTGATTAGTCTGAAACCCCCAATTGACGATCTATTGTATAGTGTGAAAACCAAAAAGAGTTAAAAGACTCGTAAGTGAAAAGACTTGTGCATCCAATCCTGCTGTGTAGTGTGAACTTTACAGTAATGTGAAAAAATGATAGTTGTGTAGAGTAGACTGGGCATAGGTAATACCATGGGAGGGTGTAATGGGTTGATTTACCTAAAATAGTTTCCAAATATGGTCCTCCTGGAGTATAAGGTGTTTATTGATTACGGGGCAGTGTGTTGCTTGTTTGATGCTCTCTAGCCAGGGCACTAGGTATTCCTACTCTTCCTCTACCAGTTACCACCATAGACAGTTGGTTATTAGCAGAGGTCACAGAGCAGTGACACGGCAGACCTTAACATGAATGCCGCCGCTGGGAAGCTACATTGAGAGGATCTCTTCTTTTTTACTAAAGCTCTTTTCACCTTGACACAAAACTGTCTCAAATACATCAACTTCTTTTGTAGAGACATTAATGATTTCTGCGTTGATTACCAAGGTCTCAGTGCCTTCACGTATAAGGACATCATTTCCAGTCCCTTGGCAAATATATATCAATCTTAAAAACACTTTTACTTTTTGTTTTACTGTAGAATTTGCAAAACTAATAGAAAAAAGTACAATGGTCCCTTATCAACTCACTGTGTATAATACATAATTACATTACATTAGTATTTCTACACTGGCATCACCTCTTGTTACAGGAGGATGTTACCTTAACAAGAGAGGGAGGGGTAGTAAAAAAGTAAATTTCCTACATGACATCAAGTATGGTATCCCTGGTATTACTTTAAACATTCAAAGATCACTTCTATATTTTTACTTTTCAACAGAATAGAAAAGTCCATTATATTAGCCACTAGCATTGAAAACATTTACACTTTACAATTTAATATTTGAATTTTTAATGCAGTGGTGGCTTTGTGGGTAGCATTATCACCTCACAGCAAGAAGGACCTGAGTTTGATCCCCAGGGGGGATTTATAAACAATATAAATTTGCCTTGTTTAAAGGCAAACTAATCACAGAAGGATACGTTACAGATGCGCCTTAATGCTGATGTGGCCCTCTGTGGATATGAGTTTGACAGCCCTCTTAACTGAAACACGAAAGAATAACATTGAAGTTGATCTAAATTACATACATATAATGAGAAAATCACAAGGGACTGAGACTTCATCTCAATCCAAAATTATGTAACCAGTCAGGGTTAAAAGAAATAGATATTAACAGCTAATTTAATGGCTTTGCTATATGGTCAAAATGTGGCCCAAACCCATCTCATTTTAACTTAAACTTCATAAACACACTTAACACGGTGGATCCCAGCAAGCCTGCAGAAGCTTTTTTCCTCTTTTCTGTTTTCTTGTCCTTCATAACCCATTTGCATGTATGAATATAGAGTGAACATATTGCAGTTCCTATCGGAGACCATTGCCAGGAAAATTCTCTCCCCCAAACATTTTTTCTCATTCTCTCCATCTGTGCACTTTTCCATTCTGGATGGCACTTGTTGGAGGAAAAATGACCAACATCATTTTGCTTGCCCTATTGCCCTCGTGATGAGCAAGTCCCAATCCTGGCATAGCTCTAAAGATCTGCTGCATTTAACATTGAGATAGTAAGTTGTCACATTGCACGTTTGTTAAATGCAATTGTTAACAATTATTATGTATTAATATAATAATATTATGTTTTGTAGGGTATGCAGTGGAGTTTTATCCATTTTTTTGCTTTGTGTAAAAAAACCTTTACACAGCTATCCATCCACTCTCATGCCAGTGAGAAGTTCCTCATTCATCCAGAAAGCGATCTAATGACTGGAACTGCCAATCCTATTAATTTCCTAGTACATCTGTTCATCTATCCAGCCATTTATCCCTCCATATATTTATCCCTCCATATTTGTGTTTATTTTCATTAATTAAATTACGCATATATACACCATCACATTCATCCACTACTGTGCTGTTCTTCAAACGTCAATGCCATCTCCTCTTCTATATAACATACACAGCACTTGACCCAACCATCCATCCATTTTTCAGTGTTCCACCTTTTTAATATTTGTTTTATTAAGTTTATGTTTATCTGTTCACCTAAAAGGAGTTTAATGAGTTCTGTATCCAAACATATTGAAGCACTGATATCTATAGCTAGAACACAAACCTATCAGTGCTTTCTTTTTGTTACTATAAATCACCACTCTTATTACTTTTTATGTTTCGGGGGTTAGGGTCTTGTACCATTGCAGACATACTTTTCTTCAAGTTTTTGCAAAAATTGCTATAAGAGGAAAATATGGCCACCTGGAAAGATTATCTGGGGATATAATATGTAGTATATGCAGTGTGAACATGCAGTAATAACACCCAAAAAATAACATTTTGATAACTAAGCTCTACAATACTATTGAATAGTGCTGTAACAGCTTTCTGGTGAAAGCTATTGCGTGAGTAAGTAATAAAGTGTTTCAATTTTGCCCTGTCTACTTATCTTACATATGTGAATGAAGAGTTTTGTCATGCTGAATTATTCTGCTTCTGTATAGTATGGCATTAATTTTGGTCATAGCAAATCTACCTTTATTTCCCACTTATGTAATCACAGGGTATTCATCTAACTTGGGTCAAATGGAAGGATAATGGTGGATAATATTTTATTGAAGTTTATTGAATATGTATCCGCAAATTACTGTCAAGCTAGGATTTCTTCTCAGCTCAAGATTGAATTTAAGTAATGCATCCTTGTGTATGTAATGTGCATGGCCCTGATGGTATTCGTTGAATAATTGATTCTCTATGATGTTATAGAGAATGGTTCATGGACCTAAATAATTTCCATTTTTAAGAAATTCACTCGCATCAAGATCATTTGTAATTTGAGTTTTTAATATTTTATTTTAAAAATTAAATTACAATTTTATTCATGTATTTATGTTTCTATGTTACTGTGTGGACCTTGTTCTCTAATTCCTTCATTTCATTTACTCTTATTATCTTAAAAATTAAAGTTTCATCCATAATTAACATTTAAGGAATTTTTGAACATATTTCTGTGTGAGAGCTCAGATAGTGCTTAGTTAAAACAAGCTAGCACACCAGAGTTTGCATCTCAAATTTGTTGGCTTAAATCTCAGCTCTTCTATTAACAGGCTTGTTGTCTACATGAACAAGGATTGGCTTGTTTGCAGGGAGTCTGCCTGTGGGAATTCCTCTTAACTGATGCAATTACGACTTCTGCTGGCTGCTTACTAACATCTACTCATAGATTACAAATAATGGGATCTGGGTATGTCTCTCTTTGCACAGAAAAGCTGATCCGCACATGAAATTACCTTGTGCAAGTGAAAAGATAAACTGCACATAATGCACATAAACTGTGTATTGTATATTCTGTTTAAGATTCAACTGATCAAATTAACTGTTTGAGATGTAACCAAAACAATGTTTGAGCAACTCTTGCCATTTTAGGGCATAATACATGGATGGAAAATTATCACTCTTTTGTCATAGCCACCCTGATAATGGTGAGGCAAGGCAATCATGATCACACAATTGATAGCTTCTATGCTGCAGCCTATGCTGACCAATTGAGATGCCTGCATAAGGGGGCAGCTGATCACAGATGGCAGTTTGTGGCTTTGTTGGGAAATCTGCAAGAGGCAGTGCTCATGTGAAAAGCCACACACTCATCTGTGATCAGGCCCCTCAATTGGTCAGCATAGGCCGCACTTACACCACTAATGAGGAATCCTGTTTCAGCCATTGTCCCTACAGACACACATCCAATTGTGTGACTATTTAGGAACTTAGCCAGCTGATAGCAGAGCTGATATTTGAACCTAAGAGCTAGAGAGCTTGTGATCTGAGCACTGGTGTGTCTTACTACATCACCACCAAGCACTGTTGTGCACTTCTTATTAAATGTTGGGAAGTTATTATTTTTGACCAGATTTGACATCAAATCGAGAAGTAGGAGAGAAAAAGAAATATATTTACAGGCATTTCATTTAAAATTGTATTCTTTTGTTTGATGAGGGCCTTTGGATGTGTGTGAGAGGATGTGCAAAGTTGCTAATTGTTTCCAGTAGACAGATTATTATTATTATTATTATTATTTCTTGACAAGTGAGAATGGGCTGTTGAAGCTTCTGCTCATGATGGAAGAAATGTGTGGGTGTCGTATGATGTCGTATGCAGTAAGGATGGTAAAGGATAAATTTTAAATGCTTCCCTATTTTTTCTGTTTGTTTTAAAGGGGATACATTAAACTCTTTTGAACAAGTTAGAATAGGTCTATAAGCTATACAAAACTTTTTCACAAAGTTCTTTGCACAAATCACAACATAGGGATGTTACCAGTTTATGGCTCTGTCACATTTATGCAAATAAGCTGTTGCTGGCCATGCCCCAACCATCCCAGGTTTACCTTATTTACCTTTACATTTTATATTTACCACATGTGAAAATGACAGAAAAGAGAGGCAGTGTTTCCCTAAATTGACAAAGCTTACCGGATTCATCAACTGTTCTATCTGCCCAGAATATGTTGGGTCTGGTAATCATTGTCGGGTACACTGTCATTTAGCCATGTTTCCATTTAATCATGACATCTCAGTCCATAAGTCTCTTACTTTGTGCGATGAACAGTCGTATCTCATCCATTTTGTTTACTAAAGATCACAGCGAGAAAAGTGCGGTGCCTGACCTCTGGTGTTTTGGAGATCTCAGGGATGAGTCGAACATTTGTGATAAAACTCATATTTACATGACTGATATCCAAAAGTTCCTGTCAGGTGTAGGACCTTTAAGTAAAACTGTTCTGTATGAACTGACTCAAAATGCGAAGGAAATTCCTGCAAAATTGCAAAATCTGGTAAAGATGCAAAACCAGTTCACCAAAATGGCGGCTCTTCAACGAATCTAGTGGGTGGGGTTCTGGTGGATGTTGACCAGGGAGGGGTGGTTCTATGCAAAAAATATACAAATGTCCTTGTTGCGATGTCTTAACGGGGTAGTAATCAAAATGGCTTGTTTCAGAATATGATTCCTGACAAGCTTTTAACTGACTGGAGGGTTTAAATTATCAGTAGAGACCTAAGTGGAAATATAAAAGTAGTGAGTTTTGCATAATATTTCTTTTTTAATATTGTTGTCACTGCCAGCTTAATGCTGCATTCATATTTTTTGTCTTTTCTGCCACACCCGTCTGGCTCCACAGGGTTTCAACTGTTTCAGACTCCACAGGGTTTCCACTGGCATGTGTTAATTTAGCTGCAAACCGCATACATTTGCTATTGCAAAAGTGAAAAAGTGCTTTCAAAGTCACTGTCATGCCATTTGTGTGGTGTTAACCTCTTTGCACAACAAAATATGTAGGTGTTTAATAAGTGTATAAAATAACTATCAGCTCATCACATCATATTTAGCTGACTGTGATGATTGTTTTGATGCTAGCATAACCACATAGTCACATTATATATATTTTTTCAGCAGGAAGGGGTTATGGGGAAAGTAGGAAATTAATTAAATAAATTCATCTGAAACATTTTTTTATATAACCAAGTTACCATAAATTCCTACTTCCTCATGCATCCAAGGCTTCATATATGACAGTAGAACCTCACAAAGAAGTCTACACTAAAAATGCATGAACTTTTTATGGAAACAATTTTGGAAGAAAGGGTATATTTGGTGGATATACAACAATCAATCAGCTCTCTAGATAGAAAAGTGGGGAAATTTAATTAACAAAATCGTAAACAACTTTTTATTACCTCATATGCGAACATTATCCAAAACATATTAATTCCTATTTTTTATAAACGTTGTTAAGCATCCAAGGACACAGGCGGTTTTCAGCCTCACAAGCACTTGCACCCACACACACACCTGATTGAATGAGATGAGGAACATGATTATTACTGTGAAATGACTGTAATCAGAAATAAAGCTGTGAACCAGTTCCAGACATTTGGGTAATCAAGACACAATTTGCTACTGATTCATTCCACTATAAAGGAGGAAAAGAAAAGGACAAGACAGTTGGCGATGTAATGGTTCTAACCCTATACAGCACTTTTCTGCTTTTCATGTTGTTATATTGAGTGTCGAATGTTTTTAATACCAATACACAAGTGCAGTGTAAGGCTGAATTAACAAGGACATTTTTGCCCTCTTTCTGGAAACGCAGAGATTTGTACAGCAGAGATTGATGTATTTACATACCACCATTATGGTCAGACAACACATCTACATTTACTTCATTGGGACCCCAACCAGGAAGGAGCTTGCTAATGAATTGTAGATTAAGCCTTAATTCATTGTCTTCTGCAGGTTTTTTTTTGGCTGAGATGTTTTTGCTGACAACACAATTCAGACACAAGAATAATATGCTCTTAACCTGATGGTATAGTTTAGGATGTTGTTGTGAGCCACCTGCATTACCAATGATGACATTATAAAGCTGAAATCATGTAATTTCAGTGCCAATTCGTAAAGCAATTATTTGGCTGTGTTTTGGGTGGTGAATGTATTTGGGATAGGATCATCTGAAGGTGGCTTGTTCAGGCCCTACCACCAAGTTGCCACTATTGGGCCCTGAGCAAGGTTTTTAATCCTCAATTGCTTGTGTACATTTTATTTTTGGACATTTAATTCTCAGACAGAAAATGTATTTTACCTTTTTTGCTGAATGTCAGAAATATGTTCAGTGCATAAAAGCATGTGTGTTTTAAGGGAGTATGTATCAGGATGGCTGTAAAAGAGAGGCAGTCATCCTACTATTCACTGTGAGCTGTGTGTGTGTGTTGAAGACTGGAGTTAAATGGGCCTCTTTGTACTAGGCAGTAAACTTGGACTTTATTTGCTAGGTTAGAAGTCAGCCAGTGCGTCCTCTACTTGAACAAACCATGCATTCATCTTCAGCTTTTGAATTCAACTCTCTCTTGCTCTCTGTGTGTGTGTGTGTGAGAGAGAGAGAGAGAGAGAGAGAGAGAGAGACTTTGAAGGACTTGGTGTTCACTATCCCTCATTTGCCAGAGACATCTAATCTGTGTGTGTGTGTGTGTGTGTTTTGGCCTGGCTTTTATTGGCTGTGATGGAACGGTTTTCCTTTGGCTGGCGGGTTGCCCAGGAAACAGGTTGCCATCAGAGTCCATAGAGAGCTGTGAGGTCATCATGTCTGTGTCATAGAAAAGAGCACAGAATGGAGCAATACTGAGGAAAAGTGTAAGTGTCAGAAAGATTTATTTTTATTCAGCCAGTACAGCATAAGTGAGCCAATGCTTGTAAGTATAAGGGTTGACTCACAGTTGGTATTCCACTTCCAGTTTATTTAAGATTTTGACTTAAGATGTCAGGGCTCTATGAAGGTCGGTCAGATTTTTCACCTTATTCACCAGCCATCACTAACTGCAGCATATTTGCTTTTTCTCCTTCCACCAAACTAAGACTCAGCTGTCTAAATGTCAGATTGTAACGCTTGTTTCATAACTTCAGATATCATCCAGTTTTTTCTTATCCATTTGCATCAATAACCCTTCCTCTCTACTGACTAGGGAGAGCTGTGACTAACTCTCCCCTCTGACACGTCTGCAGTATCCGACTGTATCTTTTCATGAGTTCAAGGCGAGTTCACATGTTGATAAGCTTTGTCTATATGAGAGCTACATCCTGATCTCATTATCCCTTGTCCTTTTGAACAACAGCCAGTTGTTGTTCGTGTAGGTGCCAGGTCTGCCGGATTAATTTGAACATTGAGTTTGAAATGTCAGCTCTGGTGTGCTAATGTGTGCTTTACTACTCTGCCACCTGAGCGCCCAGATATCCTGTTTTAACTGCCTCGTTAACTACATAATATGTAACTATAATGATACATGTGCGGTGAATGAACGATTGAATGCAGTCATTTACTTTTTGGGACAATTTGATCAATTAATGTTTGGCGCTTGTCAAATTAAAATGAGTTTGTTGTTGCCATGATAAATTGTATATGAGGAATAGTTAAACAATATTCATAGATGTGAAGCAAAAGCAGTTCATGCACAGCCTTTAAATGTTCTATTTGGGTGAGTGATTTAGAAAGATGATGATGGTGTGTGTTTGTAGGAGCATGTGCACATATGCATGCATGTGTGTGTAATATGAAAAGATGGAGATCAGACTGCTGGTCTGCTTTCTCTGACCTAGATTACTGGTCATTACAGAGCCAGTAGAAGTGCTTCACATTGTTATCCATAGCATTTAGATGTACGCCTATGAGTCTAGCACAGTGTTTAGTGTTTGGAAACCCAACTGATCTGAGCTCAGTGGGTCTGTGCTCATAATTATTGTTACATAGTACAGTTGGATAACTTGATCACTTTGAGTCATATACAAATATCTGGAGTAGTGCTTTTAAAGCTGTTTCATTGTTTGATACTCCAGGATAAATCCAAGGGCTTAAAACTCTTGATGAGCAAAGCCGTGGGCAACAGTAACAAGTGTGGCTTAGAGAATAAGTGTTGTTTATCAGAGTAACATCTGAATATATAATTATTTCTTACTAAACTCGTCTGCATAGATATGTTAAGTAGAAAGGAGTGTAAATAATAGCAAACCTAACACTGACCCCTGTGGAATACCATACTTCTTACTTTTATAGTTTATAGACCATTTATCTTCTATCCCTGAACAAATTGATTCCAATGAACCAGATAGCCTTTAAACTAGGAGAGTGGGAGTATCACACCTGAGTATAATACCCGCTGTAATTTTCTACAGTAATAAACACTGCACAAAGCTCTAATAGAAAAAGAAGAGAGATGCATCCATTATCAGGTGATATTAATAATTTATACCCTTAATTAATTCAGTGTCAGTAATATGCTCAAGTCCTAATGATTGAAGTGATTACTGAATATTACTTCTGCACACATACAAGCATAATTGTTTTTCTTCAATCTCTTAATCAAATGAGGATTTGATATCAGTTTGTAATTCAACAGCACACACGGGTCATTAGTTTCCCCTAAAGAAGAGCCAAATAAAGTACCTTGTTTCTTTTTTTATTCAGCAGGCATACACATTTTGGCAAATAACTGATAACCAATCACTATAACTCCCTGCTATCTGATAATCTTATAACACCCCACTGGGTTTCATATGAAGATTTTTAATGTGTGTTTTTTAATAAAGTACACAGTGTGGCAGTAATATTACCAAGTAAGATAAAAGATAACCCCCGCAAGGCAGCTTTAGTTCATCATTGTAATTTTATAAAAAATATGTACCAAACATTTCAAGACCTATATAACATTCTAAAAACATGTAGTCAGTGTTAAAGCGGGTTACTACAAAAAGTGGAGATGATTTATTCACCCTAATACTGGGTCATTGTGTAAAATATCCAAACCATTTTTCTAAATAGCAAAATAGTGTTGGCGTAGTGCTACAAATGAGCAGTTTGCCCTTTATTTCCTGTGGTATCAATCAAGAAATAGAACCACTTGAAATAAAGGGCATTTGTTGTGTGTGACACTGGTTTTTACAGATAGTTTGTGGTTTATATAATTAATTTCTGTCCTAAATAATACAAAGAAATTCTGCTTGGCATATGCGTTTGTTCTAGATGCAAACATTTTTAACCATCCATCGCAAATCAGGTTTATTGTTTGAAATAAACCAATCAATCAACCAATCAAGAACTATTTAAGTAGTCCTACACAATTATTATAACAATTGGTTTCTCCATTCAACACAAAATGGCACTTTTAATGACTACTGTAGTCTCAGAAATGATTCAACCACTTCATGACAAGCAGGTCATGGTCCTCGTAATTGATTTGGCTTTGCACTTGATGCTCTCCCCATCTGTCTGGGCTTGGGAAGGGCTCTACAATGCAGGGGCTTATGCATTGTAGTTGCTAGATATCTATGGGACAATTAAGGGTCTCCAATTTGGACTGTGGGAGGAATCCAGAGCTCCTGGAGGAAACTTGACACAGACAGAGGGAGAACATGTAAACTCCACACAGAAAGGACCTGGACCATCTCGCTTGGGGATTAAACTATAGAGCTTCTTGCTGGTGCAAGACCAACTGAGCCACCTTCTTGCTGGTGCTGTGCTACCAACTGAGCCACCATGCTTCCCAACTGTCTTAGTATAACGTCTATATCAGGGGTCGCCAACCTTTTTGAAATTGAGAGCTACTTCAAGGGTTCTGCATATTTTAAAGCACTACTTGTTTGATAGAATATTCCTATATAGCATTAAGTTGCTAATGTCAAATTTAATAATAATATGATTAATATTAATAACAATAAATATTCTTGTATGTTGTCATGCACAATAGTTTTAACAATTTACTGTGGTAGGAAAGAGATGCATTTAATTATGTAACATTATTTCTATCAATCTTTTTCAGTTTTTGAAAGTCAGTTATCACAAAAAGATTTTTTTATAAATATATTTCTTTCTTGTAGCATTTTAATCAAAATCAAACCTATTGCTTTATTTTAATTTATTTTTTTACAAATAATAATGACATCATCTTCGTTCTGTAAGTACTTATTATACAATTGTAATATTTTGATCATTTGTAAAAACTTTATAATTTGTTCTAGTAATGTAGAATTTTTTTAAAGGCTGTGGAAGTTATTGTGATTCATTCTGAAGCCTCTCTCATTGTGCCGCTGCCGTCGCTGCAGTCAAATTAGCATTTTTGCAGTGATTAAGAAGAAAAAATCGGGTTTAGTTTTAGCTTTTCTTCTATGTTTTGTATTCTAATTCTAAAACCAAATCTCGCTTTCCATCTTAGCCGCGCTTGCTCGCATTACTGCAAAAAGTGAGATGGACAATTTGTTTCACGCATAGTATTAAACTCCACACCCAGACACGATCAGAGGTATTTTTGAATTGTATATTCAGTATTATTATTTTCAAAACTACATTACTGCAAGTGTTATTGAGCCAAAAAGAACAACAGCACTAACAATTCATTCAAATGACACCCCTTTGTCACATCACAGCACAGGTGTGAAAGGTAAGTGAAAAAGTGCAAAGTCCCTCACAGTTTGTGGGAGGTACTTCCTGCCAAAATTAAAATTAAAACAGTAAAAATGAAAATGCAAATACCATTTTGTCATTACTTTTTCCAAACATGCACAATTCATGACAAAAATATCATATATCATGACAAAATATAGTTAATTTTCTGTTTCAACTGACATGCAAACATATTTTACAATTTCACTATTTAGCAGATGCTTTTATCCAAAGCTAATTACATTCATAACTGAACACAATTTCTGAGCAATTGGGGGTTAAGGGCCTTGCCAACTTGGTGGTGATGAGGCTTGAACCAGTGATCTTCAGATTACCAGCCCAGTACCTTAACCACTAAACCATCACTGCTTATATATGCTGATTATTAATGGGTGTGGCTACCTATATAGAGTGGAGCTACCCTATCCACTTCTAATGAAGTTGGCATCTCACAGCATGATGGATGTTTTAACAGAGACAGCTCATCAAATTATGAGATTTGTAAATTGCATGGACAGTGATTATGTACTTCTTCAGTGCTACATAACATTAGACGGCTTGGTGATATAATATCTTTTACACATACTGAAATAGCCAAATCTGTTACTCAAAATTTATGTGAAGTTACAGAACGGTTAAGTTTTGACTTAGGGAACCCAGGTACTCAAGGACGACCAAGGCTCGACATTCCCCTAGATACAGTAGTGTTTACTGTAAGGAATGACTGTTACAAAAATAACAGACGTCTTTGGTGTTTCACTGAAAGATGATCAGTGGAAACAGGATGCACCTGAGCTCAATTGTGAGGGTCATGGCAAATGCTGTAAATACTAGAAGAACAATTGTTTTTTCACTTTGTCATTATAAGGTATTGTGTGTAGAATTTTGAGAGGAAAATTAATGTAATCCATTTTGGAATAAGGCTGTAACAACAAAATGTGGAAAAAGTGAAGTACAGAACACATTAACTTACAAACAAGTTGAAATAGTTATTAAATTGAAATGGGTATAAGCAGTGTAATATGTTGATTCAAAATAGTTCAGAAAATTAAAACACACAGCATTGCACAAGATATTAGGTATGTACAGTGTCTTAAATAACTTTGCACAATATATTAACTATGCATGCTTTGGTGGAAATAGTTGAAGTGAATAAAGTGCAGAATGCAGACTAGGTTGTACGGTAAAAGTCTTAATTTTAAAACATGTCCTGCGGGCGACTCACATGGTGTCTGCAGGACCGTGTTGGTGACCCCTGGTTTAAATAATAAAAGCATTCCTTAAAAGTCCTAGCCCTTTTCACATGAGTATTTGTCTCCAGTTCACTAATATTCTAGTCACAGTTCACAATGACAGTCACAACCTCTGATCCAAGCGTTTGAAGACATTTGAATGTAGCGAAGCAGAAATAAAAACTGTATGCAAGAATACAGCATGGACTAACGAGGCACTTTGTAAACACATACATGTTAAAAAAGGTAATTATTTCCACCTCAGCATGGATGTTAATACTTTCACTGAAATATTACTGAAACGACAACAAAAAACTAGATTGTCCCTTCTAATTTATTAGTTTTGCATCGAATTCTGAATCATCAGATTCATTTCATACATTTTAAATTATTTTAGGATTTATGCAGTTTCTGGTATGGTCTGTTATCAGTGCAGCACTAAGAGCTCCCTAACTGTCTACAATTTTATTTAAAACCATTAAAATAATTGTTCATTGTTTTATGCCTACAAATTTAATGAAACATGACTCATAAGTAAGCATTTTAAGACTAAGTGAATATTAATGGCTTAAAACATACCAAGCGCACACACACACAGTATGTTATCACATCAGATACTAGTGCAACCAGATACTGCCTTTTAGCTCAAGCTTAAACTTCCGAGGGCAGCTAAACATACAATCAATTGTTCCATCCTTTAAAGCATCATTTAATGCTCATTGATTTTCATATTAACTAAAATATACATCGATATTAACATAGATGATACTACTAGATTAAACTGGCAGTTATCTGCCATTAACACAGCAGACCAAAGAACATACAAATATAATTTTCAGTATCAGATATTACATTTAGCACAGCATTAGCGCCCGGACCATAAGCTTAGTTTATGCAGGATCTGGTTGGTCTCAGTAAGCTCACTAGATGGTAAACTGGTTAATATAACTATACTTAGCTGTCATATGATTTTGCCACAAGATGGTAAAAGAAGGTAAGCAGGGACAGTTATACTTTTAAATATCTGGGATGAGTGAAAATACAACATTTGCCCTTCTTTATATATACAAACTGCTGGGAGTTGCTCGCTGTTGAAAGTGAAGTGAGGACCCCACTCACCTTTTAGAAATAGAACAATGTCTAGACTAAGACACTAAAAACTTAACAACTGCAAATATATAAGTTGCCAAATGAATAGAAGAAAGACTTGAAAACGTTTACAACCCATATTGGAGAAAGTGGATTGAGCAGAAGTGGTTATTTCAGAAGTGAGAAATGTATGTCACAATATGACAGGTTATTCTGACTGTCTACAACCAGTCACTTGGAAACAGAACAGACCAGGAATTATCAGAACCTGCTGGCTCAGCAATGATTATATAAAACACCTACACTACCACTGGGGCCTTCGACTCATATAAGGGTTTTTCGGGTTCCTCTTCAAAAGCAACATTTTGCCCTGGGGAATCTGTATGTCTCCCTTGCAAGGCCTGAAATGCAGGGAGAATATCACAGTCCATTAATGCTCATGAGACACCTCTCTTAATAAAGAGAAGTTGACGGCTTACACACAGCTGAGCCTCCATGACACATCTGAGGGACACAAGGCACAGGAGTTTGACCGATCACACACTGCTATGCTTTCTTGCCCTATCTGCCAGCAACAGAGACTGTACAGAGACAAGACCCCTAACATGAGGCAGCTCTCAAACAACGGCCACCCTGTTACACAACGCCAACAGAATTAAATTTTGGGTCATTATTTTTACTTTTACATCATCCTATTGTGCTGAACATGAACATAGGTGTCGAAGGTGAGTAAAAATTTTAGGTACAATAGTCCCATGTTTTATTGCACGTTAAATACAAAATGTTCACAGAGGTGTGTATAATATAGACACGTGTCTGTGATGTCTGGGACTGTGATTTGGAATGGGAATGAAAAATGCTCATAAAGTCCAAGATGCACAGTATTATACAGGATATACATGATGTATTATTTGCGTGCAAGTATGGTGGATTTAGTTCAATAAATAATAAAGCTTGATTAATTTATTTTATTGTGTATGTAAGTTCTACATAATTTCAACACATATCAACACAGCTACTGTAATTACAAATTCAGAGGGACAGTGGTAGACTAGAGGTTAAAAAGGTTTTCAAATGGAAGCTGGTTGGTTCAAACCAAAAACTATGTAGCCTTTGTTGGGCCTTGAGCTAGACTCTGTACCCCAGAACCTTAATGACCTGAGGGCCCTTCAAGAAGAGTGGGATGCCTCAGCAGACAATAAGTCGACTTGTTTTTGAGACATTGACATTTTTAGTTGGGGTATACACACCACTGCTGTTGGCTTTTGTTTCAAAAAATTGTTTGAGATAAAGAAATCACCATTGCATGATTCTACTTAAATGCCCTACTGTCATAAGATAATATTACTGTAGAGTGATATCAGTCTTTACATTTTACATACATACAAGCGAAATATCCCTCACTTTTGGTGAGTAGTGTTTAACTGAAGGTAAAAGTCTATATCAGACCTTATACAACATATATATATTATGGAATTTATCATTATGGTAAACTATGTAAATGCAGCAGTAGCTATGGAAAAAATCTGTCTAGTTTACTTTGGATTTTTATTATTATTATTTATTACAATAATGATTTGCATGTAAGATGTTACTGGTTCAATATTGTCTCACTTGCTTGATGACATTTTCCTGAAACTTTCAGTAAATGCCTGTTAAATGAAGTTAACTCTACATACAGTCAAAAGTGACCAGCCGAAATATTTCAGATTTTTAAAAAACTGTTTTTCATACAGGACCAGATATTTTATATGAAAGTTATATTCCTTATGTCAGGTGTTTTAGGTAATACCCAGTTCACAGAAAGAAACAGATGTGGCTGCTGTTTTCATATAATGTGGTAATAGGCTGCACCGTCTTTTACTCCCTACCTTCCCACACTCTCCTCAGGGGTGAAATTGTTGATTGGCTCTCATTAACCTTCTGACTGAGTCTTAATTATTTCATTAAGCCTGTAACAGCTGATCTTAGTGAGAAGCTTGGGTTCTTCACCTTGCCTCCCTCCGACTTTCTGTGCCACTTTCGCTCTTAATCCTTCAATCTCTCTCTGCCCGTCATCATTCTCAACACGTCTGAACAGCACCAGTTTTGAATGCTACATTTGTAACGGATTCAGCAGTCAGGCATGTTCCACTTGACTGCACAATATTCTAAACTAGCAACTTATGAGATTATAGCGGCTTCAGGCTTTTGTCATTCATCCGCTTAGCCCGCTAACTTTCAGTATATAACTACAGTTATCAAAGCCACACAGATGGTTGAATTATCATGCGGTGAGGTTAGTTCTGGAGGGGAGGATAAGGCTATTTTATTTGCATCTCATTCCCACTCCTTTTGAGTGAGTATTCATTCTAAGCACTTTTCTGTGCAAGTTTGACGAGGCTGCAGTTCGTGTAGCGTGCAAACAGATGGCTGCTCTAGGAGTGTGCGTCCCTGTTGTAGATGCAGCTGTTAATTTGCAGTCCTTACTCATGCTAAGGGAGACGAGAGCGTATGCAAACTTTTAGCGCTTCTTGTACTCAGGCGTCATGCATATTTGAGTGAAGAGGTTTGTGAAAGTGGAATAGAGTTATGGGAAGTGGAAAATAGGCATCCACTTTTTCTCTTCGTATTTAGTCCACACTGCAGATGCTGCAACATGCACACTGTCAAATACAGCCCTTCTATGGCAATTCATTATTGATTAGATATTCTTGGATTTATTCCAGCATTCAAATCTCGCAAAGAAAAAAGCAGTGGGAGTTAAATGATATTCTGAAGTACATAGATCTATAAGAAGTGTTTAAAGTACCCAGGCACTACAAAGTAAAAACAATACTTTTCAATTTAATATTCTACACATCTGCAGTAGGTATAATTGTTTGCAACCTTCCTGCTGGTTTGATGTTATAGGCTATAAACTTACTCGGCTTGCATTTACTGCACATATAGAGAAAACCATAACATCTTATTATTTTAAAGGGTGATTTTCTTTGTCAGCAGACCCATTTATTTATTGCTGCTTGGTAATGCTAACCACATTTAGCTGTCTGTTGAGCGTTTGTTGTGCGAGTATAGCTAATATAGCTTGAGTTTGAACACAATTATTGATAATTGTTGATATCTAGCTAACCTAGCAAACAATGCTTGTCATTGAAGGCGTTCTTCTACAATTCTTCTGTGCATTATCTAATATCTAAACAAAATATGTTGGTATCATTGAAACATTAAAATGATAGTTAGGGCTGCAATTAATAATTATTTTGGTAGTCGACTAATCTGCTGATTTTTTCGATAAGTCGACTTGACAATGATTATTTACATCTATGCCTTTAACATCAAAAGTCTCTGTTATAATTTTATTTTAAGTTTCAATATCATATTAAAATAATGAGCTGTAATTAAATGTTTTTGAAACACTAATATGCATATCGCAATAAAAATGAAATGCTCAATTAAATAATGTAAATTAAATAATACAACTTAGAGTGCAAATATGTAAATCAAAACAACTGCACCTGCTCCAGCTTTGGAAGCTGGAAGTTTCAGAAGTAAAAAATAAATAAAAAGTAATTACATAACAAGTGACATTTAAGTTTTAAAATAAAAAAAATAAAAAAAATCTATATTAATTTATTGCAGTCTGGAAGTCCATATTTTCAAATAATGGCTCTATTGATGAAAACTGGCCAGAAGAAAAAGCCTTTACAAAAATAGGAAGGCTCATTTTGAGTTAGGAAAAGGAAAACGCTATATCTGGCACAAAACCAACACATGTCATCACCCCAAAAACACCATCCCCAGGGACTGGGAAACTGGTCTGAGTCGAGGGGAAGATGGATGGTGCTAAATACTGTGATATTCTGTTTCGGTCTTTCAGTGATTTGAGCCTGGGATGGAGGTTCTCTTTCCAACAGGACAATGACCCAAAGCATACTGCTAAAGAAACACTCGTCTGGTTTAAGGGGAAACGTGTAAATGTATTGGAATGGCCTAGTCAAAGCCCAGACCTTAATCCAATTGAGAATCTGTGGTCAAACTTGAAGATTGCTGTTCACCAGCATAAACCATCTAACTTATAGGAGCTGGAGCAGTTTTGCCTTGAGGAATGGGCAAAAATCCCAGTGGCAAGGTGTGGCAAGCTCATCGAGACTTATCCAAAGCGACTTGCAGCTGCAATTGCTGCAAAATGTGGCTATACAAAGTACTGACTTTAGGGAGTGAATAGTTTTGCATACTGAAGTTTTCTGTTATTTTGTCCTATTTGTTGTCTGCTTCACAATAAAAAATATCAAATGTTCAAAGTTGTAGGCATGTTCTGTAAATGAAATAATGCAAAGCCTCAAATAATCCATTTCAATTAAAACAAAACACAAAAAAATTAAAGGAGGGGGAGAATACTTTTGCAAGGCATTGTACATAAGTTGAACTTATTATTTGGAGTGTACATTAAGATGGATATGATAGTAAAGTTGTTCATGTTAGATTATTGATTTGATTAATTCAGTGTGCATTAACATGGAAATAATGGTGTGATTAAATTCAGAATTTTTGACTTATTCATAGACGGAGAAAGGCAGGCAGAGGGGACAGATGCCAGTCATAAAAGAGACACACGCTCTTCTGACAGCCATCGCAAGAATGAGGACACCAGCGACAGCCATGAGGAAGATACAGCGGTGAGGACTTTACAAACATATCAGTGCCTCATAGCTGTGAATGAAAGGCAGACTGTAATCTGACTGACATCCCTTCACACACTGAGTATTAAGGTGGTTTAGGAATGATTTATGGCTTTTTTATTTTACAACACTTATGGTTGGTGTTTAAGAACAAAAAGAGATAGACGTTTTTGAGTATAAATTCAAACAATGCTTTATTTAAATTTCTGCTGTCTGTATGAACTCTTCACTGGTAATTCATTTTTCACCTCAGTGAATTGATGCTCGAAAACATGCTTTTGAGCATGACATTATTTGAGTTTCTTTCCCCAGCTAAGTCAAGCTTATTATTCAAATACTTGTCACATTTGGCATGAACAACTCCAAATTCCTGTTAGAATTTTAATAAGTTTATTGTTTAAAAGATATTTAGCCGCGAACTTTTTGTCTGTCAATTATTTTGGTCTTTTTTAAACTGGATTGACAATGGGCCACATTTTTTAATTAATTAATTTATTTTAGACTGAAGGCATATTCACTCTAAAACTAGTGAGCGGAATTATTCTTGTATTTTAGCAGTAACTATGATCATTTAACTTCTTATTTAAACAACGAACATGAAAATGTGAAATGGCTCCACGTAAACTGGAGTAAATTATTATTATTAGTCATTGGTGACTTGTCCAAGGTAAGTTTTGGGGGATAAAAGGTTAATAAAAGTAATTATGTGATTGTCCGGTAATATAAAGTCCTAACAGTCATGACTGTAAGGGGGTGTGTTGGTGGTCCTAGTTGACCAGTTATTGTTATTTTATTACAAATCTTGCTCATGATGTGTTGGACATCTGGACACATTTCTTTCATATTAAAATTATACATTTAATTTTGTAGATAAGTTCAGCAACATTGTTTTCCTACAGAATGGTTTCATCTATACCACAGTAGCAACAAAATATTTAAATGTTAATTGATAGACACTGTTAGAAACTGGCATAGTCTTTTATTGCCCTATCAACCAGCCAATCTAAAAAAAAAACATTACACCCACAGTATATTTAAAATTGGGTATTTTCAGTACCATTTCTTCTCTGGTTTAAAAGATTAATCATTCATTTTTTGCTGTACACTACAGTATTTTGTAATGAGGCCATCAGGCTGTGTTTGATCAAATGTTTAGTCCCATTGAGTATCTGGGTGTAAGGTCACTTCTGCTGGTGTTTTTGAGGAAATGTACATTAAAGAAAAAAAAGTAGTAGCTGTAAATAATTGATTGGCTGATCCTCATGCTGTGTGCGTGCTTTGAAATCTTCCCTTTACAAAAAATCTTAAAGCTCTAACATGTTCTCTGTGGCATGATCTCTTAGTCAAAATGTTCTTTATTCTCCTCCCAGGCAGAGAAAAGCCTTTATAAATCCTCTTGAAGTTTTGCCTTCTGTCCTTTTCATAGCTTGTTTATAAGTACATTGTCTGTGAGATCTTATAAACAGTTGAACAAATGGCAAACAGCTCCATGATTTTCATGTTCTCTTTAAATTAATGTTTAATTCTTTATTGAAGTAAAATGGATGGGGACTCAGAATCAGAATATAAGTTATTAATTTAAGTATGCGGACAACAGCCATCACAGAGCCTCGGTCAATAGCAATTTATATGGACAGAGTTGACTGTATCTCTACACTATAAAAGCCAGTCAGACATATCTTCACTTCAGACCAGTCTGTCTAAGACCGGCTGGAATGTGCTCAGAATATATTCGTATACTTCTCTCTTTCCAAATTCATGTTTCAAACAGCAATAGGATCACATTTTTATTTCACGTTGGGTGATGTAATATTGGATAAAAAGTGGTCATAATATCAGCTAGCAAGATTGGTATTTGTACATATACCTAAACATTTACATTCAGTCTTACCCCTGTTATAATTTTAAATGTAAACATTTATTTGGCTAAGCTGATAAATTACAATCACAAAGTGTATCTCTACAAATGCTGTATGGCTTTCTATAAGACTTTGCCTCTGTCAAGTGGACAGAAACACCTCGAATACACACCTGTCGAAATGAATTATAGACTGTGAATCTTTTGTCAGAGCATGGGCGGTAAATAAAACAATAATAAGTCGTTTCTTAATCCCAGTTGTATACACTTAACTGCCATTTATGATAAACATTATTTGTAGAAGAAGTGTGTAAAATACACAAGAATCTGTGATTTATGGGTAATTATCTCAAATCTTTATTTAACTTACACAACTGGTAACAAAAACTTTCCAATAATTTCACAGATTAACTTGTATTTTGTAAATTAACTTATTTAGCACACTGAAAAAAAATGAGAACTGAGACATTAGCGTTGTGTTCTAACGCTTTTCCTATTAATGAGACTTCATTTATTCATTAATGAGATTTCATCTGCTGTTAGCCAAGACGTATTGTGATGCTTACACCCTGCAAGTCTATTTTCAAGCCTTCAAGTCTATATTCATGCCTTCCACTTGTATTGCATAAACAGCAATGGTGCTTGCGCATATATCTACATGGATCAACAGCATCAACAGTCAGACGTTTATTGCTATAATGGCAGTGTATTGCACGTACACCCCCCGCTTGTTATGCACACATAGACACACAGCAGTGCACAAACCCATAGCACGTGCCAGTCGGGAGCAATGCAGAGTTTTACATGAACAATCAACAGAATACAAAATTTAAAAAAATCCAACCTCCCTTCATCCAGATAGCTGTGCCATTGAATAGCAACCCTCCAAAAACAGTATTGGTTTGTTTAGTTTATTTAAACCTATTTTCAGTTTTATCTATTATATTTAGAGTTGCCCAAACAGATCATTCAAGTCTCCTCACCTGATTTCACAGTTTTTTCACAGATGCCATAGCTGATGCAAACCTCCTTCTTTTTATTCAAGCTTGGACTGTAGTTGGTGAATAACTGTAGCTCTGAATCAGATGGCAAACAGTGGTTTTCTTAGGGCAAAATCCAATAATTGATAATCAATGTCAAATTTATACAGCCATCTTTATTAGAGCTACTTAGCTTTATTTACACAATTAAGTAGACTCACAGAAGAGCTTTGTGTATTCCTCATAAAACATTTAAGAAAACCAACCATTTGAGAAAATCAAGGTTCAGAAGACAGTATAGTTACGAGAACAGAAGATACTTTTGGTTTAAAACTAGGAGTAATGTTTGTAATGTGTTGAGGAATATTATGGCAACTAGAGTTTCACAAGGTTGAATGTTTCTCTTGTACTTTTCACAATTGTAACAGTGGGCAGTTCTTGTAATTTCACTTTCAGTTTTGGATATACTCCTTTTCACAGTGTACACCTAAAATCTGTGTGACCTCTGCTGATTACACAGTGACTTCACCTGTAACCCAATCCGTGCAGTAAAACACACATATACACACTAGTGAACACTTGGGGCAGTGAGTACATGTGCCTGGAGCACTGGACTGCCCTATCCATGTGTCCGGGGAGCATTAGAGATTGGGTGCCTCAAGGGCACTTCAGTCGTGACCTGCCGGCTCTGGGAATCGAACCGGCAACCTTCTCATCACAAGCCGTGTTGTCTAACCACCAGGTCATGGCTGCCTCATTGAAATGGGAGAGAAAGTTATTCCACAGAAATCTCTTTAACACATAAAAGGGACCATGTAACTCTGCATCTTCTAAGCCTCTTGTTCTGGTGTGTTGACCAGACATGTTCTACTGACTGCCTGAAAGCTGGGTGGTTTAGAAAGGCACATATGCTTTAAATTATGTGCACATCTGCCAATGAGCCTTGTTAAGAATACATTCTAAAACAACATGCATGGATTTGGACTTACCTTCCATCCAACAACAGAATTCTTTTAAGAAGGCATTTCAGTAGGTGTTACATTGTGTTTGTGGGAGTCTGTGTTCAGGCACTGATGCTTGGTTGGCTATTGATGTTCCAATGTGTTAAATGCTTGGAGGACAGGGCTACATGCAGGCTTTTACTTGTTAAACCATGGCATACATTGACCCTGACTTATGAACTGGAGCTTACTTCTGGGAGCAATCATTGCTGCTGAAAACATAAACTGAATAATTAGGAGGATGAATCCTCACTTTTGACTCATATATGAATAGACTCAGCGATCTGCCATGAAGAATAGGCCAATCAAATTCAAGAAGACATGCAGCTGCAA
>JAYDZG010000001.1:8695190-8711597 GCA_034509265.1 Microcambeva bendego | reverse complement strand
CCATCGGACAGTCTTTTGTCTACTTTATCTGCTCTATATAATTGGCCAGTTCTATTCACTTACAGGAGGAATATCTAGAGAGCACTGTTGATTAGCTTATTGCTCCAGGTCACATAGAGTGCTTAAAACTCCAATATCCAGTAAATAGGAAATTTATTATGGTTTATAACTTGTTGTGGTTGGATTACAGCTCTACTAAATACTATAAGTACCCTTTTAATTAATAATTTAAACATATCATAGTTTGAACTAAACCTTGACTACAGCATAATATGTTTTTTAGTTTTATGAATTAAACAGTAATCTTGACCAATCCAGAACATGTGGATAAACCAACAATAATTGATTTTATTATGATGTTAAATATTATGCTGTGTATGTTTTGGAGCCCTGTTATATTCTATATTCTTATTCCTTTCAGTCACAGTCACCAGTTTACCCAAGAGTTTAGGGAGTTTTCCCAGTGTATATTCATAGCCAGACCAGGTTGTCCCATAGCAAATTTCTAGACTTTTTTTAGCCGCAATGTGTTTTTCTCAGACCTGTAGTTTTTGATTAGCTCACAGAATCAAATTAAAAGTTTTTGTTTGGTCTAGGGATGGTTTACAAGGTAGAAATAAATGATCTTTCCTTTGTATGTGTACTGCCATGTTAAATCCAGAAACCATTGGATTTATCGTCTAGATTACATTGGATCTCTGTTGGACATCAAGCGATAGATCTGGAATCAGATTAATCTTAAAATAAGAAGCTTAAAGCTATCCTAAGGGTAAGATTCTACTTCAAGCCATGTGTTAAATGAAGACTTGATTTTAGCAAGTAAGCAATGAACCTGTGCAACTTAAATAGTTATGTGTTCTGATATCTGTAACCATGGCCACATAATTCTTAAAGATGAAGGTGATCTGTTTCCATAGCTGTCTTGTTCTCTCTCTTTTAATTAAGATGTAGTTTATATTTGAACTTGATGTAGGTTGCCTTTCACTCAGCATCCAGAGTGGAGAAGATAGGTCTCCATGGTAACTTACCTTCTGTCTTATCTAACACAAATGCTTACCTCCCAGTCCTCCCTGGGTGTAAATGTGTTATATGTTGTAAACATACATTACAAAACCCTGCGTAATTGAAGATAAATTCTTTTCAATCTAGAGCTGTTCAAAGCTGGAGGTGGCTTGGACTTTGGGATGGCTTGTGACTGTAGGATGACATTAAAATGACATTGCATTGAACTGTTTATTAGGGCTGGTAAACAATATTAATTGATAAATACATTGGGAAAAAATATGAATACATATTGAAATTGGTCCACAAAGTTGTGCTGGTAAATAGAGGCCCTAAGCAGAACTTTATTTTACCCAGACACTCTGGACTAAATGGGTGAGGTTCTCACATGACCCTGATTGACAGTTAGAGAGTGCAGTAAATCCAATGCTGCAGGCACGGGCAATTATGCTCAGCCAACCAGAAGCAGTACCGTTCTCTGTGCCACTGTGCTGGCACAATATCCCCTGCACAGGCGACCTTTCTCACAGTTAATATAGCAACTTGTGATTATTGAAATGATGTAGAAATCAGTTGCATTGACAAGAAACACCTGTTGTATTACTGACCAAATTTTACCTGCTTATCATTGTGATTAGTTATTTTGGGATATCTCGTTAATGCAAACATACAATAATACTATAATCTGTATATTTTTTCATTATTCTTAAACTTTAGTTTCCTAAATATTGTAATGTCTAATAAACTCTAGATGATTGTGCTTTGAACAAATTAGTCTGTTCTTTTATCAGTTTAATCAATTTTAAACTTCCATTAATATTATATATTGTACATTTACAGTGTTTAGCAAACTATTTTATCCAATGACTAAACACACTTCCAGAAATTGAGGGTCAAGGGCATTGCTCACGGTCCCAACAGTGGCAACCTGACAGCAATGTGGCTTAAACTGGCAGCAACCTGCTTGTTGTAAAGCTTATTACTATTCTTATGCCTACCTTCAGGCCAGATGGTCAGGTCCTGCAAAGTCTGTAAGGACATGTTTTGAAAAGTTTGGTGTGGAGGGAAGTTGAGAACCAGTGAAATTCAATGAGAGTACGAAAAGAAGATAGAAAGAATTGTAAGGAATGCTAAAAAGAAAGAGAGTGAACTTCTGTTAATCTCAGCAGAATTCTGTAGTGCCCTAAATCAAATGCCAAATAATAAATCTCTAGGACCAGATGGTTTTCCTGCTGAGTTTTACAAACACTTCTGACCAAACTCAGGGTGACACAGTGGCTAAGTGGGTAAATCCCTTGGTTGGGTGGTCTTGGTCCTTTCTGTGTGGAGTTGGCATGTTCTCCCCGTGTCTGCGTCTGTTTACTCAGAGTGCTCCGTTTTTTCTCTCATAGTCCAAAAACATGCAGTCAGGTTAATTGAAGATGTAAAATTGACATTAAAATTCTAAAAAACAAACTAACTAACTAAACTCAAGTTGAATAAAATAATAACTAAAATCAAATAAAGTCAAGCCTCTTTTAAACAAAAATAGCATACATCAGGTCCTTACAAAACCAGCATCAAACACGAAAAGAACACTAAATACCTGAAATACAAACACCACCAGGTTGCCAGTGTTGGGCCCCTGAGAAATTACCATAGACCTTAATTACTCAGACTGTGTTGTGTACAGTAAGTCCCTTTTGATAAAAGTTTGCTAACAAGTGTGTTAAATCAATTATATGGAGGAAACTGTTTGGTTCCAGCTTTGCAGTAACTGGGAAAAAGGTCTATTAACATTTGAAGAAAAGCTTAACTGTATGAACCTCCAATGAACCTGCAATGAGCGATATTCTTAGCCCCTCTGACTAACTAGAATAAACTGGAACATCAGTGGAGATTTCCTCAGTGCCCAGCAGTTTAGATTGCACAAATTCCCCTCACACCTACCATACAAGTCAAATGTTTAGACACAAGCTCTCATTCACTGGTTTTCCTTTTTATTTTATTTTATTTATGCATAATAGAAAACTGAATACATCCAAACTATAAAGGAACATCACTCCAGGCATGTATGCTCACTGCCCCATAGTGTGTGTTTACTAGCGTGTAAATGTGTGTTTAACTGTACAGATTGGGGTAAAATGCGGAGGACTAATTCCACTGTACAATGGTGAGAAAATAATTCTAAATTCTAAAAACGTGTTTTAACTGAAAGGTTTGACTGGTTCTTATGAGAAGCCTTTTCAGCAGAGTGGCTGTAAAGATCATATAAAGGTCATTCTATTTCAAAATCATTTTACAAGCCTCAAACCCCCCACCCAAAAGAAAAAAATAAACAGATAATTATTTTTTACATTAGACATCTTTCACCTCCCATGTCTGTCTGTCATCTGGAATCAAGACTACAGTACAGAGATCACATAAGTCAATAAGGATTAGAAGCTCCAAAAATTAACCATGACCTCTTGGTTCTTGAAGCACCGTAACCTTCATGGATTGAAGCAGAAACATCAATATCCACTAAAATTAGACCAGCTGACCTTCTGTTTAGCAGCTCAATATTTAAACATATTGCCTGATTTTAAATTCCCAATTTGGAAGGAAAACTGACAGCGTGGTGCAAGTCCAAAGTCCATAATCACTTAAAAAATAAGTATTGCAAAAATATACCTCAAACACATCATTGACAGAAACATGTTAACATCATTTAAACAGTTAATCCAGAAATACAAATCCCTCACATTTTATGAAATGTAATTTAATCAATAAATTAATTATGAATTAAAATAATAACCAAATCAACAATTTTCACTAATCAGAAAGTTCTTTTAATAATTCTGAAACTTTCTAGATGAGCACCAGCACTGGTGTGCAGCTAAAACTTTATGGAATAATTCTCTAATACACTGAACAGGATATGTTTAAAATGGGATTTGAACAGCACTGACATCTGTACACACTGCAAACAAAACACTCATACATTATGGTCCTGTGCCTCTGTTCAATTATTCTGGCAAGAAATGATTAATTATTTATCTTGCTGTCTAAACACTCCCAATACCACCAATATTAGCATCACTCTGCTTGCTGGGAAACATAACAGACACTAATTTATGTGAAGAACCATCAGTGAGAAAACCATTAATAATAACTGGAAATGTATCCAGAAAGTTATCATCTTCTATCAGAAACAGAATCAATGAATCTGACGCATTCTGGACACCCTTCATCACATTACCACTGCAAAAAAAAAATAACAGTCTCAAAGATGTTGAGAAATAATAATTAGAGACCCCAGAGCTGTATCACATCCCACTTAACAAACACACACACATCGCTTCAATTGAATATTCCTTGAATGCCATCTATTGATAGAAATACTTTAGAGAATTGTCAGTTGGAGAGAAACTGATGTTATGTTTGGTGTAACTTAAACTCTCAGCTTTTTGTTTCAAGGTTATTACTGCTTTTTGTGCAGTAAAGTTCTTAAGCTTTCATCAGATTATTAAAGGAGATCTTAAGTTTGTAAGCTAAAGTCATTGGCTTTTTTCAATTGAATTTTTATGGTACATAGCTGCAAGTCTATCAGAGTTTGAGTCTGGAATAATTCCTGCTTAATGTTTCATGCCAGCTTACTGAAAATTATTAACTTGGGACTAATTAGTGGCTAGCTAGTCATTGATGTTTTTATCTGAATGAAAGTTCACTTCATGTCCATTAGAAAAGAAAATACATCATGAAAGGCAGAATGCTCTTCTTTAATGTCTGGGATTGACCACCGTGAATAAAGCACAGAGTATAGGTCAGTACTTTAGTATGCATAAGCACGTTCTCATTGAACATGCACAAAACAAGTGACATTTTCATGTCCATACATGTGTGTGCATGTGTGAGATTTTTTTTAGATTCTAAATGCAACACAGACAAATTTATTAGATACTTTTTTACAAGACCAAAAGTATGTGGACACCTGACCTAAAGTCTGTTGGCCTGTCCCAAAACCATGAGGCAAATTATTACCTTTACCACTTTGTTACTAACAAAGTGTTTGTTACATGTGTAAGCACCTCCCAGCTTTAGATATAGCTACAACTGTAGTCACTTTGGTATACACCTTCCAGTCATAGCAGTCAGGTGAATTTTTCATGAGATTTTAAGGTGGGTCTCCAAGAATCTATAAGGTAGGCATGGCTCTCGATGTTTAAAAATGGTGAAACAAGTTTGCAAACCAAAGCTGACATTTCAAACTTGTTTTAACTTAGCTGGACTGGGGGCCTACGTAAAGAACAATTGGCTGTTGATTGCAGCTTACTGTTCAAGTGTCCTTGAGATTGTGAAAGGCGCTATATAAATTAAACTTATTATTATTATGATTAGGGTGGGAAACGCCAGATAGGGACTCTTTATAAATCAGCTCATCTGATTGATAATTGATGGCGTTTGTCAAGATTGAGACACAAAAGTTGACTCGCATATGACCTTGCTTTGTGCAGGTGAAAAATGCAGTCTGCTATTGCACACCTGTCAGAGGGTCAGCTCTCAATCAGAGAGGGTTTCAGGATCATTGAAGAAGAAGCATATGCAATTGGGTAAAACTGGAGGCAACATAGGGAAAAAGTGAGAGAAAATGCATAAAAAAAATTATCAGTAGGGCTGGGTACAAAAAAGCAATTTCCAGCTAAATCTATTATCAAAACATTGGGAAAGTAAGATTTGTTTTATATTGTAATTGATTATACATTAAAAAAAAGACAATTTAATTTATAAAATCATTAGTTTAATATACTTGCTATAGTGTATAATGCCAAATGCTGAATCTGCATCAAACCATTAAAACAAATAATGAACCAAATCTCTGCCTGTTCTGTTTGTTGTTTTGTCCATTTTCTTAAGTGGTTGTGTTTAAATGTGAGGTAATGGTCTGGTGTAATGACACCACCTGTGTTAAATAGAGCACATAAACCAGCTGTGTGAAGTCATTAAAGGTCGCATGGAGCGAGTAGAACCTCTGTACTCTTCTGTAAATTGTACATCTACAATATTTAGCTTCTTGTTGTAAACACTCCAGCGACCATGCTACAACTATGCATAATTAAAACAGATACATGAACATACTATTTTTTTTTAAGTCAGAAGTTGACAGTGGTGAACTGAAACATTCTGAATTATTGATCGGAAGGTCACGTCCATCACCAACAACCCTGCCCCTTGAGCACATTCCTCAACCTTAATTTGCCTGAATTGCCTATTTGGCTTAAAACCCAGAACCCTGCAACCAGAGGCAAGGACTATATTCCACTCCTGTTTAAAGTGAATGTTGATTCATTAAAATGTTAAATCGATTTGAATTGTGGAATCTTTTTATCGGTTATTAACTGTCTTGTGGTGCATTCCAAACTTCTTTAAATTACTTAGTATTAGAGTAAAAATGTAAGAGATAATATTAAAAACAAACACATACTCTTGAAGCTTGTCATCCTCTGACAGTATGACAGTTATTTGCTCTTATAACTGCCCCCTAGTGTTCACTAGTGTGTATAAATTCCACTGTGTGTAAAGCACAGTGGTGAAAAAGAGTATTCTTCTATATGAAGTTACTAGATAATTTATTGGAAGGTCACTGGTTCAAGTCTCACTACCATCCCATTGTAGTGCCAATGCTTCTGAACAGAGTTCTTAATCCTTAGACAAGATGGCAAAATAAATGAAATAAAAACAAATCTTGTCTGGTCCATGTAGCACTTCAAGGGCACTACTAATTACTGGAAATAGTTCCTATTGACCAATTAATCAAAATTCAGAGCTATGCAATACCCTCTGGTCTGCTTCTAGCTGGTTAGGGGCTTATCCTACAGCAAGACAATCACCCGAAGCACACTTCCAGGCTATGTCTGAACTTACAACATTAAGACGGTTTGATTTAAATTTTGTAATGGCTTGCAACATGTCTTTTGAAAATAATTTTACAAATACAACACATTTCTGGAAACATTTTTTCAATAGGTAAAGAAAGAAAGATTCTGCTCTGAAAAGAATATCTTAAGGTGGCTACTTTATGTCAGATTTTTCAATGTTGGTTTAGCATTACAGTTGATTTTTGATTGTATGGTTTATTTTCAGAGTTCACTTAGACATTAATATAAACATTGTATTCATAAATATTGAAAGGGAATCGAAGACTGGCTGTTCTAAACCTAAGGAATATACTTTATCATCCTTGTGCAGATAAAAAAAATGCAGTAGTTGAGGGGTCTCCTTTTTGCACTTCTCAATCAGAGTGGGGTAAGCATTAGTAGATGAAGCTTAAATCAATTGGGCAACTGGACATGCTAAATCGGGAGAAAAGAGTGAGCAAATGCATTAAAAAGTAGTTAATACTAGTAATTACTTAAACTTAAATTACTTGATTGAAGGATGCTCTGCAGTAAATTAGAGTCTGTCCCATCCAAGCTATTTCCTGCATCACATTTGGTTGGTGCTAGATCCACCTTAACCATAATCAGCATGAAGCCTAAAATAATAAATAATAAAAACATCCTAGTGTTGGAAAACAAAGTTTAACTGCAGCTAAGCTTACATTCTTACAACAGAACTGACAGAATGTTGACAGTTCATAATTACTTCTGTCATAGCAGCTCATTCTGAATATTTAGTGATTGACATGCATCGCTGAAAGTTTTAAAAATGAACCACATTGTGCAAGTATTCTGATACTCAAATATAATGCTGCATAATTGTGAAGGCCAGACAAAAAAAACCTCATGGGCTGTATGAGTAAGCACTTGTTTAGTGGTGGTTTTCAGCACCTGCATTGCTGTGTCTGTTTGCACTTCATAATGCACTGACTCCTATTGAAAAATACGCCACGGTCCTCAGTTCACATTGATTCTTACCGTCCAGCCGGCCTTGTGATTGATCTCCTCTGCAAAAGCATTGATTCCTCTTGCTCTCCCTCCTAACCCTTGTGTCTGGAGACTACAAATGGGCCTTGGCCACTTTTCTATTGTTATAAATGAAGCTTGTGCTTCAGGCCACTAAATAAATGATGGGTCATTGGTTTCTGTCCTCTGCACACAGCCAGAGCGATGTTGACTGGTACTAAAGCCATGCCCTGCCCTGTCCAGTCCTGCTGTTTGCCAGTGTTGCTTTCCTTTTGTTTCACAATGAACCCACTCAACACAGTACAAGGGATACTTTAGTTTTAGCTGGAATGTCTTATTGTAGTAACTTAGTTCACACTTCACAGTTTCTCAATATGTCTCATTACAACTTCAGCAGTGGCTTTTTATGATAATCATTTGTACTTTTACAACATATTAATATATTAATATATATGCACATTTAAGCCTATTGAAAAGCTGATACTACATATTAAAGAATAACTAATCAGTATTCCAGGAATTTTAACATTTCTACTAAGCTTGCTAAACACCTTGTGTTGTATTGTTTGCAATGGATAAAACTGCACTAGTGGCTGGCTGTTGGCTCTTGGCACATACAATACTGAGAATATGATAATGTGTATATGTAAGGATGGAGAAAGCAATGGCAAACTACTCCACGTTCATTGCCGAAATACTTCATGGATCCATGATCCATCAAGTGACCGAGAGTCGGCTGCAACTAATCGGATAATCATCATCATCATCATATGTAAGGAGCCCAAGGATGACCTTATAAAGTGCTCCTCCAAATCCCACTGTAGGATTATTTTTTAATATTATTTATTTTATTTATGTATTTTTGCTGATGTTTTGCTCACATTAAAATGGTACGACGCTATGGAAAATGCTTTGCAAAGAAGTTACCATTGAAGAGTAATGTAATTTGTTTTTGAAATTCTTTAAAAATAAAGTTATGAAGTGAAACTGTTGAAGACGAATGTTGAAGAATGACATTTAATGCCATCATGTTGTTCTTGACATTCATCTGTGATAAATGAACATAATACTTTATTTGTTGTTGAAGTAGTCATAAGGCAATATTCTAAAAAAATTTCTCAAACCTTAATTGACTTCTTGATTTCAATGTGCATGAATTACTTTGTGGTCAGAAATAATAGGGCACTTTTTGTAATGTACAATGTCATGTTGTATAGCCTAAGGTACTTATGGATTTTCCATAAGGCTCTCCCTTGATTTATTTTGTCATTAGACAAATAGACATTCAATATACCACACGTGAGGTGACCGAATCAGTCATTATTAATGCAAAAATCAATAGCTTAACCTTGATTTCTGTAGCTTCATTTAGGGCAGTCTGTAGCCTTTCTTATTCATTGTTATCCTTTCAACAATAATTTGTATTGAATTTTGCAGGACTGGTTGGAAAATTGCCACAGCTGCCGTAATGAGGTTGAACACTAATGTAAATTAATAAAGCAATGCTTGCATTGCATTTTATTTTATTAGGGTTAAAATCAGATCAATTACACAAAAGTAAGTAAACTACATTGTAACGGACCTTATATCTTGCTTGGGATCTTGCACTAGCTGAAACAGGATGCTGTTTTTCAAGGAAAGATACCTCGAAAAAAATATTACCAAGAACCACATTTTGTCCGAATTCTGTTAAATTTACGTTTTCAGCATTTAGAAAACACTTTTATTCAATGCGACTTAAAGTTCTGTTACAGTATATTGTCCACTGACCATTCGATTACTAATCCAGTACCTTAACCACTAGGCTACAGCTGCCCTTAACTGAATACAATCTCTGCTTACACCATGAAAACACCCTTAGATTAGTTTTCCACTGTAGCTGATACTAAGGATGCTAGCATTGCACATTTAGCTTAGGCTTAGGCTTGTTTGTAGCAGCTCAGACACAAAAAGCTGAATCCTAATTCTTGGATTAGCAGTACTAAATATACAGTTGCTTCAACATATAGTATTAAAGTTAGTAGAGAGTGGGTGTGTCTGAAAACCTAGTGAGCTGCCATGCTGCCTAAGGTGTGAGGTTTCTATTAAGACATTGAACCTATAAGGCAGATTACTAGGTTTTATATGTACTACTTTGACAGCTATTAGAGTGATTGCATTACCACAGTTTGCTCACAACACTTTAAGGTATGTACGACATTAGGCAGACTTCTCAGGAGTCTGAATAAGATGGCGTAAAGTACTTCTATGTAGAGAGCTCATAGACTTTTGGCTAGACCAAGCCAAGAAAGGGTTTTATCCCATACTCCTGCCTGCATAGCTGATTTTAGACAGTTCTACTGCAAAATAACACTACTTACATTTTGCCAGAACTGCTCTCACAGGGTAGCAATTTGATGAACTGACTTGTAGGAAAGGTGCCAGACTGTACCAGTCCCAAGTTATTGGCACTAAAATAAGTCATGCTGAAGAGTGCAGTGTATGAATGTGGAGATTGCATTGACGTATGCTTGATCCACTGCCTCTGTTAAAAATAAGTACAACTTTAAACACCAATTAGAAAAGGATTCTTGTAGTGTGTTTCTAACTGCATGGCAGAGTATTGTACATGCTACACTACACCAGTTACTGGGATACTAGATTTGATCCTTAACAAAAACTTGCCTCAGGTGTATTGTCATTTAATAAGTGGGTGAAGTTGATGTATTGGCAACCTGTCCTTGCCTTTTTGATTGACATATCTCCTAGTAGGAGCCTAGCCCACCATGACCCAGAGCAAAACAAATCATTAAGTAGGGAATTAATTGACTTTTCCTAACTGTGTCTTACACACATTGTTTTGTCATTGATTGTGTTGAGGTGTTCTTGCATAAGTTAGTGCGTTCCCATTGTTTCATCCTAGACTCTGTGACAAGATGTAGCTGACAACATTATGGGTGTCCTTATTCTTTCACCATTCTCTATAGCACCTATTTGTTTTCACCAGTGTCAGTCAATAGCGTTAGGCTTTGCTTTGTTGCCCTGACATGTGTCATCTTGAAACAGCACAGAAAGAATGACACCTCTCTACTGTTCTGCTTCTTCACTTTGACTAGTGATGAGAAATATAGTCAGATCTTATGCTCGAATGGTTTATTCCCCTACCATAATGGTGCGTGTTTGGTTTGTGAATATGCATATGACACATCACAACATTCACTTTCTACTGTAGCTTGGGTCACACTTTGATCCTTCAAATAAGAGCAAAGCAAACACCCATATAAAACCCTTCCCCCCAAAAAAATAATAAAAAGGAAATAACATCACACAGAAGCTTAGATTTATGAACCATTAAAGCATATATGTTTTTTCATTTTAACACTCTGAACCTCCAAGACCAATCCTCTCAACAAAAGAGTTTAGATCTTCCCAAAGGATAAGCTAATACTCTAATTAGAACATATAAAATACTAAGAATCCACACATTATTAACTGTCCTAATTCGAATTAAAATATAAAATACTCACATAGACTAAAAACGTATATATTTTTGCCACTTCATCTTATTATTAACAATATAGCAATGCATTAAAGAGCAATATGTGGCTATACACCTCGTCTGATGTCATTGACGCTATACGCTTCATTGCCACGTTTTCCAGTCAAATTAAGCATAATTCTAAATTGTTTTGCATAGATTGTACCTACCACAGAAATAAAAGGGCATCCCGAATTATTAAATTTAATATTGTAATAACAATATCTATTAATAATTAAAATCAGAAACTATAATTGTTCCATATTAGTACATTATAATTATTGATGAATCAATAGCTAAGAATGTCAAAACATGAAGAACAAAGTACCTGGTGCTATTTGTGAATTTAAAACATCATTCTATCCATCAGTAATGCTTAGTACATAATGGCTTTGCGTTTTTGTTTTTCTTCTCTGTTTTGACTTATTAATTTACTGATTTATTATCACTACCCACTTTATGCTGTTCAGGGCAGCGGTCTATTACAGGACACCTTAAATGCGTCATTTATAAAGATAGGTCCTGAGATTGAATAAAAAAACTGTTGGTCTTTGATTGGCATTCCAATTTAACCCAAATGTGTTTAATCAGGTTTAGGTCCCGACAGTGTTCGGGCCATAATTTTACAACATACTGATGAAACTATGTTGTTATTTAAATTGCTATGTGCACAGTGGAATTGCCGGCAGGAGCAGGGTCAAATTTTGTCACAAAGTTAGAAATTATTGTTTTTATTCACCTGTTAGGAATGGGTGTATCTTAAATAAGTTTTTGTTTGTGTATCTATATATGGTTAACCCTGTAGTGTACTGTAGTCTTAGTAGAAAAAAATGCTAGTTAATACAAATTATACACACTGTATACTGTGTTGGTATGCTCTGGCTACTGATGCAGAATGGAAATTGGATAAGTTAAAGGTAAAGTGACTGATCAATATCAGGTGTGTGTAGAACAGACTGACAGATTGCAGAGGTAGCAGCAGATTAGTGTGAGCCTAGTGTGATCTTCAGATTGTTTCTCTCTTTCGCTCTTTTCTTTCTCTGGGCCTGATTGAAACTGTCGAGAGAAAGTAATGTCATGGGTGCATTAGTAATGCAACTCATCAAAACGCCCCCACAGTGCCATCCATCTATGACCACAAGCAGCAGGAACTAGCCCAGATAACACTGAATCGCACCTCGTGTGCTGTGAACTTCCTTCAAAATGACATGAACAAACTGAACTGCTTCTATCCACGTATGTCTTTATAGCTAGCACGACTCTTGGTGGTTAGAGAACTGGGCTTGGGATTGGAAAGTTGCCGGTTCCATTCTCAGAGCCGACAGACCATACTTACCAGAAGGATCATGTGTACTACCTCAAACAATTATTTAAATATATATATATTCTAAATTCTAAATTCATTTATAACCAAAGATGTGTTAAGGATGGCCATATTACAAAAACTGTTCAAAATATGCACAGTTGCAAGGGAATTTCACAGTCCATAATTATTATTATTTTTGTATTTAGGTATTAAAATATGTGGCACAATATTATAAAGTAACATGATTCTCTTATAAATAAAATAGCTTGAGCCTTTAAAATACACATTTTACATTTACATTTTCATCTCTTAGCAGACTCCTTTATCAAAAAAGAATACAGCACAGTTAGAGTATAGAGTCTGAGCAATGAGGGTCAAGTGCCTTGCTCAAGGGCCCAACAGCAGCAACCTGGCAGTGGTGAGGTTTAAACTGGCATCCTTCGGATTACTTGTCCAATACCTTAACTACTAAGCTGTTGCTGCATCTGCAACAACAGGCTACTACAAAGTTAAAGCCATACTTTAAAAAAACATCATCAACTTCTCTGGGCTCTAACGCATGCGCTTTTGTGTGCTGAAGGTCATTTCAAATGTTCTTTGGCTTAATTAGACTATCCTATAATATCCTAGTTGACAACAATACTAAGACAAAAGCCATGAAATAGAGGTGTTTTACTGGAAGCAGAACAGACAACTTATTTCCAAAGTCAACATTAATGTACACCAATCAAAACATTACAACCACCTGCCTAATATTGTATTGGTCTTAATTCTGCTGCCAAAACAGTTCTGCAAACTGTGAGGCACTGTATTCTCTCGCCTTTCTTAGCTTTAACTTCTTCCGCACAGACTGCTCTTACCCAGTCGTCTAGCCATCACAATTTGGCCCTTTTAATTAATTGGAATTAATTAATAAATACAAATTACTTTTAATTAAGTACATTATTGTTCAGAAACATTTTTACTTGGTTAAATATCCCTCTTTAAATTATGTGTATAACTTGTTGGTGATGGAGGTAGTAATGCTCAAAGATGTCTGCTCTTTTTATTTGACCTTTGCTGTCTTTCAGGGATGATAGGTATTGATTTGTTGTGCACACCCTTGTGCACTGATGCGCACACACCTACACAGCATGACCTCAAAGTGTCACATTTCAGGTCAGCTTTTTGAGCCGTGGCTTTAGCAGAGAGCCCTTTATCCCATCATCATTGTATTTAGCTGCTCTCATAATGATGCATTTTAGCCTGTGCTCTCTGCAATTCTAATAACCCTTACTCATCCGTTTGGTCCAAATCCAGTTAACAAGAAGACAGAGTAGCATGAGAGCATTTCCATGATGGAAGACTGAAAAAAGGAAAATAAATGTCAAAAAAAAAATTGCACAACCTGAATGGTCATTTGGATTGTAAAAAGGCTAAATGGACTGTTATTATGAGGACCTTTTGTAGATTGAGTGTACAGTGACCTGTGATGCACCTGCATTGAATTCAATTAAGAATCAGGAGGAGCTGGTGTGTGTATATGCGCAGCAGAAAGGGAACATTTGGGCTTTCATTGTTGTATAATACACACGCATACATAATTAGCCCTCCATAAATTGTACATGCACAAGATGCGTATTTGGCTGGGGCATGTGTCTGTATTAAAAGAGGTCGAGAAGCATGGCAGTAAAAATGTTTCTTGCAAATATAAAGGGAGTTCTGCCTTCCCTTAAGGATAAATATGTTTTATTAGTAAGAGACATAAAAAGATGAATGTGCAGATACACAAAGTCTTTGGCATTGTTTTAGTTTTTATTTTATTGCTCAATTTCTGCTGTGTCAGTATTTAATACAGTGTCGGCATATGTCAAGGATTTTAGCCCCAGGAAACTGAAATGTGTGATTGTGTTTTTAATTAGGTTAATGTAGGTCTTGTGAGCTACACTGTGCCCTTTAAAATAATAATGTAGTCTGACTTTGCTGTATTACAGTACTTCCATAACTTATAATGAGTTGTTTATTGCAATGTAATCTTGGTTAAAGCCCCTGCAGTCACTCTAAACGGGCTTTCTTGTATTTCTTTTAGAGTGTATACCACAAGGGTGCATGGCTCTACACCTTAAAATTATATTGGTTACCTGAGTAAGCAAATCTGTGAGTGTTTGGCTCTACCATGGAGTCGAACTCTTCATTGGTTTGCGTCTGCTTAGTATGATGTTTGTCACCCTGTACACACTGTGGCCTTGATCAGAGTAAAGTAGCAAGAAAATGAAATGGTACCATGCCATCATTCAGAATGTGACATGGATTGCAGTCATATGAAAGATGAGATTAAATGGTGAAACTACTGTAAATACTTTATACCATGGCAGTAATGGGGATTGACCCTTCAACCTTCTAATGGCTAGTCTAGTACCGTAACCACTAAGCTGCCACTACCCTGAAACAAGTCGATCAAAACCGTTTGCTCAGTTCAGTTCATTGTCTTTAATCCCTAATTAGGGTCAGGGAGCGGTGCTGGAGCCTATCCCGGCTCTTCAACAGGCACAATGCACAGGGTAACGCCCTGGATGAGGTGCCAGTCCATCACAGGCAAAACCGTTTGTACTTATACAATTCTTTTTTCTTTAATCTGGTGTAGCAGAGTTTAAATCATCAACAAAGCCTTAGTTTTAGGACCAGCCCAGACATTGCTGATCAGCAAATTCAGCTTGTTTTTAGGCTGGTTTAATTAAAAACTTACTTAAGACTTAAAGACTTAAAATAACTGTAAATTAAATTTTAAGCTTTGATCGTCGAGAATTTAATAAACACACTGAATAGGTATTTAGCACTGTTTGTAACTAGCAGAAAACATATTACGCAGCGAAATCGAAGATCAATGCCACAGTAAAAGCTTCTGAGAAGCCATGCTTTGTAATCATATTATAGGAATCACGTGTTCAGACTTGTATGCTTTGGTTTTTGGTTTTTTAGATGCTGTAGGAATATAACCAGGTTACATTATTTATTAAAGAATCAGAGCCAGTGAGTCCAGTGTTATATCGTTTCATAATGGCCTGTATTGTGAAAGCCACTGGAACTGGAATTTATAAATTGGTGAAATATGGAAAGAACTAAAGACTTGTTCTTGTTTTTCTACTTGTAATCTTGATCTTAATTCTTCACTGTTCATTGTTATAATTTGTCACGTTTTTGGATGTATATACATATAATTTATAATTTATAAATAGGATAGGAACTATACATTATAAGCAATAATAATATCTGAATAGGTGCATTTTCTGAAGATAATGAAAATGTGATTGTAGACGTGTGCTTCCACAGACATGAGAGGTTGTGTGTAAGAGACGATGGCTAAAACAGGGTTATTTGTAACTGTGGCAATTATAGCTTTTACTGACTGGTCTATGTGAATTGATGAGAGTGTCAGCCCTCCTTGATAAGCTCCAGCTGGACACGACTGGATTGGATGCAAAAGAGGAAAAACAAATGTTAAATATCAACACTATAAACAATATTTCTTTATGATAGCTTTAGATGTGGGCTCATTGATTTGAGAGAGTAGACTTGCTAATGCAGTAAAAAGTAAGGCTCTGAACGAGGCATTAAATGACAGCTTTCTGAAAATCTCATTGTCTAGCTTTTCACCCCCCATCTCTCTCTCTCTCTCTCTCTCTCTCTCTCTCTCTCTCTCTCTCTCTCTCTCTCTCTGTGTGTGTGTCTTAGACCTGTCA
>JAYDZG010000001.1:8650339-8665478 GCA_034509265.1 Microcambeva bendego | reverse complement strand
AAGTTGATATTGGAAGCAGGTAAAATGATTTATTAAAGGATTTGGGGCGAGTTTAACAAGGCCAATTTGTGATGGTTAGACAACTGGAGCCCTTGTGGGAGGTTCTCAGTCTGTAGTGGTCAGTAACTGTCAAAGAGGTCAGTGGAAGGAACATTGTAAACTGGTGACAGGGCCGTGAGTGGCCAAAGCTCATTGATGCACATGCCCATGCCGTACGATCCAACAGATGAGCTACTGTAGCTGAAATTGCTGAACAAAATAATGCTGGTTTCAGAATACAGATGTAAGTATACACAGTGCATCACACCTGCTGGAATACATTGGCAGCAAAAGGGGGAGCAACACAATACTAGGAAGGCGGTCATAATGTTATGCCTGATCGGCGTATTCGCTACAAAGGATTCCCTAAATGTCATTGTCCGTAATCACAATGTTGCAAGAAATAACAGTTTGGTTTTTGAAACACACAATACATGCTGAAATGTGTCTGTAGCTTCAGTTACAATCTGGGATTTGTGTCACCTTGACTACAAAATCACATTTTTAACACTAATTTTATCAGAAAAGAATGGAAAATACATGTAGTTAAAATAATATTTAAATGACATATTTGGTAGCTGTAACAGCTCTGGTCTTTCTGTACATGGTTCAATCAAATTGGTGCAATGGGATTATTAAGCCTTCACATGCTGCTACAGTAGGGTGGTTGGGTGTTATGATGAAAGGAACATTTCAGAGTTTGTTCAGGCTTTTGTCCTATCTGTATAGTGCAACATTTATTTCTTATTAACTCTGATCATGTATTTTCATCATAAAGCTATCATAACCATACTTTAAATCATACCTGGCTAATATGTCTTGTTACATGCACAACCTTTACAAATCAGTCGGGTTGCAAGGAACAATGCGAAGTATTCAACAGAAATTGCACTCTTTGTTGTTTTAAAGCACTGCATGAATCAAGTAATTCTCTGTAATCAGCCCATATTCTTCCGGGCCTTATCACAGCCTCCGACAGATTAAATTTACAGATTTTTATCTTCAGTCTAGCTGACATTGAGGGGTCCCGGTTGATCCCCCTTTTTTATTTTACAGTATTGATCCTGTAAGGTGCTGTGGAGAGATTTTGTTTATCACCTCAGAGCCTCATTACAGAAATTCCTTAGAGATCACTCACGTCTGATCTTTTTGTTCACTACATCCCTGAGCTTAGGGATTTCATTTTGTGGTTTCTTGTACAATTGCCACACAGATCACACTTTTAAGTTCACAGAAGAAGCCTTTCAGATAACTTTTCGGGAATGATGACACACCACAATCATCAGAACAAAACCTCCAGTACACTGCTGGTAACTCTACTTTTCTGCAAAGAACTCAAACACTGGACCTCACTGCCTTTCTGGTCACCACAGCCAAGCATCTTAGTGTTATTCTGGACATCAATCTTATATTTTTAGACTCATAATGTCTTTCTTTGTTCCAATATTTCCAGACACTACACAGCAGCACTTTTTGTTTCATTTCTATGTTACACTACCACTTCTGGTCAGTGTCACAGTAGCCATCCAAAGATCCAATACAGTTTAGGTCTCAGGATGAATTGACAGGTGCTACTTTTGGACCAGCTGCCAATAGTTCAAGCTCTATCCTAAGCACTAGGAAAACATCTAAATAGTCAGTCTGATGTGTGGACTGTACTACAGGGCTGACAGTTCACCCACACCCAGTATTTATGTTTACCCATGCCATTAAGATAAATTTTATGTGACATAGTATTCATCTTACAATATGAATTCACCCACTGATGTTAAAGCTGGGACATAACTATCTATAAAATACACGCCATTTAAAGTTTTGAACCGTAACTTTCTTAGGATGTTCATCTTTGCATTCTTTCTCCTCTGTGGTAAGCTCCTATCCTTGTCTGTTATCTTGCCTGACAGTTTGGAGGGTATTTCGAAGGCTAGGGTGTCCTCTGACTCCTGTGGCTAAGCTAATGAAAAATCTGTTGCAGTTATTTATAGAGCACTGATTAGTGTTTGCAGTAAAAATGTACATCAGGAATGTAACTGCAACTCTTATTTAAAACGAGCGTTAAATTACATCGTGGAAACAGATCAAACATTACTAATGAGCACTAATGAGCTTTCAGTTACTTTTAATGGTACTTGTGATGCTTCAAGTGTAATTCTTTATGTTTGTAGATTGTTAGAAAGGGCACAGTGATTTATAGTTGTAGTGCCCCTAAAGAATTTCCTATCAGTTAAGAAAAAATGCTTTGTATTTATTTATACACCTTTTATCTTTCCTTGTTCCCATTATTTTAGCCTCTGCCCACACACATTTTATTTCCTAAAGGTGAAATGCAATTTTATTTTATTATTCAGTCATTTTGTTTCTTTTTCTTCCAAAAGTCCTGTTTTTTATAATATATTTTTTATAATACTTTTTTTCTTTCTGTTTTACTTCATGTTCTCTAATAGAAACCAAGAAATATAATTAGTTACTTTTATTTAATCTATTTATTCTCCGTTGCCCTGTTCTTTTTTCGTGTTAGAATTAGTTTGCCTTCTTCAATCATTTCTATTTTATTTATTTCTAATGCATATTTGGAAATTAATATTTGCTGATACAAATTAAGCCACATAGAAATGAGGGCCATACAAATGCATAGCCTTTATTTCTTGCATGTATATTCTGACAAATGCATAATTCGCCAGTTTTTGTCAGCTTTATTTTAAGAACAGTGTAGCATGAGTAGCATTCAGGTACAATTCAGGTCTGTGTTTTTATAGAGTGGCTCTTTTGGAAACCGAGTACTGTTAGGTGGCATGGTCAGACGGAGTTGATCTGTAAGTGTCCTCTAAGTGTACCCTGTTCTGTCCAGCTACTTCATTTCCACTGCACATACTGATCACTTTGGCGGAGACGACTGGTTAAAATGCATTAGGATTGCTCCCTGAGGAGTAAATGTGCATTAAATGTCCACAGCAAATATTGGAAACCTTTCCCTTAATGCATCCTGGCATATTGAGATGATGGCTGTCAAATGGTGTGACAGTGTGTCATTGTGGCAACACTTTTACCTGGCATGTATGATGGCAAGATGTTTTTAGAGCCTGCAGATCCAGCAAGACTTGTGGGTGGTAATGCCCAAGCAAAGCTAGACAGGGATCTCTGACGATATAAATGCTGATGTATTAGTCTGAGCATGGATTTACATTTAAGAAATAATATAAATCTTATTTATACTTCTTTGCATTCCCATTTGAACAAGACAAAAAGCTGTTGAGTACTTGTTGCTGGTGCATCTCCTCTGATGATTGTTCTATAGAGGGTTTTACTTACTTGTGTCTGAGGCAGCTTTCATATAAAAAGTATTTTGCCCATTGTTTACTGTGAGGCTGTGTGCATATTGCTGTTAACATCTTTAAACCTTTACATGGTAAAGCAATCTGCTGGCTTTGCCAAGACTTGAAAACAATACTCTATACTGACAGTATTGGCAGTTTTTTCACATGCAATGCTGCATGAGTAATTAGTAAACAGGTTTGCTGTTCAAAATGCAAGCCCTTTCTTCCTTTCTTACAGCGTACTGGTCACCGTGCTTAATTTCTCTCAATTCCTCAATTCCTAAATTATAAACACACATTTCCTTTTGTTGTTGTGCTACAACACACTTAAAAAAGCTGTCAAAAATAAAACTAAGGTTATGTATGAAACACTATTCTTGAAGGTTCCACGTCTAGCAGATAAGAGGTTATCACTGTGTTAATTGTGTTGTATTTACTTGTGTTCTGTATTGACCCTGGTTCTGGAGAAACATTTAATTTTAATTAGTATTTCAAAATGTATATAGCTACAATGATGAGGAAGCCTATTAACCAGTGGACAGATTGGCATCAGAACTGGACCATAAAGCAATTTAAGAAGGTGGCCAGGTCTAATGAAACATGTTTTCTTTAACATCATGTGAAGGGCAGGGTATGTGTATGGCTTTCACTAGTGGAAGAAGCTCCAGGTGCACTATGGAGAAAAAAGGAAAGTCGGTGGGGGCAATATTGCTACGGGCAATGTTCTCCTGCCAAACCTGATATTCATGAAGGACTAAAAGCACAGATTTTCAACACATTTCCTTTGTGTTGATTCTGTTGCATGCCGCCTCCACAAAAAAAATTATTACATGTTGAACGTTGTTGATAAAAAATATGACCAAAATAAAAAAAATAATTACCATTGAGCCAGATTCACCTTTAACAGAATTCAAAGGGGTCAATGACACATATAAGGTTTACTTAGTATTACAATAAATTTCAATTTAAATTTGTAATAGCAGAGATACACATTTATATGGTATAAATGTGGAGATGTACATTTATATGTTGTTAGAGTTTCATTCAAGTCTATATGCTTGGATGCGATTTTACTACGTCTCTAAACTTGATGTTTGAGTTCATTACTCAGAGCTTTAATTGTCTTGATAAGACAGGAATTGCCCTTAGGATTTATTAACTGATGATTAATTTTAAAATATCAAGCGTGCTTAGCAGACTGTAGAAATAGAAATAAAATTATTAATGTCTACTAACAGACATATTAGAGAGCACATAATGTGAATACCTTTATTTTGCAGGGGTTGCCACTGTGGACCGTTATCCGCACTATGAATTTGCTTAGTTTAATATCAGGTGCTCTTCCTGACTCAACCATCCTTTTTTATCAGGGCTTGGGATAGGCACTACAATGCACTGGTTTGTACATTCTAGTTTCTCTTCTCTTCCTGGGTGCAGATCTACACAAAATGTTTCCTAGAATAACACTGAAAAACATTGACAAGAACTTATACAATTAAGCAGACTAAAACCGATTTAAAAGGCAAAACTACACAGTATGGAAGAAATAATCAAAATCGTAAGACTGTAACTATCTGTGCCATGGGTACCAGGGGTTTCATTTTGCCTCCTATTTGCTGGTGGCAATATAAAGTCAGGTCTAGCACAAAAAAGTGCAGTAAGTAATTCCATATGGACAGTAGGTTTAATGTAAGAAGAAAGACAAAGCTGTGACTTTACCCTTCTTCTATTGATTTTGAGAAAAGAATCAATGCAAAGTTAACAAACAGTATCTGAACCTTACTGAAAATTATAATCAATTCATTCATTCATCAAGATAGAGTAAACAGTCATGTACGTATCTGAAGGAGTTTTGAAGGTTGCTGCAATAGGATTAGTCAACGATGGAACACATTATGACAGTTAATTTGGGATGCAGTCACATAATAATGTTAATATTATTATTTTTTTTAAATTGTAACAATAATAATAATAATAATAATAATAATAATAATAACTAACTGGCCCTTGACTTTGTGATGATTGTTGAATGTGGCCCTAAAGAAAAAAAATAATTTACATTAATCGCCGATGTACACCAAAAGGCTTTTACTTTTACATTTAAACATATAAATGACCCAAACAGCACAGGACACATAGTACTGTTCTCAGTTGCCCATGGCACTAAAATGTATTTGCACTTTTTTTCTCTTAGTGCAGGTGTTTCCACAGTAACCCATAAATCTCCATCGACTCGCTTCTACCATTTTTTCTTACCTAACTGTGTCCTATAATGAGCTTTAACATATAAAGGGCTTTTATATGGAGAAATATCTTAATGATTTCTGTATTCCTTTACTGCTCGTACAAGCACCTTGACCACACAAGATCTTTTATCCCTTAGTCATGGTCAGTTATGGTAAAAACCTTTACATAGAGTAAAGCAGTTAGTCAATATTACTAAATAAAAATATGAGTATGTAGTCCTTTTCAATTAATATGTCTAATATGTCACTGTGCTCATAGGCTATTGCATAAACCATAATGGTGTAAATTAGACATTCATATCATGGTTATATATATATACCATGATACCAAAATGAATTACATTCATTTTTTTTCTCAAAATACACACAATACCTTAATGACAAAGTGAAAAAATATTTTTAAGAATTACATGAACATTAGTTTTCACCGTGTTTGCTCAATACTTTGTTGAAGCACCTTTGGCAGCAATTACAGTCTCAAGTATTTTAGAGTATGATGCTACAAGCTTGGCACACCTATTTGTTGTTGGAGTGTTTTATCGTGTTTGAGCTATTCTCTACAGATACAAACACTTCATCATACACATGCATCATACACCACTAAAAATTGGAAAAAAAACTAGCATGCCAACCATAGTAGTATTGCTTATTACTGATCACTGTATTTTTCTGATTCATGTTTATCTCCCTGCCTTATTTTTTATGTTGTGTTACTGTTTTACTTGCAGTTTCATAGGGGTCGCCATAGCAGATTGGGGTCCACATTGTTGATTTGGCATAGTTTTTACACCAAATGCCCTTGTTGTTTTGTGCATCCCTTGCAGACTGGGGAGTTCAGACTCTTCGAGCTGGTGTGCTAGTGAAAAGTCCCTTGTGTTTTATGTTTTATGTAATTAAATCTTTGCTATGAAAACTTTAACAGAGCACTGGGCGAACTGAAAAACATGATAACTTAAAAAATAATGAGCAAAATGATAAATGTGTCATCATTATCAGCCAGTCTGCAACCTACATACAGGCATGATAGGATATGTTGGAGGTTGGGGATGACCGAGACCCGGCTTTTTGATCAGCTTTTTGTTTCATTATTATTTTATCTCTTCTTTTTGACTAGGCAGCTTTTTGTTTTTTTGGCAGATTAACTTCAGCAAATCAGCTATAAATAAACCTTTTAGAAATTACAATTTACATATCTAGCAGTAAGGTAGGCCAGCAGGAAACCAGATCAACTAAAGAAAAAAATCTATAGAATGTTCTGATCCTCTCCAGTGAGCTTAATTTTCTGTTTTAGGTGCCTTTATTATTAAAGTTTTTAAAATTATTTTTATACATAATTTTGTCGTGTTGATGTTCCTTTAATTTTTAAATCCAGTTATTTATTTCTTTCAGTTTAAGGGACAGGCAAACCTTCATGTGTTTGAAGACTGGTGTGGCTCCTCTGTTGTTCAGCTTAGAAAAAACCTTCATTTTCCTCTCTTCCCTCATGTGAGTATGAGTTTAGATTTGTGTCTTAAGACTGGTTCACATTTACAAATGCAGTTAGCACAGTCTACCACATAACTGCTGATTACATTACTATAGATTTATTACTACTTTATTTATTCTTTATTTACTACTTTATTAATAATTTATTACTATTAAAATTTTAAAATAAATGTATTCAAAGTTAATTAATAAGTTGTGCCATGTACCTAATATTTTTCACCACTAATATCCTTCACATTTTTTATGGATTTATTTTGGCAATAAATACATTTTCATGCATTTGTACACTTAATTATTTAGAAAAATATAATTTATCAGTTTTGTAACATAAAAATCAGCAAAATTAACCTACTTATACCAAAGAAAACACGCTTGCATGAATGACAGTAAATACATATAGGTGCAACATGTGTACAGTGATACGAGCCGGTCTGTCGTAAATTTAATGGATATTACTTTTAGTATCGAGTGCTGTTATTTCAGAGAAGATTCATCTGTTTGCATGAACATGGAGTTTGAGAGCCTGTAGACATTACAACAACACACAGTTCCAATACCTCCCAATGCTAAACACAACTATTTCTACAACTACTAACTAGAAAGACAATTCAGCGTAAATGAACTGCTACAGTTTACTGCTTTCCAGCCAAAGCCACAAGCGGAGCTACGCTCTTTCCAGTGATTTTATGTGTTTTAACTGTAATTTATAGGCATTTATACTATTTTTACCCTGACCAATATTAACGGATTTTCCCTATTTGCGGGTGCTCGTGGAACGTAACCCCTGTAAATGTTGGCGTTTACTGTATTTTATTCTATTTTCCGATGGGGGAATGGTCCAATCCAAGGACCCAGGTTTGTGCCAAGCCTCTGTTTTCTTTGTTCCTGTAGGTTTCCCTGGCAAATTTGTGTAACCTCAATCATAAATTGGCTCAAGGAATGAGTAAATATAAATACACCAAAGATAATGAGACAGACTGGAATAATATCGTCCTATTTCAGTGCTTCTGGAAAAGTATTAAAGTGTTTAAGTCATGGACTGCTTTTGCATACTGGGACCAATTAGTTACAACAAAGGATACAAAAGTCAGAAATTTGGATGCCAAATTAGACAATTAATGATTTAATTGTGATTTATAGATCTAATTACAGACAGGTACTATACCTATTTAAACAGTTTGGTGAATGAGAATTAATAATAATTTAAATAATATGTTACCTAATAAATCCTCTTTCAAAGTCACTTTGATTATTTACTTTTTCCAGCTTGGTCCAATCTTCAGGTCAACCATGACTCTTCAGCATTTTAATACAGATTGTAGATTTATAATTAAATTAAAAGCAGACTTGTCTAAAAGGAAATACATTCTTTACTACATGTTTTCCTTTCAATGTGTACTTATTTTTAGTTTTAACAGACATTTTGCATTTGTAATTGAGAGTATATACATTTTTATAATGATAATTAATGGTAAGTAAATTGTTTGTTTTTATGCTTGCCTTCCCAGATGAGAACCATAGTGAAGAAACTGGCTGTTGCCCCAAAATGGAAAAACTATGGTTTAAGAATATTTGGCTACATTCATCCATATAAAGATGGTAATTACCTATTTAAACAACACTCGTATTATCCATTGACATATTCACTGAGATATATTACTTCAAATAATCACTGTTCACACATGGGTATTTACAGACATAAAATATACCATAAAAAAAATAAAATATTACATAATAATTGTGGACTAATAATTATACTAGACAGACTATGTGGCAATATATTTGTCAGAGCAGTAAGTCTTGAAACTTAAAAACACTTAAAACAAACTAAAACACTAAACACTAAAAAAAAAAACTTAGCTAGCTTGGTCATTAACTTGAAAAATGATGAGCAAAATGATAAATCACTATCAGCCAGCCTTAATTGAGCCATCCCCAGTATGTCATTTGGGATGGCTGAGGCCTTGCAATGGATTGGCACCCTGTCCTTTTGTGCCTAGTGATTCTGATTAGCCAAATCCACCACAACCTTGACCAAGGAAAGTCCTGGTGTTTTTTTCTCATTATTGTCTAACTAGGCTGTTTGTTTATGTGGTGTAATAGTTTAACTTCAGCGAAGCCGAAATAAATATATACAGTGAGACCTGATTCTTGCACTCTACACTTATCTCACTTTCACACCTGCAAAAAAATACATAGAGCAACTCAACTATAGTTAGAACATTCCACATATTTTTTAAAATTATTTTTATTTCTGTGTCTTGTTTTACTAGGTGACTTCCAGTTTGCTGTGGCTTCTGATGATAACTCAGAGTTCTGGCTGAGTACAGATGAGAGTCCACTCAATGCCCGGCGATTGGTCTACGTGGGCCAGGTTAGTCTTCCAGTTCTAACTACCACTGGTTTACCCTCTGTGTCATGTAAAAGAAATACACTTTTATGCATTTTCCCCAACTTTCCTTACATGCCAGTTGTGTCCAATTACCCAATGGGATTATCCTTCCCCACTACTGATGTTGACTTCCAGTCCAGACTAAAGAAAGGACTGACTGCATCTGCAAAGGCGAGTTTGTATGTATACCAGTTTTGTGAACCGAGAGTCACACCCTGATCCCATTATCTTTCGTCTCTGAGCAGGTGACAACAATCCGCCAGCAGAGATCGCAATTACAGTTATAAGAAATCCCCCGGCACCCATCCAGTGAATAAGCCAGTAATTGTTGACTTAGACACCCAGCCTGCCAACAGCAATACTGAGATTCAGGGATGAGTTCTCTGAGATCTGTACCACCTGAATGACCTACATCCACACTTTATATTTAATGTTGCTTGCTGCAGCTGTATCTATTTACTTAAATACAGCATAAACTCCATATGGAACTCAATATGGAACACACCTGCACTATATTTAATCTCAGTATAAAGAATAAAGGGAAAAACTCACAAATGGGTGGGCTGGTTTATTTAAAATATTTTCCAGTCCACCCAAGAAGGATGGGTCCTTACTGAGTCTGGTTCCACTTAAGGGTTCTCCTTGAGTTTTTATCTTGTCACAGTTGCCCTCTGCTGGCTGAAAAAGAAGGTTTTGGTTCTGGTGGTCCTAAACTCTGTAAAACTTCTTAGTGACAATATCTATTGTAAAAAGCGCTATACAAATAAATTTACTTGACTTTACTAGAAGAAAATCCCACTGCTTCACCTGAGTGTTTTTACCAATGGTTTAGGAGTTCAAGATTTAAATATACAGAAATGGGACCTGAAGAGGTGCTGAGTGCAACACATTGGTCTATTTTCACAACTTGCACCTGCGTCATTGAAATAGCAAAAGTGTTTACATCAATGGGTGAATATATTAACACCAACGGGTGTGGTAGTCTTAAATACGTTAATTTTTTTCATCTAGTTTTTTTCCGATGTCAGTCAAAAATTTTAAAGTGTAATGGAGGCCCTTGTGCAGCTGTCTATTATGACCAGATTTAAAGACTTATCTGTCCCACTGGCATGCCCAGACTCACTGTTGACACAGGCCATGTTTGAGGATGGAAAGGGTAAACTGTATATTACATTCATGTTGTATCTTAAACGGTCATTGTGTGTCAGTTGAAAAAACTGAAAAGACTGTCAACATGATGCCAATTAACTGCAGGGCACCACAAATTTAAAAAGTAGCCTGTTTACAACTTGTTTTTGGATGACTGGAGGAGAAAAGTCATACAAAAACTTGGAGAAGGTTAGACTCTTATAGACGATGACCAGGTAAGGATTAAACAACTTTATTTGCTAAACACTCAGGGGATAGATATAAATTGTGTCACTGTCATTACTTTGCTGAATTTTAATGTTTATAGTTGGTGAGATAGCTAGCAATAGACTTGGAAAGGTCATCCAGCAAATTAAATCGCTATCCAACTGTTATTGCTAAAAACCTAAGTTAATTGTAGAAGCTGATTTTAGATCAGTGTTTAAAATTGAAATTACTTTTACAGAGCTGAATTTAATATCAGCTAAAAACCAAATATCTGCTGTTCTGCTATCTGCATTACAGGCAAGGTTTTTGTCATTAATCACCTATTTATTACTTAGTTACAGCTATTTTACAGTAAGATGCAGAAGATTGGATAGTCTTTGTTGATACTACTGCCAGTGTAACGTTCAGCGTTGCTACTGTACACTTCTGTGTGGGTTGGCTGGCAGGTTGATTCCACTGTGTTTGTTACCAGTGTAAAACATTTTGAAAAGTGAGAAAAAACTCTGAATAATCAGCTGAACTGTATATTTTATCCTTTATTTGATTCAGTTATGTTTTAAACAATTCAGGCTTATGAATAAGCTGGAGATTGAGGCTGCACAACACAAACACGCACGTCTGATCGGTAAATCCATCTCCTCATTTACATGTACAAGCAGTGCAGAGAACATGACCTTTAGCTTATCCTAGGGGAAGATATTTAATATCAGATCAGTGCAATTCAATCTGAAATGGCTGCACTAAAACAAATTAGTGTTATGCTAAATTAGGCCAATGGCATAATTAAATTTGACTTGATTTAATTAAAAGCAGTCTGATTATTTAAATTTTTGATAGCTGCACTACCAAAATACCCTCGTGGATGTGTTGAGAGTGATTATCTCAAAAGGATTTTGGAAGCTAGCTTATCTAATAATGTTGAATCAGAGTACACCCTTGTTAAAGTCTTTCAGAGATTTTAGGCTCTGAAATTGCGGAAAAGTAAACACCACTTCATATTCACTGTTTTTCTACCAAAGCTTGCGTTAAAATAAATTGAGATAAACAAATATGCATACAATTGTAAATGTGAGATGGTAAATTGGGACTGAAAACCCAAAGTTCTCCCCACTTCTGTCACAACTTCTGAGATAAAACTTCAAATCATGATGCTGCTATAACCATGTTTCAACGCAGGCAGGTATTTAACCCAGTCAGCTCACTGTGCTTCACAAATAATTACATTTTTGTATTGTCACCTGTCTTGAACCACATAATTATTTTTTCAAACTCATTACTATCACTACATTTCCCTCGTCCCAGTTTTTTTTTAAATGTGTTACAGGTCTGAAAAGCAGGAATAGTGTATTAACAAAATATTGTTATTGTTGTATTTTTCTTAATAAACATCATTTATTTGACACTTGATTATGCTGATCCACAGACGGTTTCTTGGAATCCCTTGCTTAGGTTTTAGGATGACAATCTAGATTGCCACAGCTGAGGGTGGATTGCTTTTGTTAATGAAATTGTGAAGTGAAATAATAATAATAAAAAACCCTCATTTTCATAACATTGTGAAATGTATAAAAGTAGCATTTCATGCCCTGAACAAATTCCTCTTGCATTTTCCTTTTCCTCCAAATGCCTGTCTAATCAGATCCGCTCTGTAATTGTCATCCCCACAGACACAAAATTTTGTTACTTGCTAGGTTCTCCTGACAATTAAGCCCTTTTCTTAAGTATGACTTTAATCAGACTGCATGGCCAGAAGCCAATGGCTAATTAAATTTCCCTCGGGTGATCAGCCTGATCCAAAAGAGGAATAAAAAGTGCAGATCTGTGAGCAAGACAAAACTGCACAAAACAACATTTAGCTGTCGAGCCAGAGGCCTCTGTGAGTGTGTGTACAAGCTTTGATGCAAGGTCAGTGTATTGATCATTTCTGCTTGAGAGAAGTTGTTGTGCGCACACACACACACACATCAACATTCATGCACCCGCAATTGAGGATTCAATATCCCTCCACTGAAGTGTGATCAATCGAAAAGACGAGTTGGCACGTGGCTCTTTGTCTCGCTGAATAATTGCTGCCTGTCCAGAATTCCAAGTGATTTCCTGTAGACCCCGAGGCTTCTCACAGAGAAATCCAGTCAGAGAGAAAGTGAACAGTGCCATGTGGCACCAAGTCGTCGACGGCTCTGAAATGGAGAGCTGTCTGGAGGGTGTGCGTCTCAATAGACTGGTCTCTGTTTAAAATAGCATGGCTCCTGAGGCAAACATTCTTTTCAATTCCACAAGTGCTCCTCTGTAAAAGGGAAAAATAGAGTGGAAGCAAAGAAACACCCGGCTTACAGAGAAAGAGCGCGAGCATGAAGGGACCAGTATTTTTTATGTAATAGTTATCTGGCTTTACTACTCTTGAAATGAGTTTTCTCATTCCACGTTTGGGAAAAGTTCACATGCCTTACAAAATAAAATGAAAGGGCAGCTCTGGGTTAGTTGTTTCAAACCACTGTACAAAAATACTTTCCAATGCAAAGCAGTGCTTGTGAGAGGTGGTTTGTTTTCACACCTACATTCATTCCTCTTGCAGATGCTTTTAACCAAAAAATCTATGAATTCACTGTTTTACCTCAACTTTATCCTGACTACAACAGCTACTTTTATGAAAAGGCTTCTCACTAGACAAATATTCAGCCAAAACAGCATTTGTATTGCATGGCTGGGCAAGGAAGTCTCCAGTTGATTTTACACAAAGAGGAGTTTGCATGCTCTCCCCATATCTTTGTGTGTGTCCTCCTGGAGCTTCAGCTTGCCCCGACAGTCCAAAAACATGCAGTCATTGGAGACACTGAATTGCACTATAGATTAATATCTGTGTGTGTGTGTGTGTGTGTACCCGCCCTGTGTGTAACTGTGTGCTTTGTGAAAATTTTAAATGTCTACCCCGTCTACCCTAATTGGACAAGCGCTTAAGAAAGTGAGTGAGTGAGTAACGTCCTCAATGACTTTTTCAGTGTAGTCCTACTGAAGACCCACCTGAAACACATGAGCTATAGATACAAAGATTAGTTTATAGAAAATAAAAAAATAATTGAAGATTAACAGTCAAGGAACAGACAGTACCTAGGGTCTAAGAAAATAGATACATAAACAGACACAACTATGATGCTCAGGCACCTTTTTTTCTGATGTTACAGATTTGCTAAGCTAAGTACAAATTATTTCAATCATGGTCGAATGCAGTAATAAAGTACAAGATATATTCTAACCATTGCCTCAGGAGCACAGAAGTGTTTTATACTATATACCAAAATATTTTGTCCTATTTTGATCAAGTTAAATATTTACCTAGAAGTGGAAATGTACTGAAATGATTTCCTCAAGAGTATGAAACCCGTATGTGTTCAATCAACAGATCTGCTCCTAATACCAGCTAGAATACAAGCTGTACTTGGCAGCAGAATGAATTCAATTTGGCTACAATCACATCTGTGTGTTTATGCCGACAGCGGTGGAAAGTGTGTGTGATGTTCCAGCTAAAGTCCAGCTAATGATGAAAGTGCATGTGAGGGCTTAGTGTGGCCCAGGACCTTTGATGAGAATTTCCATAAAGTAACAACAAAGCAGCCTCTGAGAGAGAACCTCTGCTGCATAACATATGCATCACACCATGAGATTGCCCGATGGCTTATCCAAGTGTAAGACGTTCATTAAAGCTCTCAATTGAAGATTGTTAAAGAGAAACACAGATTGCCATGCTGCGATGGGATCTCAGAGCTTCCTGTTCGGTGGATGAGGAGAGCAGGGGCTTTAATTAGAGTTTCAGTTACTTTGTCTCATGAGGGAGGAACTTAACAAGGGCTCTCCAAATAGAAATCAGCAGAGGATACACAGAAACAGCATTTTAGGTCAGTTTCAGAAGGAACTGACATTACAACATCATTTGGCATATGGCTGACGCTGTTTTGCATGGCTGCTGTTTTGACAGGAGCATGCATGCTGACAAAGCAGCAGACAGCCAGATTTTATTTTTATTTTCACCAACTGCATCTAATTATGTTCATGTAACATTAGTTTATGTTTGAAAATGATTGCAACACACAAAAATGCAGTATTACATTGATTTTATTGATTATATGAAGTTTGGACAATTAGGATACTAACTGCATTAGTAACAGTTTTACCAATGGAATGTAGTAGTATTGTAGCACTGTTGTACTTTGTGCATGATTAGCATTGTCTTGCTAAAATTGCCGAATATATACCAGAAACCATGTTCCCCCCCAGACACCCCATAATGCCCTTTAGGTGTGTGCCCTGTT
>JAYDZG010000001.1:8608212-8618623 GCA_034509265.1 Microcambeva bendego | reverse complement strand
ATAAACATACAAGCAAACATTAAGTATGAGTATATTGGACATATGCAACATTTGAGCCCACTAAAATTTTTGCACATGACATAAAACTCTTTTCTGAAACTTGTGTATTTACTATCACTTCAGTAGTAAAAAAAAATTTAATGCTCAAATTGCTCTATTAAAAACAAATGACATCACTTTTCTACCCACCTTCCTTCAGAAATAATTTTTTCCCGGTTTTGTACCATTTTATTTCACATCTCTAAATATCTCAGACATGACCAATTACTACTCTCACTGTTTTCAAGCAAAATATGAAAGTGCAGAAAATTTTGATGATCCCTTTTTCATCTTCTTTAATGTAGATTTTTGTCATTGTTAGAAATGTTGTCAAGACAAAATCATTCAAGCCATTTAATTTACAGTTGTGTTGTGTTTATGCTTCAATTCCCACTGTGGGCTTAGGGAGCTGGAAGAAAGGAATTGTGGGACAGGAGTTGCTAAGCAACCTCTGCTAGCCCCAGTTTTCCAATGCTTAACCCTGTCCTCTCCAGGGGTGCAAGGAAGCATTTCACTCACAAAATACAATAAATTCGCATTTGCTTTCTGACACGCCATGCAATGATTCCGAATACAAGCTCAGGTGACTCTTCATGGGTCTGATTTACTGTATAGTGCAGTTAAACTGGCATTTCTTTGATCATTAACCTCTGTGACCCTCTCATCTGGTGTTTTATTGCTACTGGGATGGTTCTTCATTCTGACTGAAGTCTGTGCTAACCCTGCGGTGACCCTTATATAGTTTATACATATTACAAACAACAACCTCGGCTCCCAGGATCTGAAAATGTGTCAGACAAGACACAAAGTGTAGGCTGCCTTGGAACATGGGTTCTGAAGACCTGGGTTAAATTTCTGTCTGTGGTCATATCAGAGATGGATTGTTGTTTTAATATTCCCTTAGGTGTGACTGAATGAATAAATGTTTCCTACCTTGTGCCAGTGTTTAACAAGTGGCATTGAAACCAGAGCAATCCTGAACAGTATATGCTAGTTAATGAAAATAATAAATGAATGAATCAATTTATGATAGCTAATAACTATATGCTGTTTATTGTATGTAATGTATGATTAAAAAGGCTAGCTACTTGGAAGATGGATGATGGTTAACACAAGCTTTCTTTTTCTCAATGATTAATCATTGCTTCACAACACTTCTTTGACCAAATCTTCACAACATTGCATGGCTGCATCCTTTACAGTCCATTACAGAGGCCAATGCCCTGGTCCATGCCTGGTTCCAACTAAACTCATCAGCAGGATACAGTACATCCGAAACTCAGCCATGAGAGTCCTCACTTCCGATCTCATCATGCATGAAATTCGAGATTCAGCTTACATTGAAAGGTCTCCTTGGCCTGGCTCGAATTTATCTTCAATACCTGAGACATCTGTACATTCCCTCGAGCTTCATAAGGTCTTCCGGAGGAAGGTTTCTCTCCACGCTAAACTGTCCTCTAAACTATCCTCAATGGGTGGCAGATCCTTCAGTGTGGCTGGAACTCTCTGCCTCAATCCCTATGTGACTGTTCTTCTATCAGATAGTTTAAATCTCTACTAAAGACTTTTCTTTTCAATCAGTATTTTGGTTCTTCTCCATTTGTAAAGTGACCTCGCTATTACAACCAATGGGATGAGGTGGCAAAACACAATAGGGTTTCTACTAATTCGTGTCTCCCTCTGTATACCGAAAACAGCCTCGAATTTGCAAATAAATCACATTTGTACATGTTTATACAACTTAAAATTCAGTGATAATTTATTTACATTTGTTTCTCTGTTTTTGTCTGCCATATTTGTGAGAAAGGATGTTAGGGATTAAATGCCGGGATGGTCTTCACTGCTTAGAAAGCATTAGATGCTCCCTCATTATTCAGTCATAATGTAGAGAGCACAATGGGTTTTCAAACAGAGCCTGTATATGGTTGTGGCTACTTTTTAATTAAAACTTATCAAATGCACCATCTCCTTAAAAGCAGCTGCTATTGCAATTCAAACCTTAATGTGTTTATTGCACATTTACATACTTTTACTTACTAAATGTTAATATACCATTCACACTGTCTGAACTTTGATCACAGCAACACAAAATAAAATCTGAAAGTCAACACAACTTGGTAGAAGCTGATGATCTTTTTGTACAGCTGGTACTTTTGTTTTAAATGTTACCAGGCAAGGGCACCCAGGTGTCGTAGTGGGATAATCTAATCCACTATTGCACCAACACTGGGGTTCTGAAGTGCTTGAGTTCGATTTCAGTTCTGCTACCGGTCGAATTAGCACCCCTAGCAGGCACAATTGTTACAAAATTGGCCTTATCTGTGGATGGGGTCTTCTACACTGTGTAAGGACCATGATATCCAGCCTCGCTGCAAATCCACCAAAGTATGGGTGTATAAGAAGCGCTTAAGGGGACTGCACATGAGTTGAAAGGAGCATGGTGAAGGCAAATATAGCCTCCAGGGTTGTGATTGGGATAACCAGCTGGAGAAACTAACTGGTTATGCCAAAAAAGGGAAAACAAAAATATAATGGAAAAATATTAGAACACTTCATCCTGGTACAAGGAAACCAGAGAACTCAGAGAAATTACACCCAAGCACAACGAGCCAAGTGTTAGGATCAAACTCACTTCATCATCTGTGCTATTTCACAAAAATTGTAGAGCTTTACAAAAATGGCCTTTCTTTTATTGGTCACACATGATAAAACAATTAATGCACCATGTGAAGCCTCAATGGACTTAGTGATGATGTCTTTTCTCTTTATTACATTCTTCAATTAAATCAAAAGTGTCATGCACATACATCAGTTCTCCTTAGAGAGCTTGGATGGATGACGGATGTTTGGGTGTAGGTATGGATGAGTGAATCACTGGACTAGATATTTGGCTGCATTGATCGATGGGTACAATTAAGGATTTAAAGATTGAAAGTGAGCAGACATTATTCAGTGAGCAACATAGTATCTCTCTTTTTTCATTTGATTCATTTGGGCTTTTTATTAAACCTTAAATGTTAACATTTAATTTAAATTATTTCTGACAGTAAAATATCATCAAAAGTAGAAACTGAATCTCCTTTTTTGGCTGCTTCTGCTATTTAGTCATTTGCTCAAAAATAAATGCATTGGAAATACTTTCACATTTTTCCCAGAGGGGAATACCAAAGCCATTTTGCTGCTAATGTTACCTTGATAAATTGAATATCTTCAGTTCTATGGATAAAGAACTAAAACAGGACACACTCTCACTTTCTTGTATTTCTGTCTGTGTGAAAGATGAGAGCAATCTCAGGATGAACAGTGTGGATCACATCCCTCAGACACTGGCCAGCCACAGTCAACTCCCGGTGGGGACACGGGGCAGCAGGCAGCATGGCGCCGACATGTTGAAACCAGACCCTCGTGACTATTTTTTTAGAAGTAAGTGTTTTTATGATCCTTATACTGTCTGTTCAATATTGCACTGAATCTGTAAGTATCTTTCAACATCTATATTTCCTTTTTAGCACCAACAATCGACCCCTCACGACTGGAGAACGTGCTGCCCTCCTGTCTGTATTCTCCCACATACGTCGTTAAAGACTTTCCCATCGCCCGCTATCAGGGTCTGCAGTTTGTAAGTCTGTTATATTATTTTTTTTCTCATTCTTATCACCTGCATTTGTAAAACAAAGGACATGCTTACTTGCATATGTTGTAATCAATTTTATTATTGGTATTAAGCAGTGCTGACCTCATTTGGCTGATATCCAACAGTGCAAGTAGTTTGGACAAGATTCACTCATCAACCACTATTAACAGTATTCATGTTCAGTATTAACAAAAGCAAAGACACCCACACATGACATATAGCCAGGGAAGCTCTGTTATTACTTAAGAGCAAGAATTAAGGTCTAGAGGTTTTACACACTTTGGTTACGTTTGTGAAGTTATGAAGTGTTTTGTTTATCTTATGCCTTTGGACTGGGAGAGGAAACCAGAGCTTCCAGATGAAACCCACACAGTCACTTGGAGAACATGCAAACTCCATGCAGAAAGGACCCATTTGGGATTCAAACTCAAAAGTTTTTTGCTGTGAGGTGACAGTGCGACCCATCAAAACACCCAATACATTATTATAGCATTCATTTCCTGTAGGTTTTAATGTCAATGACATCAGAAATTACATTTTTTTAAAAAAAAAAAATCAGCATTAAGATACCCACTCTGTTCCTAAAGGTATCTTTGCCCTATTTACCATCAGCTCATGTTTTTAAAAGTTTCAACCTAAAGATATGGAGATATTTTGTGTTTAAAATGTAATTACACTGGGTGGGGATGGTAGTGGCTCAGTGGCTAGCACAGTCACCTCACAGTAGGAAGTCCAGGTGCAGCAGACCGGATAAAATTGCAAATGGAGGACCCCAATGGACCGCATTTTAGAATAATTAAAGCAAACAAGATCCAGCTGGCCACATGAGTGACACAACAAATGGACAAAATAGTTTTTAATATGAGTAATTCTAACTTATATTCTAACTGACATTTTATTCTAAGGATTCTATGGGTTTATTTTATTCTAAATATTTGTGTCTTATTTTATATTTTCTGTTTACAGAAACAAAACATTTCCTTTCAGTAAAGCATTAAGTGTCTTATCTTTTTGTGTCTTTCATCAGGTTTATTTATCCTTTGTGTATCCCAATGACTTCACTCGGCTTACCCACATGGAACGAGAGAACAAGTGCTTCTACCGAGAGTCACCTATTTATCTGGAGAAGTAAGATGTAAAGAAATGTAAACATGAAAACATTTTATATGTAGAATATACACACAATGAAACAAACAATAGCCTAATAGCAATTAACCAATTACTGACATGTTTCACTGTAATCGATACTGGATACAAGGCAGTGTATGGTATGCACAGATTATTGATCTGATGAGAAATGGTAAGCTTACTTAATTCAAAAATAGTCTTTGTTGTAATAGTACCTTTTTTCTGCATTTTTCAGGTTTGGCTTTTACAAGTACATGAAAATGGATGAGGAGGAGGATGACAGGCCATTCTTCTTCCCTAACCCTGATGGTGTGTGTGTGTGTGTCTGTGTGTGTGTGTGGTTTGAATTTTTTATTGTAGCTGACTCAGTCCAGTGATCCAAAAACAAAATCAGCTTTATTAAAGTGGTGTTTATTCGGGGCATTTCATTAGGGCATGGCACATTGATACAAGCATAATGGCCTGAAGCCAAAAATCAACTGGCTCAGACTGATTTTATATTCATTTTAAGGATGTGCAGATTGCCTGGAAGGACAATTAGTGAAAAACTGCCACTTAAAGGTGTTTGAATGGAATGTGTTTTATGTTCTACATTTAACTATGCAGTATCCAATGTTCTTGGTTATATTGCACACCCACTATCCCTAAAGCAGTCCTGTTCACTCAGTGTGCTTGCTTGAGAATATGTTGTTTTGAGAATGTTTTTTTATTTTAGTTTAAAATTTTATTTAGCAGTGTCCATTAGATTAGAGATTTTCCAAAGACAATAAAAGCTGTGCATGCTAAATAGACATTACATTGTAGAGCTTTTTCATTTTTTTATTTAGTAAATTAGTGAAAATTATCTTGTAATGTTATAAAGAAAATCCCACAGAAGAATTTGCACTGTCTGGTGAATCTTATTTTTTCATAATGTTGATGGCTGACTGTTTGTGCATCAGAAGATTGTTGGTTTGATTCCTAGACCTGACAGGTCATGACTTAAAAGCCCTTGAGCAAGGCACCCAACCCGTAACTGCTCCCCGGGCTGCCCAATGCTCTGGGCATGTGTGCTCACTGCCGCCTAGTGTTCATTAGTGTGTATGTGTGTTTCACTGCATGGATTTCGTAAAAATGTGGAGGACACATTTCACTGAGTATAAAGTGGTGAAAAAATGTGTTTTAAATTTTTAATTCTTGTATGATGCTTTTGGCATGGTCTTGTGGGAATCATTGGCTTCTGGCATTTAAGAGAATTTTACTATTACATATAAAAGCTACCTAAACATTTTTGCAGACCAAGTGCACTTATTTATGGCATTGTGAATGTCTGTGGATAATGTGCCCTGCTACACAACCGAAATGTATTTAATAGTTAACAGAGTGAGGAACGTAAGAAAGAGTTTAAGGACAAACTGATCCATGAAAACTCTACATCAAACCTTACAGCATCTGCTGCTAACGTTCAGCTGTCAGATACCACAGACTCCTTCAGAGGTCAACTGTGTTTAATGTACAGTATTGTGTAGTATGAAGACAATATGAACCTAAAAATGGGTGGTGTAAATGTGGAGTTCAAAAACACTGTGTAAGGACAGAAGTGGATCAGCCTTATCTGAGAATCCAACAAAAAGAGAGGAATAGGGGCTGAGGGATGGGCACGGGTCAGGAGAGGCATGGACCTGGCAAAAAGACTCCTCAAATGCATCCCCAATAACAGAAGACCAAAAATGTTTGAATAATGTTTAACATATGATTGGCAGTCAGAATAACACTTCACGGTAACACTTCTTCCTTTTTTAAATAGATTTTCTTGAAGAGGAGGAAGGTGTAGATCCTGAAGATGAAGCTGAGTTTGTTGGCACTCCACCACCAAAGAGAACCACACATCCCAGCCAGGCGAGCCACCCCTCCACCCCTACCAATAAAACGGGGTCTGTATCAGTGAGAACTGAGAAAGGGGTGCCACCAAAAAAACAAGCTCTGAGAAAAGAAGAGAGACTCTTTTTCCACAAAGACGAGCAAGTGGCTGAAGTACAGAGGAAGCTGGTGGAACCAGATGAATCTGATGGACAGGAGGAAATTAAAGAGGCAGTAGAGTCTCAAAATGTGGTGCAGAGTCGATCTTTGTCATGGGTGCAGAAGCAGGTAAAAAAACAGGACCATGCACCGAAACTGAGCAAATCCTCTTTGCTGTTCCCTAAGAAATCCTTAGCATCTCTCACAAACAGAGCTAAGCAGCTCTTGTCTAACTCTGCACGCACCAGCCATACCACAAACGACCACAAAAAAAGCCATAGCGTTAGCAACAAGGAACGAAAAAAGGACAGTAAAATCTACATCACACGACCCCATTTAGCCAAGGGAAAGAAAAGCTCAGTCTCATATCAGCCCAGAGAAATCTTCCCTGGTGTTTTTCTCTATCATACTGGAAAAACCACCAAGCTCATGAACTTGAGTTCTAAACCCAAAATTAAAGAAGTTCTTGGGGTGTCTCATCTCCTTGCTAAGCCCCCTCTTAGAGAAAAGAAAATATCACACCTGAGCTTGAACTCTAGCAGACAAAGTGCAGTACACCAAGCCTCCAGCAGAGCAGCTCTTCTGAGTCACACAGAAAAAAGCAACAAGCTAGCTTTACCCGACAGTCCCAGTACACTTCCACTTACTAAGCACTTGTTTAATTCCTCCGAGAATGGTCTCCCTACCGAACCTCCCCATGTAACGTCCTACCTCCGAACCACAGAGATCACCGAGACACAGCTGCATCAGACAGTACCAGAACCTGAGCAGGACGAAGAGGAGGGTGACCTGTCGGACTACAGCTACGAGGAGGTGGAACCTCGACCGGGCTGGGCGGAGGAGACAATAAACTGGCAGAGGACATTTTCTGTAAATAGTATGGACTTTGAGACACTGCGATCCGATTGGAATGATCTGAGGTGTAACGTCTCAGGAAACCTGCAGCTGGCCGAGAGTGAGGTGGTGGACGTGCTCGCTCAGTACATGGAGAAACTGAATGAGCGAAATGGAGGGTGAGGAAAGATGCATATGCGGGGGAATGCCTGCTTAAGCATGGATGACCATGCCAACATACATTGAATCAGATGTGTATTATAATATTCTCTGCATTAACCGGCGTGATATTTTATTCCCTACAGTATCTACACACTCTTGCGTATCATAAACGTGGAAAAGAGGCGCGACTCGGCACGGGGGAACCGTTACCTGATCGAGCTGGAGCTGATGGAGCGAGGGAGGAATGTAGTACGGCTGTCTGAGTACATCTACCTGTTGTTGCACCCTGGCCGCATGGAGGACAGCCTGGAGACTAGAGATGGGGTGACGGTCGAACCATCTTCCGTCTCTGTCTCTCCCTCCGCATCCTCTCACCCAATCGCACATACTACACACGCTAGCCCGAGGCCTGGAACGGTCTACCCCAAGCCCCTGCTCTGTCAGCCCCTAATGCTGCAGTGGAGAAAAGATGTCATGGTGCACTTTGTGGTGCCTGGTGAGTTGATTGTCTTCAGGTTTTAAACACTAACATGTTTTTTTTTAAACCGGTGACATAAAACTGTTAAAAACCCGATGGGTTAACAGAGCTGGACATTCTAATATGTTAGTCAACAAAACAAAGACCTCCAGGTTTCAAGTTTGACTCACACACTGACTTTCTATTCAGGGTCTATTCAGGGTTGTTGGAACCTATCCCAGATCTCAATGGGTGCAAGGTGCACAGAAACACATCACAAGGCAGACACACACACACACTAATCTAATGCAATTGGATTTCCAACTAACCTGACTGCATGTTTACGGACTGCAGGAGGAAATGCAAATTGCAAGCAGAAAGGACCCAGACCAGTCCTCCTGGGAATTGGACCCAGGACCTTTTTGCTGTATAGGACTGTTCACAGGGTTCATAGGATGTCTCTCTGTAAACAGTTCCTTTTCCTGCCTCTTGTAGGAGAAAAATGCCTCTGATGATTGATATTGATATTCTTAGTTTTTCAGCCAAGAAGTAGTAGAAGTGGCAAAAGTTTTACAATGGGGAAAAGCAATACGTAAATGGGGAAAATATAAGGAATAGGAGCAGATCTAGTGTGCAGAGTAGTGTAATTGTTATTTAGCTGATGTTGGTGTTGAAGTTATTGGAAAAAGTACAAACGACAGGAGATATTTGGGCAGAAATGACTTGTGCAAATTTATTAAATATTGTGTACATAGAGTGATTATAATTCTGACTGTAAATAAAATAGTGCCGAAACCTGTAAAGAAAGAAATAAAGCGAGTGAGATAGGTAGATAGATAAAGAGAGCGATAGACAGAGAGAGAGAGAGAGAGAGAGAGAGAGAGAGCGATAGACAGAGAGAGAGAGAGAGAGAGATTCAAGACTTATTCTACCTATGCTAAAGAAATAATACTTGCTGGTAAGCTTGCTTAAGCTTACTGTAGTAGACTGTTTTACACATGTTCAGGCATCTGACCATCTTGAGCATTCCTCTCGATATATAGCAGTCTTGCAAATGCCTCTACTTTGTATGCATGTCTTGATTAGCTCTGTCCTCTTCTGTATTCCTGCAGTGAAGAACCAGGCTCGATGGGTACAGCAGTTCATCAGTGACATGGAGCTCTTGCACAGAGAGACCAAAGACGAGAACTTTAATATCATAATTGTGGACTTCCAGAGTGATGACATGGATATTGAACAGGCCTTGAGAGAGAGTTCTGTACCCAGGTACGCATACAACCCCCACAGCTCAAGCCTAATTACTCCTTTTCACAAGAAAGTGTCATCAATTGCCATCAAATATATCATTTGTCTTATTTAAGTTACAATATCTTTGTTACTTAAGTGGCCAAAAACAAAACATTTATGCCGAAAGCTCAGTTGGTGGTTAAAGATAATTGGTCAGATAACCAGAAAGGATAGGAGATATGAATTGCATGCTTAACAGAGTCAGGTTTCTAAACTCCTAGGCTGGGTGCCACCAAGTGGGCATATTAGCAGTGTCGTCACTACTTACTAGTCACTAGTTAGCTTTTATGCTGAAATTAATCATTATAAGATGGGCAAATTGAGGTAAAATTGTCTAAAATGAGGTACAAATTGTAAGCAGCAATACTCAGGCTACGGCTTTTTAATGATGCTCCGTTGGTATGAAAGAGCCCAGTGTGTTCTCGGAAAACATTTTCCGCACCATTACACCATAACCATTACCCTAAACTGCCTGAACTGTAGGCAGGCCAGGTCCATGGATTGATGCAGAGTTGTGACCCTCCTGTCTGCACTTTGCTGCAGAAATTGAAACTTGTCAGAGCAAGCAATGTTTTTCCAGTCTTGTTTTGATGGGTCTGTGAGGTCGTCTGCTGGTGAAGGTGTCATCTTTTAAAGTGTTTTATGCTCTTGAAGTCTCGTACCCACATCTATGCCATTGTCAGAGCACTTAGACCATTTGTTTTCAACTTTTGTTTTGTGTGAATGTTAAAATTTACTTTTAACCTCAGTCACATACTTCCAAAGTAAACACAGTGTGTGTGTGTGTGTGTGTGTGTGTGTGTGTGTGTGTGTGTGTGTGTGTGTGTGTAAACCAACTGCAAAAGTAAAAACACTTTACAAATAAGTCTTTC
>JAYDZG010000001.1:8573664-8585594 GCA_034509265.1 Microcambeva bendego | reverse complement strand
ATCCATGAAGTATTTCGGCAATGATGGTGGAGTAGTTTGCCATTGCTTTCTCCACCCCTCCCCATTTATCCAGGCTTGGGAGCGGCGTGCAGCTGTTTCCAGTTACACGGCTGGGTAAACCTACAGGACGATTCAATGTCTCCAATTAAGCTGGTAGCATGTTTTTGGACTGTGGGAGGAAACCGGAGTACCCGGAGGAAACCCACGCTGTAAGAAAAATTCAGAGTTTTTATAGCTTTAGTAACTCACATTGAAAATGCTTGCCTTGTTTTTAAAGTTCACAAACACAGTCTTTCCGCTGCTGTGTTGGAATCCGGCATCAATAAAAGCTTTAAAATCTTCAGTTAGTTAAACAATGTGCTCTTACACAAAGCAGAAGCAGATTTTCTAGTAGAGATGTCTTCACTGTAATTGTCTCATGCTGTGCTTGTTATTATGTTGATCATTTCCTGAGATGGTGCAATAATGGCTATTCAAAAACATTCACAAAACAAGCCTTTTTAAAAAGGGAAGTCTTTGCTAACTACACATATAATAGAGCTTTTTATTTGGTCGGCAGAAGTGTGCTTAAATATAAAGGCTGTGTTCAGTATAGTGTTATTTAAACAATGGCTTGAGCAATGGACCAGAATTACAAAAGCATGTCTTCATATGTACAAGAGACCTTCAAGATGCTTCTACACAATTTAAACTTAATTTATGAATCATTTCTAAAAGTAATACATCACTTTTCTACAGGCACCTTGTGTTGTGATGCATTTTCACCATATTGTACCATTTTAAAGCCATCAGCAAAGAAATGTATTTGTATGAGTGCAATGAGAATAAAGTTCCCTAATGTAATAATCCAAGCCTTTAAATGTATAAGTCTCTAAACCTAGAGATGAGATGCAGGCTTTTGAACTTACTAGTCATTCTTATACTTAATTAGCTTTTAAGATGACGGTACACCTAGAGGCAAATGTATGTTGAATAAATATTTAATGAAGCTAGAAGTGCATTAGCTCCCAGGCAGTAGTAAATATTATGTTACTCTGAAGTAACATTGCCCCATAAGTCGTGTCATCTATTTATTGCTCTCATAAAGGCTTCAAGCTATGAGAGCTAACTGACCAAAGCTTGGCCTCTGACTGCACCAATAACAACACTGTACCACAGTGGATTGTTTTAGCTTTTCATTTAGAAATCCAGATAATAATATGAACACAGAAATATGATTTATTTTTGTTCTATTCTACAGACACTTGTGCCGACAGCTCTGAATTCACACGTTCTCTCACTTTGATGTGGGAGTCTGCGAGTAATTTGGATCTGCCAAATTTAAATCAGGGCAGTCAAGACATGTTTTGTCTGTGTCATCAATGAAGATAGACTGGCTGATCCAGTATTTTTTTCATAGAGGCCTGAGGGTGCAGAGAAAGTTTATCTGATCTAGGAAAAGCTTGAAATACTGATTTTTGGCAACGTTGTAGCAGATTCTTCTGTAACATATAAACACTTTTTCTTCCTGGGACTTTAATCCAAAATGGTTTTATTAGTTCTGGGAAAGTAGTAGTAATGATGCTGTGAAATGCAAAAAAAAAAAAGTAAAATAATAATTTAAGTGTATATAAAATAATGTTATATGTGATTAACATGTTATTACTTATTTAGTCATAAACATGACAATTTAATGTATCCTGTAGAAATGAAATCGAAAGCCACAATAGTCTAAATGATTCAAAATTGTGCAGTAAAGGTTTTTTACACTAGCGATGAAGCAGACTAGCACACCAGAGCTGAGATTTCAAACTCTTTGGGTGTGTTCGAAAATGTAGACAGGTGTAGACTATTGAGTGTTTTAATAACTCATTGCTTTATAAGTCAGGTTTTCCAAACACACAATCTAGACAACATAGCTGTGTGTGTAAAGGGTTGGGGTTGAAGTCCTCTAATGAATTGCTCTATAATCCAAAGCATTTTACAATACTGTGACAATGTACTGTCTAAGCAATTGAGGTTTGATGCCCCAAGAGTGGCAACATGGCATTGATGTGGCGTTAACCAGCAACATTTTACTGACTAGTCCAGTACCTTAACCACTTGGCTACAGCTGCCTTATCTTGTGACTATATCTCAAGTCCACCACAGCCGTTATCGTACAGCCAGTCTCTGACCTCTCAAACCAAGAGCTCACGCTGTGGGAAAAATAAAAAGCTTTTCCCTACTTAACTTTAATAACCCCGTGGTAATTAAGCACAATCACATTCGTAATCACCACACCTGTTCTTGAGTAGAGATATAGCTCAGACCCGGGGTTCTGAGACGTAGCCGTCTAGCTTCTCTGCGACCCCGGGTGACACATCTGATGTGTTGTGGAGATGGAATGCACATGTGGCACCAACATGTGCTCTGTATAAACATGGCTTGGATGGATAATCTAAGAGCTCAGGCCTAAGACTCTGGGCATGCTTTCACTTTGATGAAAGGGTTTAGTGTTAAAACAGACACTCATTAAAACGTTCCCTCTGTGTACGCTGAACAATTAGAGATTTTCACGTCTCATTCTCACTGTCTGTTTCGAAACAGGCCAAGTCATGCATATTTTATCTGAGACTGGCTTGGTGTCCAGCCTGAAGGCTAAGCTTCACTTTGTTTCTCTGCTAATTGATCCAGGGTGTATGGGAAAGAGGTGCGACCGGACACTTCTGCATTCTGTACCGTCTTTGTCCATGGGTATATTTTATAGCTGTTACATCTGTCCTGTTCTTCGTAATCGAGGTTTAGGGCTAATAGGGGCCATGTGCAAGCCTCAGATAGAGACAAAGCTCCTATTATGATCCAGCTTTCATTAGCTCTGTGTCATTTAGCCAATCCACTGCTTATTTAGTGAATTAAAGCCGGATTTGGTTAGTTATGCTCAGTCTTTAGCTTGTGGCGTATGACACAGCTCTATGTTATGAGAGTTGGCTCTAAGGAGTGCAGAGGAAGCCTTCCAGACAACATTCAAATGCAACCGAGTAAAAGAAATAGTTTGATCCGAATACTGCTTTCCTTTTTCTTTTTTTTCACCGAGTCTCAAACATTCTCTGCTGTGTCGTGTGAGAACGCACAGATTCTTTTCACATTATTTTTAATGTATTTTAAGCTGTCACACCAGCACAACTATATTAAAGAAGGAATGGTTAGAACTTAGTTTATGGTCCCAGCGGGCTGAGCGGCCACATGAACAATGATTGGACTGTTGTTCATTTAGGGTTGGAGTATTAAGGCGGACAGGGAACTTCTCATAACTGATGAAACTACAGCCTCTGCTGGCTGATTAATGGCACCTGCACTGAGGCAGGGGAAATTAATTCATACACAGAGCTGATATGCACATATGTACTCGCCTAGTGTAGGTGACAAAATGCATATGTCTGCTGTCCACAAGTCAGAGTTAGCTTTGCTCCTCTCAATCAGAGCATTGGTGGTCCCATTCCAAAAATGCTTTCAGCAGGTAATGGTTGTCCCATGCCTTGACTACAAAAGCTCCATATTGTAAAAAAAAAAAACCCTAGCCTTGACTAGAGGATTGTTCTACCAGCACCCCATGCGACACATTACCATATTGTAGCACTCTTTCCTCACAGCTGGAAGGTCCTGGGTTTGATCCATGACCTTGTGTTCAATATAACCTTGTGAACTGATGAATCTTGTGCAATCAGCTGTAGATCTAACCAAAGGGTGTAAAACGTGATGTTAAAATTCTAGCAAACAATCAGTGTATACAACAGTCAAAAGCAAAGGGATCTGATACTTTTGAGAGCCAATTATAATAAATTCAATTTAGCTGACTGCTTACTTAAAATATTTTTAATATGACAGGTGCTCTGATGTTATTATTTCCAGTGCACACCACCATGATCTCAGTTCCCTGCCATGTGTGTTATCCTTCAGTCCCTCTCAAACACAAAAACAGCAGTTAAGTCTGAGAAAAAGCCTCTCCACTAAGCATTTCTCATCTTGGTTAAACTCTGCGGTGCCAAACCTCAGCCTGTGTTCAGGAGTCTTGAAATGCCATCAGCTCGCTGAGCAAGGCCAGTACAGCTGGAAGTTAAAGGCCTGGTTGGAATGCATCTCTTGGGTTCAATATCAATTCTGAGCTCTTGCCGCAGCTACTTTTTTTGTTTCGAGTGCTTGTTCATTGGTGCGAGCAGTCGTACCTTTGGTAAAAATGACAGGCTCCTCATACGGTTTTGCACGTTGCATCATTTTCATATAAAATATCATTTAACAGCCTGTAAGATTACAAAATTATATGATGAGTCATTCAGATAACACAGTGGTGAAACGCAAACTAGCTCACCAGAGCTGGGATCTCTATGGCATTGTATTATTTATTAGCTCTGATTACCAGATTCGCTGAGCGGCCACATGATTGGCCTGTGGTTCAAATAGTGGTTGGGTATTAACCCGGATAGGGACTTCTCTTAACTAATGCTTTTCAACCTCTGCTGCTGATTGGTGGCGGTGGAAAGAATACGTTGTATTTCTGCACACAGAGCTGATCTACATATGTACTTGCTCAGTCAAGATGACAAAATGCATACGGGTGCTGCTCATGTGTCAGAGGTAGACTATTTTCATATCAGATAATTACATGCACAGGCATGGGCTGGGGCCTTAAAGGAGAATTACTATACTATTTATAAATGACCTTTTTGATGCAGTGTGTTGCTTCTTTTACCAAAAAATAGTGTTTTCATCGCTGATGTACCAATCTCTGATTATCTATTCTTTCTGTGCGGCCTGGTAATAAATGACACCCGGATCAGAACTGGTCCACAGCACAGTGGCTGGGGACCACTGTGGTGGAAGTTAAAAGTAGCTGGAAAAAATGTCATGGGATGAGAATTAGCACCTTCCAAAAATAACAACCAGACCCCATGGCGATGTTTGTCTAAAAATGGCAGAGATGGTGCTAAATAGTGGTAGCTCAATGGGTAGACTACAGGACTTACCGAAGGGTCACTGGTTCAAGCCCCACATCTGCAAGGTCGCCACAGTAGGGGCCTTGAGCAAGACCATTAACCCTTACTAGCCTTCATTGTACATATACATTATTGGAAGTCGCTTTGGATAAAAGCATCTGCTAAATGTGTGCAATGTAAATATAATGGCACGAGTTCACAGACTGAAATCAATAAGCGCTGACCAGGATAGACTGGCCAGAGCGATCCTACTCTTTTGGCCTAAAACACACATCCGATCCTTCCCTCATGTGTACCATAGCTTTTGGTTAGCGGGTTCTCAGAGTAACCACAAGGAGCCTGTAACCCGTGGGAAAACTTTTGAAATGCTCTTTAACTGGGAGGAAACTAAATGACTCAGACAGCTTTCATTAAATGGACAGTGAAAAGATCAACTAGGTATGTTCTACCATGATGACATGATTTGACGTTGATGCAGATAATCCTCACACGTTTGTGCCAGTGATCGTCAGCATTGAGTGAGTAATTAGTCAATCTGGTTGTTATTAAAATGACTTTCACCTCCCAAAATATCATGAGAAGTCTACTAGTTACACCCTACTTTCTGAACTCATAGCATAAACGTTATGGCAGGGTTAAACGCTCTCATAATGTCTGTCTTATTATCACAATACACCCCCACAAGGGTTGCTACGGGGGTTCTTCAAAATATTTTCATACCTTTTTACTTTACTTGTTAAGAATTTCCAAAAGGACATCACTGTTCTACAAAGTCACCTTCCTTTGTGATGCGTTTTTTAGGGATGCACTGATACGATACTCTGATACTCTGATACTTCAATACTCATGTACTTGTATTTGTAGACTTACTTCTTAATACCACTTAAAAGCAATGTAAGATTGAGCAGGAATGTGAAGAAGCAATGTCAGCAGTTTGGAAGTACAGTGAGCCCTTTGACTTACAGATTAATGTTTTACTATGTTCAATTGTGAACATCATGATGTGTGCAAACCTAGTGCACTTTTTACACTCAGTTATTTTCAAACATGAATAAATTATAATTGATGTGTATTTATGAGCAAGTTTGGGCTTGTCAGTGAAACCGTTTTTGTTACACTGTGGGAGATGTTATTTACAGTTTCAATGATGTGATGCCAACTGTGTTAGCTTAGTTAGCATCAGAATGACGTGCCTTAAGGCAACATCATATTACAATTATTCCTTATGTAGGTGGTTAGACAGCAAGCAAACATTGTCCATAGCAGACATTCTGACAGACAGTGTGTTTTCCAGTGTTTTATTTATATTTTGTTCTATTCAATTTCAAAATGCCCCCCAAGAAGGTACAGAAAAAGCATAGTGGTGAAAATAAAAGTAAAAAGTGAAAGTATAAAATGTACTACCGGCATTCTCATTAAGTCTTGTTATAAAAATAAAACATCTTCTAAAAGTAATTGTTAAAACTGTGATGTTAATGTACTTGTATCGGTACTTCGTATTGGCAAGTATCAGCTAACAATGTCTTTGGTTGAGTGTGTAACCACTGATGCACCACTGCTTTCACATCATCACATGAAAATTTTCTTCCCCTTAAAGCTTCTTTAATTGGTCCAAATATGTGGATCAGATGGAGCATTCTTGAATCTTTCAAACCTTCTGCAATACCAGACGTTCGGCATCTAGTATTGTAAACCCCGTCATGCAGACCATACAGGCTAGCACAGATGGTTTGTCAGAAAAGCTAGACATCCCATGAGATCCCACCGCTTCAGATATTTGTAGGCATAAGGCTGCGTTCGTGGTTATGTAGGGAAGGCTGGTGTTTATTTAAGAGTGGTGAGACCGTGGATGATTGGAGAGGAGGGTCTAGGCAGACAGGGTCTGGGCATACTATATTCTTTAACAGGCTGGGAAGTGAGAAGGGGAATACAGATGCATACCTACTCGAGCCAGGATGATGGCTTTGTGCAGAAAGTTCTGGTAAGGATAATATGGATGATCACTTCTGATACCAATTATAGGTTATACTGGATAAAAGTTTTATAATATGGCTGGTAAGGCTTATTTGAAGCCAAACTGTATGCTGGCATCATATCATCTCTGCCGTTCCATAACACCAAGGCTAGTTTGAATCTACATGTTTTTTCATGTGTTTTTGTAGTTGTTTTATTGCATTTTTAAAATCTTTTTTAATTATTATCTATAAGACAGGGTGGTATCGTGTCTGCGGGCAGGCAGGTTGATCCATCACAGGGCTTTGGCCATCTACTCTCCTCAGCGAATAGCACCATCAGTGGTGGGCTAGATTAGTACACCACTGTGCCACTTGATCAGATAATATGGATAATAAAAGAATACAGAAAACACACTCAAGCTGTCTTTCTAGTTTGGGTTCTCTTTTTGTTTATTTTTCATTTAGTTCTTTCAGGCCGATTTGAGTGACATTTAGAGTTGTGTGTTAGCACCTGAAAAGCCTGGATTTCAGGTACTCTCGGAATGAGTAAAATTAGCCACAAAAGGTCTGTTTAATACAGCGATGCTTCATTTAATGGACCTTCATTGAACAGATTTTGGATTTGACATTATAGTTTAAATGTTTAATCAGACTTGGTAGGCTTTTTTGTCACAAGGCTCTCTTTGCTCTCGCCTTTTCTTTGTGTTTATACTTCATTTTTGTTCTAGTGCTCATTGATGACTTCGAAAGACAAAGGAAGTTGTAATTGAAAGAGATGCAAATAGGTATTGCTGAAAAGTCATATGACGGGGTGAAAAGAAATCCCCCAGTAGTGCAGCACACCAAACTGAATTATTATTTACAGGTTTACATATTTACACATCACTTTATGTTGTTTATTTTATTCTTTATCATGCACCAAGTGGAGCAGTGGGATTTTCCACTAGCACCCTAGTTCAGAGAGTCTGAACTCGGTTTGAAGATGGCCATTTCCACAGATCGGCTGGGTGCCCCCCTAGCTTCTAGGATGCATAATACAGTGCATTGTATTACCGGTCCCAAGTCCAGATAAGTAGCAAGTTTGTGACAGGAAGGTCATCCGGCGTAGAAACAATGCCAAATCAATAATGCAGATCGCGACCCCTAACGGGAGCAGTTAAAACACACTGGTTCAGACAAACACATTTGACAGACATTTTTATTTAGTCTGTTAAATTGAGGTTCCTCTGTACGTTATTCTGTCCGCCTGTGAAAACAGCGTGTTTTTTGAGCTTATTTTGCTTTCTCATCGAATCGTTGAAATGTCAAGTGTGAATGAAATATTTATCTTCGTTCTCCACTGGCGATTGGATCCTCTGAGCCAGACTTTAATACCAAGTCTACATGAGGTGATTAAGCGTGAGTAAATATGAAGTTGCTAGCCCACACATGCTGCTTCATGGTCTACCTTTCAGAACTAGGAATAATCACATAATCACAATTATAAAAGTATGCACTGCTGGGTGGTCAGGAAAGAACCAGTACATTGACTTTGTTTAAAACTGTCATGTAATGAAATTTTGTTCATGTTTTGTTCATGTTTTATGAAAATCTGTCAGTCATTATTTAGCCACTATTGAACATTGACTTTTCCTTTACCCAGTTTTGGTCAGGACGCTTGTAAAAGATGTGAAAAAAAAATCTAAATCTGGACTTGGCTTGGATTTATGTTTCTCCAGGAATCCTGCCTTTATAGTTTTGTGGGGAGGGCAGATGGAGAACTTTTAGGAGAAGTAGCAACGAGTACCTTTTTTGTCTTGTTTTGCTTTTTCCATCTGGCCTGCTGTCTGAATAGGGTTCCTGTGGGTGGTCCCTGGGGCCAGTAGGCCATAAGCTTCCTGTTGCCTCCAGGCCTGCTGCTTGCTGTCATTCCCTGATAAACTGTACCTCATATCTGTAGCAGACGTAGTATTGATGAATGAATGGAGTGAGGAGAAGAAGTGTTCAGAATCAATAAACGACTTTGATATTCGTTTTACATATTCTCTAGCATTTCGGTTCTATCTGGAGAGCTCCCATCCTGCTGATGCATCCTAGAAGGGGTGTGGTTGCTTGCTGGTATTTCAAAAAGCCTGCTGTGTTTACTCTGATGTGCTTGTAAGGGGGAAGGGTAGGAACACAGGGAATTAGGGAATGTGTTCACGTCGCTGGCTGTTTAAGGATGTCCTCTAAAGTCTCAAGGAACCTGTAGGTACGAGCAACTTAATATGTGAGGGAGGTACATGGAATACCTCAGCACCACAAACAGTATCAAATGGTTCGAAAAGAAGTTTCCTCGTTTTGGAAAAAGGAGGGAAATAGAATGGATGCCCCCATTTGTTGCAGTAGAATAAGCGAGTTCTTGCCAAAATGTAGCAATGTGATGTTAAAATGTACACTTGCAGATTGGGATTAGCTAGAGTGATCATACATACTCTCTTTTTAGATCTGAAAAATGTCTATCAGACTAATACTAATAATTTGAAATTTGAAAAAAGAAATTGTTTTGGTTCTATTTTTGTAGTTTTAACTTTTCTCAGCTACTTGATAACAATTCAATTAGTATAAAATAATAACAGTTAAAGTAATACCAATAGTGTCAGATCATCTTTGAAATTAGTGCTAAGCCTAAAATAAAAACAAAAATGATTTGCAGTCCATTGATCAGTAGCAGTAGCATCTTCTCATTCCACAAACATTCACAGACCCATTACAGAACAAAAAGTGTTTTTTTTACTCAGTCAGGATCCTTGGGAAGCAGAACCCATGACCTTCAAAGCTGACATACTTGTCAGTGTCAAATAAAAGGGCCAATTTAGCAAAACACAGAAGTGACGCTAAAGATGAGAGAGAGCTCATGTTGCCATCTTGCCATCACCTTTAGGACAGAGTGATATCACACTAGCATCAATTATAAAAGGTTGCAAGGTTGCATTGATTGCAAGATGATTGTTTAGTGTGTTTCGATCTACTTATATCTAGGACTCACAGAAGTAGGAATGCTATATTTTATACACTTGGTCGGAGGGCTTATTAGCGCTTTGTACTGAACACATGTCTGGCCTGGCACGCTGGGGAAAACAATGCTATCTGACCGGATGAAAAATGGAAGTGGGCAACAACAAAGGATCTCTGTTCCACTTGGTTCCTCAGGGTCTGTGGAGGGGTAAGGGAGAGGTGTGTGTGAAGGTGTGAAGGTTAAAGGTCACGGACCCGTGTGTTTTACATCTGTACGCCTCTCTACCCTCAGGACTGGATATCAGGATACACCCTCTATTCTTCATGTGTTTAAGGCGCTGAGGCACTTTAGTTTCTTTCAAAGAGTAATCATTCCTTATTATGTCAGGACTTACAATGTCAGAAGCTTTCTCTCTAATTCCATGTAATGTGTAGGTTAGGGACAATATTTTATTAAAAAAAACCTTATGCTTAGCAACTAGTCACAAAAACAAGTCATTTTGCTGAAATATCACATATTCTTTACCAGGAAGATACAGGTTGTCTCTTGTTCACCACTTTCTATGTCGTTCATTTAATAAATTAAACCACAGTAAGCTTTTTTAACCATCTCGGAAAGGTTGATTTCGACAATATCTCAGCCCCCTAAGCTGTAATACAAGTTTAAAAGTGAATCTGTGAGGAAAATACTGCTAAACACAGATATAGGGGGTTGTATACAGGGTGGATTTGGATGCTTATTTCACCCAATTCAGATTCGTGTCATTCATCACACCTTTGATGACGTTTTGGCGCACCACTGAAGCAAAGTGATGATCAGTTTGAGACTCACAGTTTTACTGTTAGCGTTCTTCATGTGAATGTGTCTTAATGCTCACACAGCGGTTATATGCTATGTTATTTTGTTTGATGATTTAGTCAAATAGTTTCTAAGTGCAATGTCTTGATTATTAATTATATAAAATCCGCCTGGGCCAAAAGGAGTTGCTGAATCTTTTTATTTATGCCACTTGTTTTACTGAGAATGGGACCCAGTGATCAAGAGGGAATTGTATAACAGTAAAACTCTTGTTTTATGTCTTACTCACTGGACCAAGTAGGCTATTTTCCATTTGTATTTACGAATGACCTTTGCTTCCAATGCTTCATTAAGGGATTTTCATGTGTTGTTACAGATTAGCCTTTTGAGCCCAGTAAAATAGAGACTAAAACCAGCAGTTGCTTTTACTCCTTCTTAACACTTGTGAGGGAATAAAGGCCCAGGATTAAATGGATTATTGATGCACAACTGCTTTTACAAAATCAGTTCTGTTGTGAATCTTAATTACTGTACACCTGGTGGCTAAACAGAAAAAAAGACGGATATAAAACTGCACGTGTGAATTGTGTATGAAAAACAAAGTAGGTTGGTCAGATCTGGCTCGACCCCATCACTCAATTCGCGGACTGAACAGCAGCTCAATTGTACTAGTGCTGTTTAAATAGACTTGTTTTGCTATAAAGGTGACTAGTTCAGTGTTCCCAACCCAGAGAGTTGGGAGTTAGACAGTGAAGGGCCTTTGGTGTAAGTTACCTTTTACACTGATCCAGGACCTTATTTCTGGTTTCTTATTTGCTGGTGAAAGTTGCATAGTGGAAAGAGGCGGCCGATCTTAGATTAGCACAAAAGGGTCCTTCTACTCAGAGAAAGGGAAAAAATTGCAAATATTCCCACCTTATTGCCAGATTGAAGGGCTGACACAACACAGCACACCATCACTGTGGAAACAAGTTTTTACATATTTTTTTCTATTTCTTGTAACACGAACAGAAAGTGCTTGTTTCTAAGAAGCTTGTATCTTAAATTATATAGCTTGACCTCACTGGATTAGCTCAACATTCCTGGTTTAGGTCGGCTTTCCTGTTAGCTTTCATGCACTGAATACTGTGTTGATTAAGAAGTGCGGAACATAATTCATTAAACAAAACGACAGGGAAGAATCAATCCTACAGGTTGGTCTAGGAGGCTACAACATCAGACATCCAAAAGCAACCATTTTATACAAAG
>JAYDZG010000001.1:8537367-8549900 GCA_034509265.1 Microcambeva bendego | reverse complement strand
CATGTTTAAAAGCAAGATGTTGCTCAAACAGGATGCAATAAAAAGCATAAATTACATTTCCTTTCTTTCTAAAACCAGAGCAATGGTTCTACCTTAAGTGGTTCTCATAGAAACTGGGTTTGACTACAGATGTTTACTTGCAAAAAACTTGCTAACATTACACTAAAAGTACAGAGCTAATAGTCGAAGGCCAAGCACTGCAGATTAACTGTACGTGTTACCTATTTAGAGCCTAAAGACGGCATTAAGGTAGTACACTTGGTGCACTGTGTAAATGACACAATCAGGGTGTGTGCATGGGAGAAACCTATTGTAAATAAGCCATGAGAGAACAAGATCACATAAAGCAGCATGATTGTTGCTTTAGGACTGCCCAAGAGACGTCACTGTGTCAGCGCTGAGAAAATCCAGCAAAAGCTCTTGCTGAAATATTTCTCTGGCTAATACTGCTGCTTGTCTACAGTCCTTACTAAGCCCTTCGTTTAATGAAAAAGCAGAAGAAGGATTAATCATCATGCTCGGCCAAACCACATGCGTAGCTTTGTGTAGCGAGCTGTGTTCCTGCCAGACCCGGGTGACTCAGAGCTCTTGCAACGCTTCATGACCAGGCAGGCTGTTTGGTATCTGCGGCCCATGTTTAATCTCAGTCACACATCTGAAGTGTGACCATTTCCCACAACAAGACTCCATTACTTTGTGTGTTGGACAGACCAATTATCGCAGGGAGTTCTCTAGTTTCAGAGTGCCCTACCCGGCCTGGCTTTGATGTGACCCATAGACCGGCTCAGGTTTCAGAGGGGAAACTGGGCACTAAACATGAGCTCTTGCATCAGAAGGTTCGCAACCCAAGGGCCTAACGAATGAGAGCGCCGGAGGTCACACACGCACCTTGGAAAGCATCCCTGTGGCATGGCTAGAAACACTTAAATGACTTTAGTTTCATTCAGATATTTTTTTCCATTCATAGCAGGAAGAGAAAGTGGGCCGTTCTTCAAAATAGCCTGCATGTATGTGTTCGCAGAAGTGTTGGGAGGACACTTCCACTTAGCTGAACCAACCCTAGATGAGAATTCCAAGCCTGAAAGCTTTTAAAAGATCAATAATTGCATTTAGGGTTGGAAAATTTCTTCTGGAGGTACTCCTTGGCTAATTGCACCTTTTGAAAGTACCAGTGGTGCCATCATTGGTTTCTTTCTCTCGTGCTTACACCGACACACACACAGTCGAGCCTTGTGTGCTGTTCTAGATGCAGAGGTCAAATTAGAGGCGAATGTAAAACACACGCTGCAGGTATCAGCTGCACACACTCTCACAATGCTTCCTTTCAGTCACTCTTAACTGGTCTGAAATCTATCAGACCTGACAGCATTCAGCAGAAAATCATGTAAGAAAAGAGTAATGCCATTCACTCTAGCATGTGCTGTTATGTAGTACAAACCTCCCTCATATCACATATCTGCTTCGGATATCTTGTGTTCTGTGGCACTGATTTCTAGCTTGTTTTATCATCATTATAAAACAGTGATACATTTGGAAGTCACTATAACACAAGTGTCAGGAAATGTGCACAGTCAGTGGGTAGAACTCATGCCTCACAGCAACAAGGTCCTGGGTTCTATTCCCTGGTGGACCGGGCTCTTCCTGTGTGGAGTTTTCATGCTCTTCTATGTGGATTTCCTCCAGGACCTCTGGTTTTCCTCCCATCGTCTAAAGACATGCAAGTGAAATGAATTAGCACAAAATATACAAAATACAAAATTGTCCATTTAACTCTAATCAATACATGCGTGATGTCTGGTTTGTCATTTTCCTTAGACTCCCACCCAGATCTAGTCTCGGACTTAACTTCTATATCTGAGAATGAACAGGTGGTGTGTGAATCCTACTTGCTTTATCTGTCCCAGCCAGGTCCCTGTTACAGCAGTGTTTTAGAATAGCTCTCATCTGTCTCTGCTTGTTTTGCTGTTAGCCATTGTTGGTCACGCTTGTCTCCCGTGGGCATAATTGTTTCCTAATTAGCATCTCATCCCACTCAGCGCAGATCATTTACATACATCTTTAATTGGTGTTGTTTCTCATATTCTTTTGGATACACCACCTCCCCTATGGGACTATCTTTTTGTCTTTGATCTTTTAGTATCAATTATTCATGTCAGGGTTAAGCAGGTAAGACCATTATATATTATGGCAGTCTCGAGGTTCTCGTGATGCTGCTCGGGAGTTTCGTTCTAGCTTTAATGTAACACATCTGACCCAGCATTCAGCAACAGTGCCAGATGAGAACCATGTGGGTCGAAACTAAACTCTGCAGGGTGCTAGATTTGTAGCAGCAGGGCTTAGTCGCTAAAATATAACATCATGGTTGTGCAAGTTACAGTTGAGAATAGGATTATTTTGCACAAAATATGACAAATAGACTATGGGGCTCAGTTATCATTAATGTCTGCTGTTTTTTGTTATGTGTGAGGAAAATATGTATTTTTTTTTTTTTAATTACATGAAATGATATATAAAATATATATTATATTGTTGTATATAGAAAGAAATATTGTAGGCGTTATATTATCTTTCTGTGAAATTAAAATTAAATGCTAATAATAGATCGATGTACTTAAATCTATTACTCAATTTTTTTATGGTGCAAGTTTGACAAATGTCAAAGGTTGGATTGCTGGAGTTTTCAGTTGCTATAAGTCAGAAGTTTTATTTAATTACTGTGTATTTCCCCACAACTCATGATATGAAATTGTCCGAAACAGAAAGAAAACGTGTAATTTAATTTTAATTAATTAATCATTTTTAATCAATGTTAAATCGCGTCAAATGTATTCAGGACCTGCAGTGTGAAATTAGCGAAGAGCTCCCCCTGCTGATACGAAGAGTGAATTGCATTACCACCACACTTAACCATTCTTCTGATACAAAACTTCCCAAAAATCTTCTTTCATCTCCTTTTACCAACATTTTAGGAACTCTTCTGTGCCGGGTCTATCCGTGACACTATATAAATGAACATGTCATTGCTAAATGCACTGTTATTTTAGCATTAAGTCCGCTGGCTCAACTTTTCAACATTGTGTGACAGTGATGCGATCAAACCCTTCTTTGTTATCAAAAGTAGCTCATGAGAAACACTCATGTAGAACATATTTATGTGAGTCTGTGAACTGTGCAAGGAGTGTGAGCAGTAGCAGCTGTGGCTAATGCAGCCAGTTTAGGAATGTGAGGTGGTGGTGAAAGATCAGCACTCGCTGAAAGATGCGTGTGCACTTGCGCATAAAAGAGCCATGTGTGAAAGACAGAGGTTGTTTTACTGATCCCACTTGTTAAAACTAACACATCTATGATAGACTGAAAACTATATTATATTATCTGCACACATTGTGGCGTAAATGACACAAAGTCATCGTGATTCTCACGGGGATCAATAAAGAAATCTTATTTTTACAAAAAATTATAAATATATATTTTGTGCATGGATGGCAGAATACATTCTGTCATTACTTGCTTCAGACACCTGTATCAAACCTCATTGTGTCTGGCAGAGATCTCATCTGAAGCATAATCCCAGTAAGGCTGAGCTGATGTCCATCTATATTCCTTAAGATCTGTCTACGTGCCAAAACCTTTTTTTTTTTACTTTAAACGACCCTCAGATCACTTTATCTGAAAAAAAACCTTCTCAACTCACTGCAACATCAAAAAGATTCAGCTATTACGGTTTATTTTTGGAATCTACTCAGTTTTAGCCCAGACTCTTGCTGTAATATTGTAGGCTCTTATGCATGGCTCATTTTTAATAACTGGTAAGCACAATTATGCATTTGATGTAAATTCAGTTCATGATGAAAGAAAAAAATGTTTTATTGTTAGCTGTTTTACAAGCTAATTTATCGATAGACCAAATACAACAAATTGGCCCTTCCAGAGACTTCTCTGAACTAAGCGATCTAAGCCTTGAAATTTGGCCCTGGTTCTGATCTGGCACCTAAATAGTCATCATTTTAAATAGTCAATAGATTCGACTATGGTTGTAATCACATTCATTTATTCACACATTGTTTGAGTGTGGGGGTTAAGATAAACCAACATATTTGTTGTGGACTAAAAAGAAACAACTTTATATCTCATCTGTGGTAAAACAGACATGTAATGAATGCATGTTGTTTTTTTTGTGTGTTATCTGCTCAGGCCCTTTCTACTGCTGCCACCCCTCATGGAGTGGATGCGTGTGGCCATTGTGCATGCAGAGCACAGGCGAAGTCTGTTGGTGGACAGTGATGACGTCCGACAGACAGCGAGACAGCTGCTACCGGGACTCGACTGTGAACCCAGAATGTTAAAGTAAGAGCTAACAGTACCACACTGCATTTTACTTCAGAAAATTGTAGAGACTACATCGGAATTTTTATATACAGTATTACGGCCTATAGAAAATTTAAAGGTTTAATAAACATTCCCATGCTTGTTTAAAAGAGGCTGCATTAGTAAAAGTAAACTCACTCCATAATCCGACCTTTACTGCATTAATCAGTTTTCAATGACCATCCTCAAAGCACATTTAATAAGATTGACCACCCTGTGAAATCATGACTTTGGCTATCTGCTTATGATTTCCATTCTCATAAGGGAATTTTTGCCCTCCTTTGATTAGACATTGACTGGTTTAATTAGTTTCTGTCTTTATCCGATTTGATTGTCTTCTCTTTTTTTCTATCATTTCCATTCATATTTTCTCAGTTAATAGAATTTTCTTCCTTCTTCAACCTGATCCACTTTCTCCCCCTCTCCTTAGGCCAGAGTGCTGTTTCAGTTCCTTCAAAAGGCTCGATGCTAGGGCTGCCACTGATAAGTTCCAGCTGGATCTGGGCTTTCGAATGCTAAACTGTGGCCGCACAGATCTGATAAGCCAGGCCATTTTGCTGCTGGGACCAGATGGAGTCAACAGCATGGATGATCAGGTATTACACTACTATACACGCCACAAACAGAATAACAGTGGTAGAGCCTGTTGTTAAAGTGTTAACCACAACGGGGTTGGTAGCTGACCTGACATGTGAGGGTGTCATGGCCAGCAGTAAAGTGGTGCCCTCTGCTTAATGTTATATAGTTCTGGATGAAACTAGAAATAAATGAAAAATGAGTATTATTGTTAAATAAAACATAATAAACCATTGGTCCAAACCAATTTTACTGGTATTTATAAGCTATATGGTTATAATTAGATACACACTACTATAAATCTTCAGTTGCCAAATATACATAAAAGTTGCAGTAAACCTTGAATAAACAGCTAAAAGCATACAAATGCTAAATCTTATCATGTCTATGTGATGTGTCTAGATGCTTAGCATGGTTCTGGTCTAAAAGTGTTGGAAACACGGGCTGGCTCTTTAAAAGCTCACTGGTTCCATGAATGAGCACCAGCACTTCCTTGCTATAAAAGCCTTTTTATGATTTATTTACAGATAAATCATTCCCAGTCCTATGAGAGATTCACATTTAAAACTCCTAGAACGATATCCAATGAACTCGTGGCAGTTTTCAATCTGATCTCCTCTGTGTGTGAAACAGGGCATGACCCCACTGATGTACGCCTGCGCCGCTGGAGATGAGGCTTTGGTCCAGATGTTGATAGATGCTGGAGCCAATCTAGACATAGCAGTAAGTTTTCTTACATCGATTCCAGCTGCTAACTTCTGTTAAATGGGAAAGACACGTGAAATGTTGTGCTTTTTTTCTTTTGCACTAGGTGCCTGCATGCTCCACTAAACACCCATCTGTCCACCCAGACAGCCGGCAATGGGCAGCGCTTACTTTTGCAGTGCTACATGGACACATCTCTGTGGTAGAGGTAAGGCCTGTTCTCATGATACAGAGGGCAATTGTATTAAAACACTGTAGAGTTTATAATGAACAGCAATGGTATCTCTTATTAAGAAATTATAGATATTATCTATTTTATTACAAACAAAAGATCTTAACAGAACATTAAAACAGCAAAACCATGCCTGTATTTTCTTTAAAAATGTACAGTCATTAACTTACACTCAGAAATCGAATGACACAATAAATGTAAGCTACAGTACACAGCACAACCTGCCTTAATGGTCGAACGTAAACATCAAGCGAAACACGTCCATATTTTGATGTGCCTCCTTTGCATCCACAGAATTGGTTGTGAGTTTTCTTTATTTCTAAATTTTATTTTATCTCTATATTTAGCTGCTTTAGACTTCGACATCTTAGACATTTTGACTTATCAATTGCTAACTGACTTGCCGTAGTCCAAATAAACCAGTAGACACGATGCACTTGAATGCTGTGCAAATGATAAACACAAAGCTTTCACTGTAAATGGCTCATTTTACACCTTGTGGCATGGTTTTTACAACCATAAGTCATAAACATACCTTAATCCATAATAAACAGCATTCTTGGTCATTCCTCACTTTTATTTATATTTTAGTTGCATTATATTTACTGTATTCTTCTATTTTATGGAATATGGAAAATGGTGTGTGTACTTTTCCAACTCTTGTCAGCTCCTCCTGGATGCGGGGGCGAATGTGGAAGGAGCAGCAGTACGTAACGGGCAGGAGAGCTGCGCAGATTCTCCACTTCAGCTGGCATCAGCAGCAGGTGGGTACAGAGCCCATTAATACCATTCTACACTTCAGTATAGTATTCAGCAAATCTTTTTCTTTATCGACTCGCTAATGATGGCAGCCGACAGCCAACCCTGACAATAAATGAAGCAGCAGGCGCTGCCTGAACTGGGACTCGTGTGTGTGTGTGTGTGTGTGTGTGTGTGTGTGTGTGTGTGTGTGTGTGTGTGTGTGTGTGTGTGAATAGTGTGCATATTTACAGAGGGGGGAACTTGTGCCTGGTTTCATCTTTGAAGCGTGTGGAAATGACCCTCCGTCACCAAGAAAATAAAATGAATGAAATGTTGTGTACTTTGATTACACCTGTTATTTAAAACCCATTAGTGTAAATAACAGTGAACTGAAACATTGAAACTAGCCGAAGCCTAGTTTGTAACAATTATGCACATGTTCAGGACTAAATGGCTAAACACTTAAAAAAATAACACAGTGGATATATTTGTATTTGTTTTCTTCTAGATCATTCTCCAGGAGCTTTTTTAAATATCTCCTCTTGTGGGACATTGAAGGGCCTGGTTTTGTTTTGATTTCCTGTTCGTGTTCACGTTTGCGTTGTTTAATTTTCTCACCCCCTACATGTGCGTCTCTCTTCCCATCCTCTCTATCCTGCAGGAAATTACGAGATGGTGAGTTTGTTACTCGCGCGGGGGGCCGACCCCATGCTGAGGGCCCGTGAAGGAAACTCTCTTACATCATCGCTTTATGAGGACATGAACTGCTTTAGTCATGCTGCAGCACATGGTCACAGGTATACTCTTAACCCCCCACTGATTCGTACACACACTCATTGTATATCTTTATTGCTCTGGTGACCAAAACCTCAAAGTGCTTTGTGAATCTCAAGGGATCCGTTGCATTTGTGCGTTAAAATATGATTTTTGGTGTTTCAATAAAAGCAACTGACTAAACTAAATTGTGTAATACATGCATGATTTGGCAGAATACTTTGATAGCTGATTAATGTAATGTATTCTTTATATTAATAAATTAATGTGTGCTACTAAAACATGTTGATTTATGGTATAATCTTAAGAAACAAACAAATGTAAAACATATTTTTAAAGTTTGTTCATAAACGAGATATTTCATTGCCATTGTGAAAAGATATTAATATCCGATCTACATAATTTGGGATTGGATCCCCTCTTCTGAAGCGATTGTCCTCATGAGCCACTAACGACTGCTAAGTGGAATCGTCCACTCTCTTACAAGAGGATATAGAAAATGTTTGTGTTTTCCTGTTATTTCAGTGACAAGATGTAAACTTTTCTACTCAGAATTTAGTCTCAGAAGTATTTTATTAGTTTTTTTTTTTACTATCTGGAACCCATAAAAGTACTAGACAGTATTTATTAAGCAAGAGTTAATAAAAGAACAATATACAAGGTGAATAATTCAATTGAAATCTAAGATTATGTAATATGTGTCTATATTTTTTTTATGTAATCTTTTTCTCATTTTGTACATTGGCTGTAGGAACGTCTTGAGAAAGCTGCTCTCACAGCCACAGAAGGTGAAGGACGATGTACTCTCACTGGAGGAGATCTTGGCGGAGGGGGTGGTTGGGGCGGAGACAGAGGTGACACCCTTAGAGGGGGGCCCGCCACGTCTCTGCAAGGCCCGCATGAAAGCCCTGCAAGAGGCATCCTTCTACAGTGCCGAACATGGTTACCTGGACGTCACTATGGAGCTTAGGTCACTGGGTAAGCCTCAGTATGCTCATTTGTCTGTGTGAGGTCACCCATTTGGCTAATTTCATAGCTGGGAATTTGAACTCTGGATAGCCTTACCACCTGAGCAATGACAAAATATAAGGATTTCATTTCACATGAGCTTTTTGTTGGGAAAAAAACATTGTTTTAATGTTTCAGTGAGTAGAATCAATTAACTGGGTAAATAAACAACCATTGATAAATATTTGATTCCATCCATTCATCCATCCATCAATCAATCCATCTTCTATCTATAAACTAATAGAACATTGACCAATCAAACCTAGCCTTTAACACAAAGACCACATTAAGAATAGATTTAAAGGAACATTTATGCTTAGCAGTTGACAAAGTATGCTTGAACGAGTAAAATGTATAACTCCAGTCAGTAAAAAAAGTCTTTGCCATCATCAAAATTCAAAAGCATCAGTATTTATAACTGGCTGTTCATCATAAGAACGCTGAAGACTCAAACAATAGACAAGATGTTCTGGGGAAACGATCTCAGTGGTCACTAGAAGTCAAAATTGAAATGAAGAAATGAACATATTATCAGTTTCAAAATCGTATTGTAAAATATAAGCCAATATTAAGCTAATCCTACATATTTGTACGTTGGGTTTACAGTTATGCACTTCATAGAAATTCCTGCCTATAGTACACGGTAGATATGGAAGAAAGTAACTTGACGTTTTGCTGCCCTCTGCAGGAGTTCCCTGGAAGTTCTACGTGTGGCTGGAGTCTTTGCGCAGTGCACAGCAACAATCACGAACTTCAGTCACCTTGTCTCTGCTCCGAGATTTCAGCACCATGAAGGAGGACGATTATGGAGAAGAGCTGCTCACCATCTGCCTCCCTCTCATGTTTAACATAATCAAGAGCTGCAAGGTAACGACGAGTGACTCTACAACACAGCTTACTATACACAGAATCAAGTTAACATAGTAATTTACACAAATCATTGTTCCTTTTGTTTCCTGTGCAGAATGAATCTATAATGCAGCAGATAGGCTCAATCTTCAGTCAGTGCTACGGACCTGCTCCTATCCCTGCCATCCCAGAGTTAAAAAGCACTCTTTCAGCACAGCTCGGTGAGCGGGACATTCAGTGGTTAGAAACAGTGTGCACACACCTGTTACAGATGTTTTCTGATGTAAAAATTCAGACCCAGATCAATCATTTAAGACTCATTTCCACATTTAATGTGTCATATAATATGTACAATTCTGTTAAATAGACCTACATTGTTTTTATATCTTTTTGAAATAATTCACCTTGTTGTATTGTTTTTACATTATACAAATAATAATAATAATAAATGTGTGTATTTCTATCCTGTATCCATTATAGATCCCCATTTCCTAAATAATCAGGACATGTCTGATGTGACATTCTTGGTGGAGGGAAAGCCATTCTATGCTCACAGGGTTTTACTGATGACTGCGTCTGAAAGGTAGGCCTGGCCATACATGACACATGCAACTATGCTGCCTAGTGGCATTGATCTTTCAGGATTCTTCAAAAAGTTACTGCAATTTTTAAAGCTCTATTTTTTAAGAATTTCAGTTTCCTATTACATCACTTTTCCTCATAGTCACTGTCCTCAGTGATGTGTTTTAATGCCATCAGCAAGATTCTTGTTGTTGAGCATCGAGCCACTGAGGCACTGCACATCATCATATGCAAATATTCTTCCCCTTAAAGCTTCTTTGAGTGATACAGAAAGATGTAAAGCACACAAAGCTTAATTTAGACTATAGGCTCTCTAATATACGATCAATTACTACTCCCAATCTCACCTTTTTCAATCGTAATAAGATTTGAAGATCCTTTCTACATATTAACAGGGTGTTTCTCCACCATTTAGGTTTATTTGTAAATATTAACTGACTCATAAGCAGTAAGTAAACTAATAAAGATAAGTTGAAGTGTTTACCTCCATTAGGGACTAGGCTAATCATCTATATTCAGGCTCTAATGAAAATGTTACATTTTAGTCAAATCATATCTTTATTCTTGTTAACATATTCATATTATTATGACACTGATGATAACATTGGGATCCAGGGTTCAGATCCCTAACAGTGCTCGTAGCTAGTTGTGCATGTGAATACATATAGAAAATTCAGATAATTATGAAATAAATAGACACGAATGGCTCAGCGGTAAATATTCTGGACTAGTAGTCCACACCACCATTACCACTGTTAACCCTCAATTGCTTAAACTGTATTGAGTCATAATTGTTTGTCGCTTCGGATAAAAGCTTTTACTAAATGCTGAAAATAAAATAAACTGATTGATTGGCTGTGTGTAAGGGGCAGGGATTGGCTCTAGGGCCCAGTGATGGATCACTGTTCTGTACAATGTGTGTTACTTTCTTTGTACCCAGTGATTCTGGGAAAGCCTGGTTTACTGTGACCCTACTCTGGATTAAGCACTAGCGAAACTTTAAAAACAAAATGAATAAATTGGTCAGAATTGCATTCAATGTTGAATGGAAATGATGTCAGCCCTCATTCACATTTGTAACTGTTTTTGAAATATATTTGCTTTCCTGTTAAGTATCATTTGTGTTTAATGATTACCAGGTTTAAGTCTCTTCTCGGGTCCAGTGGTTCAGACGTCTCCCTGCACTGCAAGGAAATTGAGATCAGTGATGTGAAGTACAACATATTCCAGGTATCACCAACATACATTTTTCTTGTTCAGCTTAACATCTTTGTGCTATAAAAGGGGTTTGGGGGCACGGTGGCTTAGTGGGTAGCATAGCAAGAAGGTCCTGGGTTTGATCTCAATGTGGGGTGGTCAGGGTCTTTGTGTGGGTTTACTCTGGGTGCTCCGGTTTCCTCCCAGTCAAAAAAAAACAAAAACATGCAAATGAGGTGAATTGGAGATACAAAATTGTCCATGACTGTGTTTAATATAACCAGTGTAAAACATGACGTTGAAATACTAATAAACAAAGAAACAAAAGCTTTAAATAATTTTCTCCTTTTATATCTTAAGGTGATGATGTCATACCTGTACTCTGGGGGGACAGAGACTCTGAATCTGACAGTGTCTGAGCTCTTGGAGGTAGGACAAAACAAACACATTTACAGGCTTCAGAACAAAATTCATCCTTTTGTTTATGACAACAATGACCAGATGTGATTCATAACCATCAAATAAATGAGATTTGTACTAAAAGCTTATTGTTAGCAATTAATTTATTAGTTCTCGGCTTATGCATTAGTGAAACGTGAATCTTCCTCTTCTAGTTGCTGTCGGTGGCGACTCTGTTCCAGTTAAGCGGGCTACAGCGTCACTGTGAACGGCTCTGTGCTCAGAACATCGACCCTGATAGCGCTGTCAGCGTCTACAGTACAGCTAAGGTAAACAGCACAGAGACAGTTAGTATACAGTAGTACAGCTTGAAACAACGTAAGAGTACAGCCATAAGCAGGATGGCTTCACATCAGCTTTAGACTTTTCTTACACTGACAGCAGTTTGATGATCTGATACATATAACTTCTATAAGAAATAGAAGAAATCAGGTCATGGGCACTGTTTTTACAGGATTGAGGCATGACCCCTGGAATTCTTTCGTAGAGAATCAGTGAATTGTGAAAAAGTGCATCCAGTTCTGCTATGATGGAGGAATACTGGGCCAAATATATCAATGATGGGCAACCCTGTGCACTGACGAACAATATGCCACCGGCAATCTTCATCCCCTTTAAGCTTCTTTGAGTGGTCCAAAAAATAGATGGCACTAAATCAGGACTATAAACTCTCTCACATATGACCAATTACTACTCCTCCCACCCTCACCACTTCCAACCAAAATACAACAGTGCAGAAACATTTCAAGATCCCTCATAGTTAGTCCTACAACTCTTGTCTTTTTGTTCTACATTCACAATGCCTGTGGATTCTTGTTTCTTGGACATTTTCAGGTCCATGGTGCAGTGGAGCTGACAGCATACTGTGAAGGCTACTTCCTGCAGAACATGGGGACTTTACTGGAAAGAGAACGTTTCCGCAGCCTGATCTCTGGTACTCGCTCAGCTTCTGGGAGAACAGCACTGTTGGGGGAACTGGAGGATCTGCTTGTACAGAGAACGAGCTCCCTTCACATCACCACCAACGTCTAAACGAAGAAGCAAG
>JAYDZG010000001.1:8516991-8533669 GCA_034509265.1 Microcambeva bendego | reverse complement strand
CACATACAAGCAAACAACTACAGATATTCATAGTAAGAGAATGAGTTTATTGTTTCATTCATTTTTTCCTGTTCTAAAGTTGCTTACAGTTATATTACAGCTTCATATTCGTTCCTGCTGTCTTCTTCATTCTGTTTATAATCTACACTCACATACTCAGTTGTACTCTACTGTATAAAATAGCATGGTTAACAACAGGTATTGCTTTGTTTTTGTTCGTCAAAAAGTCTTCTTATGTCTGTAAACTAGGGGTTGATGACACTGATGGAGTTTCTTTGTCAGAGGTAAATGATAGTGCACTAAAGGTTTGGGAGAGGGGACAAAAACCAGTGGCTAGAAGAACAGAGCAAAAAAAAAGAGAAGAGAGTAGTTGTATCTAGTAGCACGGGGTGGGGGGGTTTGCAGTAAAGGGGTACGAAGAGTTTAACGATTACACTAGTGCCATGCAAAGAAAAGCCAATGTCTGGCATGCACACAGCAATACAAGTTAAAAGCAAAGACCAGGTACCACAGACCCCCTTCATGTGGAAAGAAAGTCAGATGGATCTATTTACAAGAGAACCAATTAAGCTTTTGCTCACAATCCATTGCGCACATACAATGAAACTGAAATATTAACAAAATGCTCATTTCCTGCCCAAAGAAGCTAGACTACATTCTTTACTGGTAAAAGATTGTTTTTAAAACATATACTACAATTTTTTTCTCATTTAAAGCTAGAAACAAAATGTCCACATATTTTAAATAAGAATGTAAGAAAGTTCAAATGAACATACGAACACTTGAGGGTGTAAATAAATAACATTCAATAACTCTTACATTTCCTCTTAATATACATAATGACAATAACTTGGATAAAGAATTGACCAGATGAATAAATAAGGAAAATACAAAAATATTCACAATGTATTAAACACTGTTCTTCATATTCTAATGCTGGTGATCATGACATGGTACGATATATGAACTCTAAAATCACTGGAAACTCAAGATTCAGTGTGACTGCTACTTGACATGAGGTCAAAACAAAACGTGTTTCATCGATGATCATAAATCAGTCATTAAATACAAGAGATTATTACATGTGGCAGTACATGATTTCAAATGGAGTCTACATACAAACAAAAAGAAACATTAGTAGTACATCTAGGCAAATTCTTATACTTAGTATTGGTCTGTACAACAGAACAAGTCATTCATTAGAATAATCCCACTACCCACAGTCCCATATCTCTATGACACCATTCAAATCCAGAACGGCCCAGACGCGGAAGCAAATTAGTCCATTTGCAGCAGATCAAACTCTTTAAAGATAGTCATCAATACAATCTGAGGGGGTTTTAATGCTGCTGGGACAATTCATATAGTCTTTTCTTACCACTCTCACACTAGCTGTTTAGTCCTTTTTAATGACATCCCAGAGTTGTGCATGCCCAAGGACAGGTTTGTCGAGGCTCAAAATGTTTACGGTATGTGAGTGTCTCAGATCAGATGAGGAGAGGGTACAGCATGGGTAGGACAGACACCTGCGTCGGTGTACATTCTCCTCAGAGAGAACAAAAGAATTGAAGAAGAAAGGTAAGGATGAAGAATGAAGTGTCTTGTTCCCTCATAGCGCCCTCCATCAACAGATGTGAGTCATTGCGATGGTAGGTGGAGCAGAGGAGTAGGGTATTAATAGCTTTTCTGGATAATTCCTGGCAGTAAAAGAAAGTCATCATACAAGTGAGGAAAGGGGGCATTAGAAAGACAACAAATATCACAACAAAGACTGGGTTAAGATGACACAGGGAGGGAATTCATTTAAATGTGCTACATGTGTGATATTTCTCCTCATGTGATCATTTGCATACAGTCATTCCATCACTGATGTTAAAATAGACCTGTTCAATCATTTTCAATTTGATTTTATCAGCTCGGTTAGTTATGAATGTCTAAGAAGGGTTCCTCCTGTGTCCCAACAGGCCACCATCACGTCATTGTGCCTGGCATTGCCTTGCAGACACTTAAAAGTCACTAGGCTCGTGATCGTGGCTCGGGCTGTTATGCTGGTGTCTGTTGGGCGTGCCAGGTGGATGAGGCACCTGACCGTTCTTCTCGTCTGAAAAAAGCTGTTTAATTACGTCAATGAAGCTACTCAATGGGCTGCCTAGGTAAACAGACGGGAAAGAAGAAAAAAAAGAAAGAGAAAAAGAGAGAACAAACAAACAAATGAATTTATGGGGTCAAGCAAGAAGTGGCCAGAAAAGGTGAATAAATGACAGGACCAGTGCAAGGGTGAACAAAATGAGAACGTGAGGACTCAGAGGCACATTTGTAGCTGGATAAAACACTATATTTGTGCATACTAGGCTGTCATTTTACCATCCTGGTGAACTTTGACAATTACACAATTTTTTTATGTACCCTGACCGCTGATGGATGGGAAGATGGTAGCTAATCATCAAAAAGAGACACAATGCCACTCTGAATTACGGTGCCATCTGTAGTATAGTACTCAGTAATTTACAACCTACTGTGCAGTGGCATGTTTAAACATGCTGAACAGGCCTCACTGGCTTTAAAGTTAATAAAAGATCTACTCCAGTCAGTCATTACGACATGGCCACTTTGCTAAAATTGTGTTGGCCCCCATTTTGATGCCAAAACAGCCCTGCAACCACAATGCACTGTGTATTCTTACACCTTTCGATCAGAACCAGCATTAACTTCTTTAGCAATCTGAGCCACACTAGCTCGTCTGTTATACTGTTGTGGTTAAGTGGATAGCACTGTCGGCTCACAGCAAAAAGATCCTGGGTTCAGGCCCCAGACGGGCATGGACTGGGTCCTTTCTGTGTAGAGTTTAAATGATCTAAACGTACATGGGTTTCCTCAGGGGGCTTAGTTTTTTCTCAGTGTTCAAAAACATGTAGCAAAAACAATTATGCAGATCGCGATCCGCTTTGGTAACCCCTAATAGGAGCAGCTGAAAGAGGAAAAAAAGTTCAGTGGTCATCGGTCAGTGGTCGTAATGTTATGCCTGGTCTGTGAAGGTTCCTTGTGTATTGTGGATGGTAGGAGCTTTAGACACAAAACTTATTAGCTAGTAAATGTTTAAAACAGCATGAACGGTCCTTATTAAGACAGCTCAGTGGAATTAATGCCAGACCCCTAGTGGATACAGCAGCTCTGGCTGACATGATTCTAATCCATTTGTTTTCTTAAATGTTTTTTAACAGTCAACACATTCAGATTATGGACGTAAGCTGTCATTTACAAAGCAAGGTGAATCAGCACATGGTTTGATACCTGTGAAAATGATCGTGGAGGTCTCGAGCCGACAAAAACACGTCACAGAGAACAATAACGATAAATAAATAAACTTGCACGCAGACGCAGTGGAGGCTAAAAATAAACTACAGAAAGTAAGACGCGTTGCTTGAGGTGCTTAGTTTACGGAAAAGAAATTCTAAACAAAATGTGGGTGGCTTGAAAAAAAGTTGAACAGCCCCTGGACCAGGGTATTCGAAAACTATAATGTTGTTTCTTTGACTTCACAGACTGCTTTCTTCTAGATATTCACAGAAAGTTTAAATGAACAATCCCAGACCTCAGCAGTGGTGCATCACCTGGGCGTCTAAACATTTTGTGACAAAAATTACTACACAAGTCTTCAATCCACTCTAGGCTATAGTTTTAGTGTGACAGGTGTTTGTGGTTTTCCTTCTTCTGAACACATTACTCGTCGATCATTCATCAGCGCACCGTGGGAGTGATCCAGTGTTCAGCCACACACGCTCTCTGAGTCGCTCGATACTGAGTGGAAGAAGCCAGGAAGCGTCACCATTGATGACCAAGTGAGACAGTATGATTGATAAAGAAAGAGAGCAAGCGAGCGAGGAAGAATGGTGGATGAGAAGAGCGTGAGACAGTGAGAGAGTAAATGATTGGGTGCATTAAGTGTAACACTGTTGCACTCTAGTATGGTGTAATCATCCTCCCTGATATTACAACACACCACCTGACACCTGAGACATGACATTTACCTTTATTTCTTGTCTCTTTGACCTAGATTGTCCACTGAAGAGTTAATTATGTATGTGTGCTCGGGGTTCTTGTGTTTTCTTGCCTTACACTTAGCAGATCGCCAACAAGTTATTTAAGATAAAAAGTAAAACATGATCTTTGGATCCTGAGGGAAATTGTGCAGTTGTGCAATTTAGGTCATTATCAGATTATTATTTGTGTTTTGTATGAGGATGGTTCAAAACGTTTCCTGGCTTGTTAAAAACTTTTTATATGAATTTTAAAATCAAATTACTTTTCTATAAAGTCACCTTCCTTCGTGATGCATCTCCCCCAGTGTCATACCATTCTAATGCCATGAGCAAAAAAGTTTTTGGTTGATAGTGAAGTGCTGACACTTTTTGAAGATCCCTCACAATTTGACTGTTGTTGACTTTGTAACAAGGTCATGAGGCCAAGCCTCAAACTGGCAAGAATAAAATACCAAGATGCAAAAACTTTTAGTCTAGATAGCTAAAAGACTAAAAGAAGGCAGTTGCAAATGAACAGTAACAAAAAAGTACTTAAAAGCAAAATAATCAATCACATAGGAGTTAATGGTAATTAAATAGGGATCGTACAGAACTGAGAACTGGTCACAAGGCGACTGTATGAGAAAGTATGTACGTTTAAAAGAATTATTATAATGATTGATATTCATGTAATCAATTAATTCGTAGTTTAGTCTGTATAATATTGTCTGGTCTAATTAGGCTGACTGCAGAAATCAGATTTTAGTTCCACAATTAAGTATGTATTGTCTCATACAAATACATTTCAGAACCTACAAACACATTGTGTTGAAGAATGCAGTGTTGCATCTTTATCTATAAATGTTTTTTTTTAAATAAAAATTAAAACAGGTTTATTAACAGCAACAGCTTATTCAGATCTAGTAATGAATCCGTGTATTAAGCCTAACTGTATAATGTAAACAATAGGAACATGTACTAGGGACAATTTTAATCATATAATAGTTTATAGGAAGCAAGTACAACAAAAAAGATTTTTACATATTGTTGCTTAGCTCAGATTGTTCCTTTATAATGAACTATGCACATTTTGGGACATTTTTACTCAGGCAAGAAGACTAAGGTGTTTAATTATTGAGAGTTAGTGCGTTGGATTTGATTAGTCGTTCAGAAGGCTGTTGTAGAGCTGGTAGGGTGTCAGTAGAGGACGCTGTTATCAAGGAGGTGGGAATGATGCAGGCTTGCAGCAGATGATGTGAGCCCAAACGAGACATGCATTGAAAAGCAAATGTAAAGGCGATTCTCATTTCCCTTTTTCTATTTTAATCTACCCGAAATGAAGTTAAGTCTCATTAGAGTTCATCTTGACTGATATTGTGGACATACAGATAAAAAAAAACAATATTCAACAATATTCTTGTTTTTTATTATACTTCTGATGCATATATCCAGGCTATTTACTTACACACATTAAAAAGAATACACTTTGTACATTCATTCATTTTTAATTATAAGCTTGGATATATGCTATGCTTGATTTTCTTTTATCCCACAACGTAGTGATTTCAACAGATTCATTCATTTATTCAGTGCCTATTTTACCGCTGCTTTATCCTATTGAGGGTCACTGTGGGATGGCTTCAACGGGTGAGTAAAAGCACCATCACCTTACTTAAATTTACTTAAAATTATTGTCCTAATGCAACATCCAGATTGATTTTTTTATTTAATATATTAGATAAATCCATTATATATTCCATTACATTACATATTTAAGTTTTTCCCCACTGTGTATATGAATGTATATGGTAAGTTTAACTACTGTTAGACCATTTTTATTTCATCTGACCCCTGTACCACTCATTTAGGTATCATATTACACATTTCTCTTTGCTTATTTTGAAGCAGAGGCATTTATGTGGGATGCAGGAACGTCTAAGTGTTGTTCTTGCTGTTTTCTGGTCTTCCCGTAGCTCTTTCTATTTACGTGCAGGCAAAATAATAATTAGTCTAAAGTCTGGGGACACATATATATTGAAGTAAATTCTGCATCTGTGCTTGAAGTTTTCAATCCCCCAAAACAAAAGTGGTTGAATAGTACACCCAAAGTGGAAGTACACCCCATAAGAAGCATCTACCTCTGGATTAATACTATTCCCTGTCTGTCTGTGTTTATGTGGAATCTGATCGATGCATGTTTTGAGGGAGTGAGTACAGGGTAATTGGTGGTGGTGGAGGGGCAGTCCTATGGGGTGGTGTGTAGTCAGGGAGCATGCATGTTGAGAATGCTGTAGAGGGGTTTGTGACAGGGCTGTGTAGGGGGAGGGGCTTTACTCACCAGACAGCTGCTGGACTCCTGGCTGGTCGTGTGTGCTTGACAGCTGCGTCTGAATCGTCTCCACCACACGCTTGAAGCGTCGACTTGGACCTGGAATCAGCACAGATTGGCAACTGGTCAAGATACATTTTAGTAGATATTTAAAACTTCACGTTCAAATTCAGGCCCTGCATTCAATGCCACACTCCAGACGCAAGTAATCCATTTGAGGTACCTAAGAGTTTGGTATTTTATTGACACATTTCCTTATTTTTTTCTCTTGGAGTGGACACAAATGCATTACTCTCTGGTGATGCTGACTCCTACATCCTACTTGGCCAGCCATAGCCTAGTGGTTAAGGAACATATGTGGATCAGCTTTGTGTGCCACTCCCTGATGAACGCATTATTCCTCATGCAGCAGAGGCACTAATTGCATCAGTTATGACGAATCCCCCTCCAGCGCCCTGCCTGAAGCGCAACAAGTCAATTTGTGTTCGTGTAGGTACCCAGCCTACCAGACGGCAGAGCTGAGATTCAAAGCGATGAGTTTGTGAAGTCAGATCTCGTGTGCTAGTGTGTTTTACTGCTGTATCACCTGAGCACCAAGAGTGGATTTCTGACTTTGAAATGATTTTCTGTCATTCAGGATTTCTATTTTTAGACAAGTATCTGTTTTGTGGTAAAATGGTTCTCCTGCAAACATGCATCTCCTCAGTCTATAAGCCTTCCCACATGTATGAGCTGACATTTAGTTCTCACACAGTTTATCATTACACACTTTGGTGTTTATCAGTGAGGATTTGTTTGGCCGAACTGTTGAGACTGAAATGCAAATCATGACAGTCTGATGGGTAGATCATTGAGGATTTATGGTGAGCGATAAGGATTAAGCATAAATAAGTGAGAACAGAAGGGTGAACACACTCAGGGTAGTCTGCAGGTCAGGCACCACTCACTGAAGGTCATGGTGATGTTTACACACCAGAGGAGATGAGTTACCACAGCAAAGAAAGATTCCAACTGAGAGAAAATAAAATGACTAATATCTTTCAAGTCCTGTACCCTAACCACTAGGCTATCGGCCCTCACACATCTGTCATCAGTGCTCAAAATCAGTCACGCATATCATATTTCATACAGGAGTTATAGAGACCGCTACATTATCCGTTTGCCTTATTTTCAGTATGTATACAGAGATCTGATCACATCACATGAATTTACAGTTAAAGCCAGAGTGTCCTTTAATAAAGCTAATGTGTTTTTCTAGTAAAAAAAACCAGATGGATGGTCGTTCCTTTGTTTGTTCTTTGTCTGTAATTGCCTACGAGAGCACAACAGAAGCTTGATGCAATTTGTAACCATGCTAATTAGAGAAGAGCTTATATTAGCAGTGGCATTCTGTGATAAAAAACAAAGCAGCCAGTAAGAAAATAGTTTTGTCATTTATTGCTCAAACAACAATTGGCCTGATCACTAACTTATTAAACGAATGTAATAATGAAATAGCATCTAGTGATACTTTGTCTAACTGAAGACATGAAAGGGCAAGGTGACAACAGCAAAACATGTTAAGTTTAACATATAAAAGTTATCAAATTTGGTTTACTTATTTATATGCACATTTTGAATAACTAGACAAATTAGACCTTAGTTTAGAATACTGCTAGAATTATGTCTGGTCTGCTGAGCCTGTAACAACCCCTACAACAAGTTTGGATGTTTTATTATATCAACACACTTTTTCCCTTTTTTGTGTTTCTTTGCCTCTTCAGGGAGAAATGGTTGTACTTGGTTCCACTGTGACCCTCTCAGATAAATAGTTTGATACAGATAAATGACCAATCTAACATTTTTACACCTCAACACCTATATAATGACAAGTATATAGCTCATATTGACACAAAAGTCTATTGCTGGGGTTCCATGTACTAATCCGTGTGTAGAATGATGCATTAAAAAGTATTCACCGAGGGGGTGTTAAGGCTGCTTTGACCAACACTGCTTTGAATTAACTTCAGACCCTGGGAGCTCATTAAGACCATAAACAAATGGCTGCCATTACTTAACGCAAAGATCACTGTATATGCAGTTTGTATATGTTTACAGAAATTAAGTCATGATTTTACATCAGAGACTCATTCTCCTGCTAGGGACAACAGAACAGCAAGCCCACTTGTATGTTTTGGAATGTAGGGAAAAAAACGACAGTGACTGTAAGAAAATTACATCCAGGCAGTAAACAGAGGTGGGAATTAAACCTGGGTTGTTGTAATCATGTCTTTCTACAACAAATCTACTGAGAGAAATGCTGAACCAATGAATATTCTATCAGTGTTTTAGTATTTCAACAAATAAAAAGAAAATAAACAAAATTCACACTTGTTCTCTTCTAATTGTATCCATTTTAAAACCACACTCAAAGCATGTTATCAGCAAAATAGACTAGAAAATATGTTGATCCTTCATAAGGAAAAATATAAATTATGAAAGAAATGTTGGTCATTTTCATTGCCACATTGTCACATTTTAATATTCAAAGTGTTTTGTGCTAGTTTTGTTGGTTTTTATTATGGTCCACTGGTTTTGTATAATACATAAAATGTCTTATTTTAATGAATTTCAGAATTATTATTCTTTTATCTTGCATGAGGGGTTCTTTTAATGTATTGACAATATGCAGTCTTTGTCTTTCACTGTTTTATACTGCGCATTCATAGAGATGTGGTTTATGGTGTTGGGTATATAAGAAATAAAATAATTGTAAATAGAAAAAATAGATTTTTGCAAGTTGTTGCAAGAAGTAATGTCTCCTAAAGATTATTGGAGACTCCAGTCATATTCGAGGAGGCTACATTTACCCGCACAGTCCACTGACCCCTTCTTATCTCCCCTTACTCCAGTGGATTTGACTGTGAGGTTAATTCATGCACTGATCTTTGTGATCCTCAATTTCTGATGACCCTGTCCATTTTCCGTTTAAGGTTTTTCCACCTAGCAGACATTAGCTGTCAGTTTTGTCAGCAACATACATTGCCAGTTGTGCCTGCTAGAAGAGGCCATGTCTACCAGTAGAAGAGCTGAGATTGAGAATCCCAGCACAAAATCCTGCTTTGTTTACTATGTAAATTGTAATCTAAACAAAAATTTGAGTAATGCCAAAAACAGCCGGCAATGAATGACCTGCACTATAGAAAGTTTCACTATTAAATGCACTCAGGCTCTTCAACAAAAGGAAAAAATGAATGACTAAAAATCAGTTCTCAACACTTTGTCATTGACCAAATCGGAACATTGCTACATAACAACCCAACAACATTAGTGACTTGGATAATTAAACATATTTCTAGCAAATAGGCTACCTGAGAGCAGAGTAAAGGTTACAGAGTAGATTCCATTTTCCTTAGTGGCTGTGCTGCTTTCTGTATAGGTGATGTCCACCTGAAACTTCACAGGCTTCTGGAAGACGGTGGGACCTGCTGTAGACTTGTACTCTGCCCGGAAACTCGTCTGGGAGATCACACTGTGACTGAGGCTTGGGATCTGCAACAGGGAAGAAAAAAAAAAATCATTAAAACAAAAGGGGAGGAGGTTGAATGTAGAGTAAAATGTAGTGAAGGTCATTTTATGAGAGGAAAGGGGAAGAAAACAAAGAGAGCAGACTAACAAAACACAAAACAGGTAAAAAATTAAATCAAAAGAAATGCACAAAAAATAGAAAACTGAACAGAAACAAAGAAAAGGTAAAAAAGTAAATATGGGGAAAAGGGGAAATATAGGGAAATTTAGAAACCATCTAAAAGGGGAAAACATATAAAGGAATACCGCACGATGGAAAAGGCAGGTAATTACAATGAAAAAGATTTAACATAAGTGCAGATAATTGGAAATCAAACGAGGCATTTTAAATGGAAGTTAATAAAAAGGTAAAGAGTAAAACACAAAAGGAGAAGAGACAATAGATGAAATAAAAGACATTTAAATTCACACACTATCACATTTCTTCAATACATCCACCGATAAGACTACTTTCTCTTAGAAAATGACATTAATCTAAGAAATCAGCTTTCATAAACTAATGATAACATCTGATCAACAGCAGAATGCAAAGCACAACTGCATGGACACTTCCATCCACCTCTACAGTCAGAGTCTTCCAGCGCAGCAGCATCTATATGCTAATGATCACGCTCACGCTTCATTTTCTATTGACCTCCAATGAAAGTCTCGCTTCAGGGGAAAATAAAAGAGCTGTAGCTTAGCATTTTACCAAACTGTGACATAAATCATGAGCGTGTTGGCAAATTGCACAAACACTGACTCTATCAATATGTTTGTTGTGATGGCCAAGGCATTTAATCTGATGGTGCAAAAATATAGCAGTCCTATCACAGACTCGCTAGACTGACTCAGACAGAAGGCCAGAATGATAATAGGGCTGCATACCGACAGAAAGGCTTGCACTATGTCTGCTTTGATGGAGCTCAGGGGCTTGTCCTTGATCACCACGAAGATCTGCTCCTCCTTCTCCAGGCTGATAAAGTTTCCAAACCATGACTTTTTGGCAAGTCTGTAAGTTGAAAGTTAACAGGCAATTAAATTAAATGTAGTAAAACAAACTCAAAACAACCAGGTGAAGGTGTACATGGAGCTGCGCTGAAGGGTCTGTAAGGTCCAAAAGCCCAAAAGAAAAATAGAAAATGGAAAAATGTCTTGTTTTTGGTATGACTACATTCATAATCAAGTTCGATCATGTTTAAATAAAGCATTTTCTCTTCTGGGCAAAACTTAATGAACTTTTGGCTGGTGTCCTACCAAACATTTGTTTGTTCTTAATGTTTTCTTTGCTAAAATGAAGCAAAGTCATGTAGGTGTTGTTTTGAAGTGGTTCATTAATTGACTAATGTTAGCACACTAGCCGGGGCTGAAGTGAAAAAATATATATTTATAATTTATATATATTTTTTTTATTTAAAAACACCATAAAACAAGCCTAGTGTGACAAAGGCAAAAAAACAGCAAAATACAAAATTTGAAAGATTCACAGATGCAACACAGGTCCACAATCATCCAGTCAATGAGTAATTATCATTTAAAGATTACGATGATACCCACAAGTAGCACAACCGGCCTTGAATTTTTTTTTGTAACAGACAGCAATTGAATGGTCAGACCTGAATGAATAAACACCACAGTAAACAGGTTTGATAAAGCTGTTATTTTGTGTTTGCCAGTGTGGGGGTATGGTTTGGTTTCTACTACTACTACTACTACTACTACTACTAATAATAATAATAATAATAATAATAATAATAATAATAATAATAATAATATCCAGAACGTCTAATAACCTAAAATTATTACTGAAACATGTCCATACTAACAGTGTGATCTCTTTCAGTATGAGATCTTCATTTCTATTCACACGACATTAGAGGTCAATACAGTTACAGTATGTTGTTGTGTAAGGCCATGCTAAAGAGCTAGAAGTAAGCAGAATATATAGGACAAAGAAACTCTTTGTCATCGTAGTAAGCAGTTGAAATAAATGTAAGATTTTAGGAATTTTTAAAAAAGATGATGGATGGCTCTGTTTATATGAAAGTTTGGTTAATGTCTAGTGTGCAACATGTCTGGCAAGCACAACCAGTCAGAAAGTCAGACCTGATTCTATATTAAACTACATAAAATAGAAGAAAGATAAAGGAACAGCAGAGTAGTAAATGGATTGTCAGTGCCAGGCATTTCCCTTTATATAAAGTGCATTTACAGAGACCTACTTTTATATATTTAGAACATTTGATAGCTCAGAATGTGGGATTTGATACAGCAGTAATGGAAGTGCATTAATAAAGAAAGCATGTAAAGAAGGTTTGTACAAACACTTACTCTGGTGAAGAGTCTGGTGTAAAGCTGGACATCTCATCTTGGGTTGGAACTGTAAATAAGGAAGAATCTTGTTTTCTATTTATATATTAAAGTGATGGTAGTGTAAAATCAGCATAGTTTAAGAGAGATACATTTTATCATTATGACTTCCACTCATCTCTGTAATTACTGGCTACCCAATGTGGGTAAAATTACATTAGTATTAAATAAATAAATGAAACAATTAATTAACTGTTCTCTTTACATACCAACTATGATTCACATAATCATTCTCTCTTATTACTCAAGTACTACCTGGCCACTTTTTCACAGACAAAATCCTCAGGAAATAGACTGTCCGTATTTTAGAGAAGGGGTTATGATAACATGTCCACATACATTAGCCCTATTGTTGTTACCAACAGTAGTAATTAACTAAAATGTGTTTTAATCTGTAAAATGGTTAGGAATTGAGACTGCAGGATGGCAGGATGGTTTTGTCCAGGTCCTCTCTGTTTGGGTTTCCTCTGGGTGATCCAGTTTTCTCTCCAAGGAAACACAGTCAGGTAACTGAATATCCTAAAATTGCCCTACGTATGAGTCTGGGATTCTGTTTCCCCTATGATAGACTGAAAAACCCATCCAGGGTGTTTCCAGTAATGTTACCAACAGTTGGCAGTAAAACAGATACTGAATAAACTGTGTCTGCATGAACTGTACCTTGCAGTTTCCTGCGGTGGAAGCGCGGAGAGCCCAGGAAGCTGTTCTTGATGGAGTTGAGGCGTGTCCTCCAAGGCATACCTCCGATGGAAGGGCTAGGTGGCGGAGTAGGATTCGGCGTGCCGACAGGGCTATCCTTGGGCGTGTGGACAGGAGTTCCTTTGGGAGTAGGTAGAGGACTGCCCCTTGGGGAGGGGTGAGGGGTAACCTGGATGATGGGGATAGATTTTGTGCTAAGGTCAGAACCAGGTACACGATGGAAGTGGTGCAGTCGGATAGGGGCGAGCGGCACAGTGGGTGTTAGGGGGGATGAAATCTGAGAAGGGGAGGTGGAATTCGCCCTTTTTACCATCGGGCTTCCAGGCATACATGGCATCTGAGGCTGGCAAGGAGTGGAGGGTTCTGAGTGGGCAGCATTGGGTGGGGTATCACTCTTTGGTAAGGCTTTGGATCTTGTGTTTAGGGGCTTATCAGAGATTTTAGGCTTAGCGGGAAGAGTCTGGGTGTTAGGACCTGGCAGGAGAGACTCACACGCCGAGTTAGGAGAGAGAGAGTTGGGGGTTTGTGTGTTAGCCTTAGTTCGATTGACATGGGGTTGATCAGGGACACTAGAAAAAGAACATTCAGATGCCTGAGGGGGCACACAAAACTTTCGAAGGGGCTGCAGGGCAAGCATACATACAACCACAGAGTAACAGCAGGAGAGAAAATTTTAAAGTCACAGTGATGCAAGAACATATGGGATACAGGGATGGTGGCATCAGAAATGGATTAGCAAAAATTAAGCCATGGTAACGCAGCAAGAAAGGAAAAAGAAAAAGACATGCAGTTAGCCAAGATCAGCAAGCCGTCCACAAAGCAAAGTAAATAAAATCATTACGCTAAAGGCATTCAAAAGCAATGGCGAAATGAAGGTCAATAATGCTGGTCCTCACGATGAAGGTTGAAAGCTGTGGGTCAAGCAAGAGTGAAGCATGAACCTTTAATTAAAACGTGTACTTTTTAATGTCATTTAATTGCACCCTGTCTTCTAAGTATCAAAGCATTATAAAATTACTTTAAAAATAATGCTGTCAATGACTAAAATATCAGGCTTCAAGCAATCTAACCTAATTAATCTAATCTTGCTGTACACAATTCATCATTATTTTTTGTGCTGAAATAGAATGCTAAAGAACCTCATATTGAATCCTAGAAGTCTGTATTAGTAACATTCTGGCTTACTATAATCCTCAGTAAAATAGCCAGTGGATACAGCCTGTTCACACAGCACATGGCATCAGTGCATTGTTGTTTATTATTGTTCCTAAATTTTGGTCAAATATAAATCTACATTTAATAATCCCATATAATTTTGCACAACTGCATAACATGACAAATTTTTTTCGCTTCACCTTCCAATTGAATCTGATCCATTTTCCCAAATACATCCCACCCAATGGCTGCAGAACCCTACCTGTTCAAGCAGGACTGTATCTAACAGAAGCTCTCTCTGACCCCGTGTTCTGATCACTTTTTACATGCTAGTGACAAGTTCACACAGAGACCAGTCTTGTGTATGGAGATTCATGAACTGAGAGAATCCCTTTGGCTGCTCCCATTAGGGGTCGCCACAGCTAAATAATTGATTTGGCATGTTTTTTTAATGCTGGATGCCCTTTCTGTCACAACCCTCCCTATTTATCCCTGTTTGTGCATTCAAGTGGGTAGGGTGGTGTCTAGCCAACTGGTGTCAGCACCAAGTTTCAAGTTTCAAGCTCAGACTCCCGGTTCTGGTGTGCTATTATTATTCCATATGAGCTATGGAAAGTCATAAACTAATCTATATGATTCCCTGACTGTTGTAAGTGCTTTCAATCTGCGAGCAGAGGCCACAATTCAAGCAGAAATGAGCAATCCCTTCAGGCTGCCTGCGCTCCCTCAGACCAATCAGCCGGCTGATAAAAGAACCAGGAACCGAACCTTGAAAGTTAGATTTCAGCACCTTGCCACTCAAGTCTCATGGTCGGGCTTCTTATTTAATCATATTAATAAATACTGAGAACTATGTGAGCTGCAGACAGCTACTGGTGTATTACAATTTAGAAACCTCATCATAAATGGGTCTTAGCTTATAACTATGTATGACACCCCATCAAAACAAGAAGTTTAAAATACTTAAATTATATAAAACTAATCATGCGGATGCGAGTGTTTGGTATTTCTTGTCTCTTTTTTCTTTTAGAGCAATGTCCCATATCATAACATAATTGTAGATTAAAAGTGGAATGATATCCAGCTCCAAAAAGGTAAACATTAAACTGGTCACTCAGTGAATACCTAGCCATTTAATGTTTGAATCCCCAAACTTTAAATAAATGAAGCACATGATTGACATTGGTGACTTGATAACAACAGACTGATCTACAGAAAAGAAAATGTTCTATCCATGAAGGATTTAAAACATTGGTGGGTGGGAAGACAGTGCTCTTACAGTGGATTTTAAAAATCAATTTCACTTTTTACATCAGCTCTGGTTTCTGTGTCGCAAATCTTAAAGCTTTAGGCAAAGGCTGCTGTAATCTGTAAGTGCTGTGAAACAAGTCAGCCAGAAAAGTTTAGCCACAAGCTCCTTCACTAATCAGAGAGGAAACTTTCCCTGAGCTGGATTTCCACCAAGTACATGCATTGGGATAAAGAAGCAAACGTCTATGGAATGAGAACAGGTTCTCACATGGACTAATGCAACACTCTTAAAACCATAAAGACTTTACAGACTAAATCTCAATACCACAGTGTTCAAGAACTGGACTATGTCCAGGTAACTCATTTAACAAAGTGTAGATATTGAGGCTTGTGGAATAACGACATTAGCATTAGTTAAAGACTATAACTAGGCTATCCTGGTGCTTTGTGGAAGCTGAACATTTTACTAAAACACATTCTTGTTTTTTTACTACAATATTTGTCAGCCTTCTGTAGTTGCTATTTATGAATGGGGTTATGTTTTATTGTCAAATAATTATTACTTGTAAAATATGTCAGCAGTAAGAGCAATGAATCGGGCACAGTGAAATGAAGATAAAAACAGATACTCACACGTGGACTGCTGAGCGGACTGGTGGAAAGACCCGAGGAAGCTCCACTAATAGAACGTGACCTGCAGAAACACAGAGAAATGGGCTTATTACTATTACAAAACAAACACACACAAGCCCCTGGAATCTTGCTGTGATCATGCTGAGACTGGGATATTTTATTAAGAAATTATAGCCATTGTGGTCCAATTAGCAATTCAGCAATGTATTTGGGGTTGCTGAGCATGTAATTTGGAAAATAAGGCACTACATGGGACTCCCTGTTCATAAATAAGTAATACTTTACATTTTGTAAAATGCAATGACAAATAATATGTGGTGTGCTAATTATATATATATATATATGTTTTTTATATTATTCACAGTGCTTCACTTTTTCCACAATTTATGTTACAGCCTTATTCCAAAATGGATTATAGATTTATTTTTTCCTCAAAATGCTACACACAATACCCCATAATGTAAAAGTGAAAAAGATTGTTTGGAATTGTTTGGAGTTTCTCCCATTCTTCTTTGTAGAACCTCTCAAGCTCTATCAGGTTGGATGGGGAGCATCTGTGCGTCATTTTCAGATCTCTCCCGAGACGTTCAATCAAGTTAAAGTTTAGGCTCTGCCTGGGCAACTCAAGAACATTCACAGAGTTTTCCTGAAGTCACTCCTTTGTTATCTTGGCTGT
>JAYDZG010000001.1:8492520-8504891 GCA_034509265.1 Microcambeva bendego | reverse complement strand
AACGGATGTCAAGAGTCAAAAGAGCAGCAGAAAATTCCTTCACTGCATAGTTACCTTTATTAGAATAATTGTAATCGTTTTTTTAATGAACTCTTATATCCTGTTATCTCTCTGTGTCTCGTATAGTTTCACATTTTGTGACGAACATTTGCTTGGTTCGTCTAGATGCCGTTTCTTTTCTCTGTAAAGCACAATTTTAAAAGCAATTACCAGAACCTCTTCAATCTCTATGTACACCTAAATGTATGCTTCATGAAGTTGGAAAGATGGAAAGCCAGAATACTCATGAAGAAAAGCACATGGGCATAAGTAGTATATGTAAAACTCATTATAGATAGCAAACACATTTAAAATATGACTTGGTCCTAGGCTGCTTGGAAGCTCTGACTCTAACAGATATGCCACAATCTCAATCTCAAAGAAATGATGTCTAAAGGGTCATAAAGGTGCAGTGCATGTCCATACTGTATGTTTTTATTATGGTCATATGATTTTGCTTATGCATCCTATTAAAACTGTGTACACCTTAGCATGAGCTTGTTGTACATTCCATCTGAAAGCCATTGGCATAATATTACATTATACCACCTGCATTAAGAACAGCCCAGACTCTTCCTTTAAGGCTTTCCACATGAGAGGATTTGGGCTTATTGTAAGGTACCGTAATCAGACGGTTGTCAGTTTAAGCCCCACCACTGCCAGGTTTCCACGGCTGGGCCCTTGAGCAAATCCCTTAAGACTTAATTGCTTAGACTGTATACTGTATGTCAGCTTGGATAAAAGCATCTGACAAATGCCAAAAATGTAAATGGCCTGGATCAAAACCACTCTTCCAATTCAGCTTCAACACCAAACTGAAACAATATCTTCATATAACTCACATTGTATTAACTAGAAATTGTTTTATAGAACTGATTTTATACCTGTTAGCAAAGGGTCTAGATAAAAAAGAAATCAGTACACATACCTTTAGCCATACAGTGCTTCTGTACTCTGAGCTAAACTCAAATAAAAAATGACCTAAATGAAATAACAAGTTTGTGCCCTGCTGAGAAAGGCTCTCTGAACAGGTGTGTCAAAAATGTACCTGGTACATTTTAGATCGCTAGGAATAACCGTTTTCTGTCTGGCAGCATGTGGCTGGAGGAAATGGACATCTGTGTGAGCGGCAGGGAGCGTAGATTAAATATGACAGACACTAAAAACCTGTCAGACAGTAAAAAAAATCAGGTACAAGACAAAGAAAATCAAAAATGCAGATGAATTAGAGGGCATAGAGGTTCACCCCATTTGTGTAATTGATGGAAAAATCAGCAGGACACTTCAGGAAAGGACAAATTACCCATACGGTGTCAAGCAAACACTACTATGCAGCAGATGTAATTAGGTAAAAATACAGAAAATACAGTAGCATGTAATTATTCCATAACACATTTTCCAAAAAATTACTTTCACAAAGCGAGTGTAATAAAATTTAACTATTTTTTTTCTAGATGTTTTTGGTTTGCACTACATCATTCATTAATTCATTGTCTGAGACAGATCACCAGTCTATCTCAAAGCAAACATTCACAGTAGGAAGTTTTGGAAGTTTCAATTCTGGCCAGACTGCCTAAAATACATCTGACAAGTGTAGCACCACCAGCACAAACTTTTTATGCTGTTTTCCAAATTACATTTATATATATATATATATATATACACTAGGGTTCAATTAAATTCACAGAATTTGTTATATACAGTAGAGCACAGCCTACCCATAGTGGCTAAATGTCTATCTATAACCCTTTATGAAACATTCATGTTTTGACACACACCCTCTGCGTCCACATAATTGGTTGGGAGTTTTCCAAACATTTTAGCTGCTTTATGGTTCAATATATTGGATATTTTGACTAAACGATTGCTTGCTGAATTGAAATAGCTTAGTCAAATGATGAGTGAATCAGATAGAATGAATCAGGCACATTGGATCATGTAGGGCCTTATACATAACCACAGAACTGTTAGTTCTATACTAGGCTGAAGTAATGGGCGGCACTGTCACCTCACAGGAAAAAAAACTTTCTGGGTCCTCTCTTAGTCAAAGCTGTGAGAGTTTCCTTGGGTGCTCTAACTTCCTTGGTGAAGACATGGTGAATGTCTTGGTAAATTTGACCTAGGTGTGTATATAAGTCTGTGTGTCCTGTGATGGACAGGCTTCCGATCCTATTCTGTAAAACAGAAATGAATTAATACATTGAAAATAAGTTTGTAATACAACCCTTGTTTTGTTTTGGGGTTTTCTCTCCAAATGTGTGAATCTTTATGATGAGATTTTGGTGGTGGTAGACAACTTTAATGGTGTTATTTTGTACCTCTGGCCATGCTGGGTCATGTCGATGGCTCTCCGTGCTGGTACAGGAGATCCTCCATCTGTGACACTCAGAACTTCCATGGATTTGCGCTCTGGTCTCCTCTTCCCATGCCGATTCAACATAGGGGAGTCCACTCGCTTCCGCGGGGGATCTGCAGACACACATACACACACATTCACAGACTCTGAGTATAGTCAATAACAAGCGCTGATCTGGAAAGCATCAGTCAGCAGCTCCATTTGATAGCAGATTGATCATAGCTGTGAGTGCCAACTGCAATTAAATGACTGCCGTAGCCCATAGTGCCTACTGGTATTTGCTTATTTGAGTGAGCTGAACCTGAATAGACGTTTGGTTTGAACTTAAAGAAGTAATAAAGTTAACAGATCTGTGGAGTTTTTTTCTTCCTTCAGTTGTTCTGAGTTTAGCTAATAAATCAACATTCTGTCCACATGTAATTCAACAGGGACACATGCTTTGTTGATCTGATTTTCCAGCACAGTGATTTGAACTGGACCAGTGACTATGAGGATGAACTGAGCTTAATGTGGTCATCAGATACTTGAACCCTATAGTCACTGGTTCATTTTAAATCCTGAGCAATCGATTCTTGTCTAAAATTTATTGGATTTTACATGCATGTCGAGTCACAGTAAATGACGCATATAGAAATCATAGTTACACTTCCCACACTCCAGTTTCCATTTAAGAAAACCATTAAAACTGATCATTTGTATATGGACTTAAGCTAATAACAAAACTTATAAGCAGTATGTCTGATATTTGTGCTGCTAGAGGAGTTTTTAGTAATCTATCCTCTACACCCTTAACCGCATGTGGTTCATTTTGGAGATTTAGTGAGGAGGGCTATCTAAATATTTATTTATTTATTTATTTATTAGGATTTGAACATCATGTTTTACACTTTTTAGTTACATTCATGACAGATGCAGAAGTTACAAGTTGCATAAGTTTAATCAGTTCACAGTTCAGTTATATGCAGAAAGACGTCCATGGTCAAATAATATAGATAATGATGGCTATAATTATATTACATACACCTCCTGCACCCTTGTTAAAGTGGCATGATCATGATTAAGTAATAGTCTAGTACAAAGGTGTCAAACTCAATCACAGGGCCAAATTAAAAGCTAAGACTACATCGACTACATCAAGGATTGAACAGGTCAACACTTATTAAACAGCATAAACAGAATATTACCTCATACCTTTATGGAACTTTTGTTTTCTGACTTTGTTGCGGTCTGTCCATGCTTGTATGTCTCATAATGCCGTCTTATGTTTTTACACTCTTTGATCACAGCCAGAACCACAAACAAGACAATCTGGTTTACCACTATATATGTACACTAAATAGATACTGTGCCCCAGATCTGTACTAAAAGCCTGTTTCCACAATCCATTTTTCGTTTTGTCATTTTTAAAAAAGGCTGTCAATAGTAATGAGTGTAACTTCACACCTTAAATAAATATGCAATGGGGTGGGAGGAAGCTGCATCTGACAGTGCATGCTCACCGTTGAAATGAATCCTGGAGCTTGTAGTACCATCAGGGTGCATCATATATATACTGGGGGACGAAAGTATTGTACCGGACAGATGTGAGCCCTGTACATCACTACCGGCATGACAACAGTAACATGTCCTGTTTTTGTGCACTTGGATAAAGTGTCTTGTCACTTACATCAAATAAGCAGTGCAAATTAATGTGCAATTAGTTTGTGCATAGCTAATCAGCATTCAATTAAAGGCAAGCTCTTGTGCAGGAGGAAAATAATTTAGGAATCATATCTATTTTGCAATATCTTTAATGTGATGTAGAACATGTTATTGGTAATAATACACAATTTTGTATCCTAGACAAATTGAACTGCTAACTTTCAGTCATATTGTACAATTAAAGGCAACATTGTAATGTTGTGGCCTAATGGCTGCTATCATAAAATGTGTTAAATAGGTGTAGCACTAAAACATTATATTCCAAACAAAAAACAATTCAGTTTTTCATGATTACTGATAACCAGAATAAGATTGGGCAAGAGGTATTTTATCTATTGCATTAGATTGAACTCACACTGGATGTATGAGGAGATTTGAAAACAAATCATATCTTTCTTTCTTTTTATTATGTGATTTATCAGAGTAAATGTTGAAGTAAACACAGAGCATAGGACAGAATGCACCCAAAAGAGTACCAATCCATCACAGAAAACCGAACACATGTTATCTATCCATCACTAACTCATATGATCTATGCTCTTCATACAAGACACTGAAAGCATACCTATATCATTCCTTGGTGGTAGATTCTGATCTTCATGACTTGGGTATCTTTCTTTTCGGTCCAGCAGCAGAAAATAGATCATCTTCTCCTGGTTGTCACTGAGGGGGATAGGGAAATAAAATGGACAACAAATAAGAAGAAACAAAAGAGCCTTTAACCAATTCTCAATTGCCATTCGTTTCCATTGGGGTACATGACTCGGATGCATTGGTAAACATTCTTTATTTGTTTAGCAGGGAGTAATTTAGAATTATATTTCCCTTGAACTTAGCAATACAAAAACAGCTCTGGGATGGTTTATGAATTCCAGTGTGGGATATGTTTTCATCAAAGACAGTAAGAAGCTGTCACGTGCCACGTTTTTGTGATATATAACTTTAACTCCCCTTTGCTGTATGCATCTTGAGTTTGTGAGGGCTCTTCTCACACATGTAACGGCACAAAATATAATTCTGAAGCCTGAATCTTCTCTGTATAGAAGCAGAATGGCTCAGAGGAAAAGATGTGAAGAGGTAAATAGTAGTGCTCGAGGCTAGGGAAATAACAAAAGCGCTGCCTCAGTGCCCATCATAATGTAACTGCAGTTTGACAAATGACTTGTCCAGAAGATCAGCTATGTTTCTTTGAGTGTTTGTATATGGGTGTGTATGTGTGTGCTGGCATGAAGCCATGTGTGCATATGGGCAGGGGAGTGAGCTTAATATGGGTCAGTAAAGCTACCCTTCCTCCAACAGTCATCCCTTTTTCATTATTTCTTCATCTCCTCACATACGTCTGAGGTTTCTCCTATATGGTTTAGCGTTTGGCCACGGTGGACTGACTGAAGATCAATGGAGCACCACTTACTCGTCTGACAGCAGGTCCTTCATCAGCTTGTTTTTGTCCTGGAAGCAGCCAAGCGAGTGCATGCTCTCCAGAACATCTGGGTCTATGTCTTCGGCCGATGGAAGGCTGCGGATGGACACCTTCCTAGGCACTGGCTGCTCTGGCTCGGGCTCATTTTTTCCGCCGCTAACACAAAGCACAGAGTAAACAGAAGGACTGATCAATATACCTCATCAAAGAATAAGTTCATTTAAGTTTTACACATATACATTGTTCTGTTAGATGTAGTTAACCGATTAAGACACATTAGGTGACAAACACTGCTTTAAAAGAGATGTCTAAAATAATTGCATAAACCCATGCACTGGCAACTTAAGCTAAGGTGTGAGCTGAAAGCACAGCATAGAAAAAAAAAACATCCATCAAGAGAGGCTGTGCTTACTGACAATTTTTCTCTATTTGTGCATTTTCTACCTCATTTTTTCACAATCCAGTCAAATCCAATTATTTTACTCTACTGTTGTCCCGCCTCATTGTGCAGGTTCCATCAATCAGCCAGCAGAGGCCACAATTGTGGCAGTTATGCTGAAACCCTGTTCTGCCACTGTCCCACCCCTTACAGACACATTTAAAAAATAGCCAGGAAATCAAGTAGCAGCTATTCAATAATTACATTTTACAGAAAGTTTCATAAAATCATTAAAAGATTAGAAAATTACTCCAAATGCATTAGCTCGGCTGTTTTTTTTCCCATAATTAAATTCTTCCAGGGGTGTATTTTTACTCTGCCCAAATAGGATTTTTATTTTTTAAACAGATTCAAAGAAATCCCCATTAATCTTGAATAGTGTCCAATTCAATCCCTACTCTGCAAAATAAAAAAGGAGTTGTACAAATACAAACAGGAACACCGTTTTTTATCTTTAATGAATTGACTGAATATTTGCATTTTTTCCACAGTTGATCATAATCCACATTATTAATTTGACATGGTTTTTGTAATGGATGCCCTTCTTGACACAACCCTTACTATTCATCCTAGCTTGGGACCACCAACACAATACACTGGTTTATTCATCCTAGTGGCTGGGAACCAACAAGTCAATGCCCAATTAACCTGGCTGCATGTTTTTGGACTGCGGGAGGAAACCGGATCACCTGGAAAACCCACATAGACACTCCCCCCTCCTTCTTTTTCCATTTTAACTGAGGAGGAATTTCTTTCTAATTGGAGCAGACATTTGATTGATACATTGTAGGAAAGCTTAGAATTTTCACTGAGGAGTTATTTTGACTATTATGTAGTTTGAGTATCTTCCTTTCAGGTTAGTTTTTTCACTTTAAATGTCCTTCAAATGACCTTTAGATTTTAGACAAAATAAATGGCTAAATAATTAATAAAAACACAATACGCACATACAAAAACTAAATCAATCTAAAACTTCAAATTGCTTTAATTTGTGGTTCTTAATGCAAAAGTGCCAAAGCTCATACTCACCCACCCACATACTAATAATAAGCCTGATTTATTCTTCTAATTTTACATGATCTAAACATTTTCATCTGTATGATCTGTACATGTGGAGTTGCCATCTGGAGTAAAATATTGCTGAGTGCTTCAGCAGCTAAAGCATAAGTGTTCTACAGAAGCAGTTGAGTGTCTCAAGTCCACAGAGAGGAGAAATGGGCAGTTGTGCCAGTGTGCTTGACCCAAAGAGAATTAGAGACAGGAGGGCCTGTCAACCTCTGACACTTCACTCCCCACACTGCTGTCTTACATTCACTCACAATCTCACATACACTCTTTCTCTTACTCACTGTGGGATCATGGGTATATGAGCAGACAGCTAAACCCCTGCCGGGCCTAGAGATCATTGCCCTTTGTGGCAGACATGTGGTGGCTGTGCCATTAATTCTCCCAATATACACACATACACAATACACAACAAACACCTAGACAACCAGTGCACAACCCAGTGCTATAACCTTCACCTTAATATTATTGATTTTCTTTTATTTTGAGTGGGTGGTGCATAGCAATGTGGGTTCTAAGGTCTGGGTTTAACCTTGATCTGTGATCCTCGTGTCCACACACACAGGGGTAATTTTTTTTTCTTATTCACTAAGTGGATTGCTTGCTGCAAGTTGTCTGTAATGAGGGAGTAAATGTGTGTGGTCTTATATTGGCATTCTTTTCACAGTATATTCTCACCCTGTGCACAGTGGTTCAGGTTGGCACCAGGTCTAAGCAGTAAAAATAAAAAAGGTTATTTTGTTTCCTTCCAGGGTGTATCCCTGTCTAGTGCCCAACATGTGCCTGGTGTTTTCACAGTGAAATTAAAATTGTGTACAGTAGCAAGGTCAGGTTAGGCCATGAAATTTAAGTGCACATGTGCTAACCACAGAAGCCCGCAGATTTTTTCACTGCCTTTCCAAAGCACAAAAACACATTTTGCTGGTTAATCTGCAATTGCTGGTCAAACAAAACAAAAGAAAACAAAACTAGCTATTTTAATTACTTCATACATTTAACGTCATTTTCGTTCTTAGTAGCTCATGTGGATAAACGTATGAATCTGGCACCTCTTTGGAAATGTCATAGGATTACGTATACAGCGAATAGAATCCCATGTAAAAGTGCTTATATATTAATATCTTTTGGCATAGTAATATCATAATGGCAATGGAATCTATTATTTTGAACAATGGTCATTCCAGGAAAATCAAGTTCAAAATATATATTATTTTACATTTCTTAGATTTTTGGGATTATAAATTAACACTCATATTTTCTGATTGTAAAATGTGTTGTTTTCCTGTGTCATGAAAAAGCATGGAGAAAATGTGAGTAAAAAACCTGATCTACACAAAACTTGTCATTTCTTTATGGATAGTTGTCCCCAAGTTGGAATATAAAGTGTAGATGAAAAGGACTCTTGACTGATATCATCATTTTCTCCTGCCAAATCCCCACTAAACTGGAGCTCAGGTTAAATTCGACTAATTGTAATTGGTTTCAGGTAAACAAACAGAGGTGTACTTACATGTACCATGTGTGTTTCTGGATCTGTTCTAACTGCAAGAGATAAAAACAGAAAACACTTAGAACACAAAGCAGCCGGATATCTTTAACATCTTTCATCCCAGCATTTAAAACTGTGTATGGCATGAGGAGGCGAGGTTACATTAGAAAACGCATGCTGACACAAATGGCTGTGCAGATCAAAACGAGATGCAAAATGGGGGCAGAGTAGAAAAGAGATGAAATAAGAACATAATCAGGACAAAGAGAGGCACGATCGCTCTTAATCCGAAAGCCGATAAATCATCACTGCTGTGACAAATGACACAGAGCTCAAATATGAAAGCACTGAAGATCCAATCAACATTTGCATAACTATGCCTAACAGGGTAAAAAAAAACGTATCATCAGAAATCCTACATCTCTACACACCCACATGAACAGGCAACAAATGCAGTCAACGTATTAAACATTACATTACATTTACAAAATTCATTTTTATTTATAGAAGGACCCTTTCCTATATTGCATATATTTGCTTTATTGCACATAACTGCAACTTTTAACCAAAAATGTGAATTCATTTATTCAAAAAACAAAAAGCCTTCCCAAAAGGCTGACTGGTTCTGCTTCTTCATTATAAGTAGGGCACTATTAAATTAAAAGTGAAATGTGCTTAATTTCACAGAAACAAAATTATTTTTAAATAAAAGTACCACATTCCCCTGCAGTTATTGATTTTAGGATTATGGATTTGGCATAGTTTTTAAGCTGAACGTCCTTTCTGATACAACCCTCTCTTTTTATCCTGGACTTGGACCACATCACCTAATGCTCAGTGCTACCAACTGAGTCACCGCGCCACCACTGCAGCCATTGAATAAATGGAAGCTACAATACACAGCACAGCTACCTTAATAGCTTTATCTGAGAGATAAATGTCCATGTTTTTATAAAGCCTCCTCTGAATCTACAGAATCCATTGGGAGTTTTCAACACTCATTTACAAAAGTCGTATTTGAAGCTGTGTACACTTTGACATATTGAAGATTTTGTCAAACCAACTTCTATTGGAACTAAGTGTCTTTACAGTTTGCTTTTTAGAGAGAGGGAAAAACGCACACAAACTATCACAGTGGGTCATCCAGATTAAGTCTGGGACACTAAAATAATTACCACGATTGCTAGGACTGCCTCATATTGCATATTACACCCCATTGTTTAAAAATGATACATCGCTGAACACGAATATTGATGTGTAAAGCAACTATATGGCTCTATAACCGTGCATGAATGGGTGAAGTAGGTAAAAATCCTGACAGGGAGTCTTACTAGATGTGTGATATTAGCATTCATTGAAATGCTAGCAGACAAACACAGCACAAACAGACAAAGGGTCACAATGTTGATGGTGGTGTGTGTGTGTATAGCTTCATCCACTATCTCAATATGCACGCTGCTTTTCAATCAGAGCAGCTGGTGTGTAAACTAAGGGCATGACTTGAACCGGCAGCCTGTCTTTACACCAGACCGTCAGGTCAGATTTATTATTTATTAATCTGTCTTTCCATTCTGCACCTTAAGTCATAATGCCAAGAATGTTCATAGAATGCAAAATGCATACAGATGCAGCAGAGAACACCCCGGAATGCAATACAATATTTACAGTCTATTCGACATTTATTAGAATCCATGGTGAAGATGAATCAATGCTTCTAAGAAATTTGCTTGGTCTTACACTAAAATGATACATTTAAAAAAATCATCATTAATGTTTTTATATAACAAAGTCACATCTGCCAAAATTACAGGTACCACACATTTGATAACCTGTATAAATAATAATATGGCACTTACTTACATTCACCTTTAGTTAGGCTAGCTAAACACATTGGTTGTTAGAAAACAGGTACAGATTTTCCACAGCAAGCCTTCTATATAGCATAGAGCAAATTAATGATAGTTTTAAGGACTTTATATCCTTAAGCTTATTTTCCCTTTGACTTTTGTACAGGGATTGCTGGGATTTTTTTGCCTCTCTTATTTCCCACACTGGCCTTGGCGATAACTATGTTCCTGTGAAAATCTATGATTTGTTAATTTGCTTAAATATTTAATTAATACAAATTAGGAACTTAATATTTCCAGTGTTTTACCTTCATTGTATTAAAAATAAACATTTATTATTTGGACAGAGGTATGTTTACCACTGTATTCCATCATCATTACAGTTTAGGAATAAATCCAATGAATTTTGTGCATTCCTGCTTGCATCTTACACTAACTCTATATAACTATATAACTATCTTACAGTAAATATTTAAATATTCTGTTTAATGGAGATGCAGTTAAGTAGATCTATTACATGCTTGCAAAGGATAATGACTTTACCACAGCATTAATACCTTTTATTATTAAAGCTGCCATCAGCACCCCTGAAAGCTAATTAACATGTAAATGAAACATTTTCCAGGTACAATTCCCTATATACACAATAAACTAAACCACAAAGTAAATAAAGGTTGCCAAATGATCCCAAAATAAATATTTGAAGAAATATTTAATATGTATTAAAAAATATAGATATCTCACCGTTAGCCGTTTACTAGCATCCACCTCGATCATGCCTCGTAGAAGGTTTTGGCAGTCTGGTGGAATGAAGTGTGGCATGTGAAACACTCCCAGCTTCACTTTCTCTAACAAATTCCGTAAATTATCATCATCAAATGGCAGGGCTCCCTACAGAGAAGATCAGGAATAAATAGTAAACAAACCAGGTGCATTTATGCCAGTGAAGAGTTTTCAGACACTGGTCTGTTTGTGCTTAAAGGAGAAATACTTTAACAAGATTTAATTTCTCTAAGATCAAAAACAACATATTTTTATTCTCAGGTGGTAATGCAAATTATGCTACGAACGTGTTTTTTTTTTGTTTCCCACTGCTGGGGACCCCTAGTGATGCCCAAGGAGAGGGTGACTTGACTGACACACTTGTACCGATGTGTGCACAGTCTACTGATCTTTTCTTATACACTTCTTTGGATTCGTATTGTGATGTCGGCTTCGCAGACGTAGAGACACAATCCAATCCCTGTGCTCCTCCACAACAGAATCCTTACACAGTCCCCCATCCATTTAATTCAGTAATTTCTCAGTAAGTCTGGTAAGTCAGTCAGTAAGACTGGAGGCCAATTTTGTCTGGTGCCGGCATTAGCCAATTTTGCCAGCTAGACCAGTAGCAGAGCCAAGAATTCAAACCTAGAAGCAGCATGTGTTTTTCTTTCTTTTTTTGAAGCTAAAATTTTTGTATTGTGCCTATGGTAATTTAGCTATAACATATTTGACAAAACGCCTTTTAATTAACGATGGAATAAGAACAGCTGCACTTCTTTCACAATTAGAGTTGCTACAATCCTTGTTAACTGAACAGTTGATTTGATGCACTGCCACTTTTGATGAATAGCTGCTCTGTGGCGATGCCAGGCTCATATAGCTTACGATCAGGGGAGAGAAGCTGTCAAACACAATCAAACGAATACTGGCCTAACTAAGTTACTTCAAGGGCTTCACCATGAAGACACTCCCAACACCCTCTAACTTTTCACATTTCTGCCCTGATAAAAACACATTTTGATGAGCCAGCCTCTTGGGTCGGCATTGGAATACAGAAATAATGGAAATAGCAAAATATTGCACAATGAAATTAAAATGCCAAACAGGCTGTCGGACTGTGTACATATGTGTCCCAGTGGCACTCAGCAGTGAGGATTCTTTCGATTTGTTTTAGATTTATAATTCCAACAGACTGTAATTCCAACCATTTCATAACCATGCAATCTCATCCAGATCTACCAAGAGAAAAA
>JAYDZG010000001.1:8473101-8489435 GCA_034509265.1 Microcambeva bendego | reverse complement strand
CCGATCTGGGTAGTAATGAGCCAGTATTGACCTTAAGCATTTCAAGATAAATAGTTGCACTCACCACCAACAAAGCAAACAAAATGACCCCACAGCTCCATACATCTGCTTTCCTCCCATCATATTTCTCCCCCTGATGAAAGAAAATTGAGACAAAGAGAGAATGTGAACGGGTTAGCATGTTTGAATTACAAGTGACAGAGAGTAATTAGGAGCTATATCAGGCTTGTTGAAATCGTCATTAGCAGGCCCTGTCGGTACACACTCACCCGAATGACCTCCGGACAGGCGTAGTGAGGAGACCTGTGCAAAGGAGAGAACATGAGTCATTCCTTTAGCTCTCATTATCCACATCTGACTGAATGCTGAGGACATTTTTTTATTCTGCATCAAGTAACAGAACCTTTTTGATACAAAAAACAACCCGAAAAACAAACATCCTTTGGGTTTAATGGGGTTCATGTCATTGTCTTTGCTGTATTATACATCATTAGAGGATGCATGGAGGCCCACACTCAACAAATGACAACACAGAAGATTAAAGCTCCCAAAACAATTTTCTACAGTGTTTTTTTTTCAGTTCATGTCATTGTAGAACCGATATATTACACTAAATTATTTGCTTCAGGGTTTTATTCTGAAAGCTATATTTGAGGGAGCAAGACACTAAGAAACATGAAAAGTGGGATTAATACACCAAGATATTTTTTCATTTGCAAATATTTTTTTACTTTATATGTTTTACTATTCTTTGCTACATTCATATACCCAGTTTCAGAAAATTACAAAAATAAGATTATTTCATCAGAGCAATTACCACAGGTGCTGAGTTTGAGCAAATTTCCTATAAATGAAAGAAAGAGAAAGGTACATCCAACCGCTCTTTTACTCTAAAACACACCATCATGAAGGACGGTAGGTTTCAGTCTAGCTCTGTAGTTTTACTCTCAAGATATTTTCTAGGTTCAACATGAAACCAGTTCATTATATAGGCTAATTGGTATACTGTATGCAATTAAACCTTGTTTTATGCGTTTTTAAACTTTTTCATTATTTATTCATTATACTTGACCTAGAGTTCACTATGGAGTGATGACAAAAACTGAGTATTATATTATATTAATGACAGGACATGTGTTTACACGAACTTCATCCACACTGAATGACCCGGACCGCTTCAACCAGTGGCAGATGCTGGGGAAGCTCTACCAAATGGCTATGAAAAAATCAGTTTGACAGTATTAGCATTGTCCGCCATCATGTGAACCTTGCTAGCTGGCTAGTTCACTTTGAGCTAGCCAACAGTATGAATGATTGAACGAAGTACTATGAGTGTGTTTTATTTACTCAGTGAAAAATGGAAATGTCAAGTAATTTCACCAAGTAATGGTTTGCAGTTTGTCTTTCAACTTCACTTGCTGAATCTTAGATAGGACTGAAGCAAAACGGGATACAGCCTTTTAACTGGTCCTCCAATCCTCTTCAATCATCAAAATCGTGGCATTTATTCAATGACCAGCGAGCTTCGAAGCAATGAAAACAACCGTTCCATGCAGTTCTGCTAAAGTGAATAGATGCTCAGCTTCTACAGGCAAATGCAATGACCCTAAGGGAATGTATGAGGACCTAACAAAAATGAGTCAGTCGGTTTGTGATAAGTAGTTGATTCTGAACAAACTCGTCTCCGAGATGAATGTGTTCGCATGTAGTCAATCAAATGTTAACTGTATATATTTGACCATTTAATTTTCTACATTTTAGGGGAAGCTGAACTTCACTTTCAGTCTAAGAGAAATCGCCACTGGCTCCAACTGGGAATAAAACTTGCAATTTGTCTATTTTGTGAAACATGACATTATTTACATTCAGGATTTATGATATAGTTGAGTGACTTTCAACTTGAGTGAACAGTGTGTAACCTACACAGTGAGAAGAGAGCTAAGCTCTGTTATTGACTTTGAATACTCTGCAAGTATATTACATTATTGTTAAATCTATTTGAAGGTTTAAACTGTTCACTGAGTTGGACATATATACAATATTATATTATGTATGTATTGTATTAGTATGTTAGTATGGATAGTTGCCCTATTTGAAACAAGCTATCAGTAGATAAAATAGAGGGAAAAAAAGCTAAACTTAATGAGGCCTGTTATTCACTCCTCATACCCTGTATGCAAGTGAAGAAAATAAATGTTTCCACACATTCAAGCTGGAGTCTGAATGTCTTCTCTACTTCCACAATGAAAAATATATACATATCGCTTAAGTATGCCGTTTACACTATCCTCAAGAGCAATTCAGATCAGTCATTAGTAAATATTGAAAGTTTTCACCACTTGTCAGATGACACAGGGTCTTATTGATGACAATGAAGGATTAAATACAAAATATTTAATTATTTCACATGTTAATTTCATAATTAACCTTCGCTGGTGTGATGGTTTATTGATACAATAAGCTTTTTGTATTAAAATCTTTTTCTTGACCCTGGTTTCTAGCAACAGGTTAATTGAGATCATTCATTTTGGTGCAGCTTAAGTATGATAATGGTATTCATATTTTTATGGGTCTTCAAAAAGACCCTCAAGAGGTTTGCTGCAGATCATATCAGTAAGTTAAAGAAATACCAATTTTAATGTTATAAAATCTGTATTAAAATAAAAATAAAGGATATTTTATCTACTGTCAGTGCTGCCACCCACAGCAATACCCATGACAATGCCTATTTTGGAACAATGGTTCTAAGAGTAACCAAGACTGACAGATTCTAACCTGGCCTCTTAATTCCCCAGACTTGAACCTTACTGGGCAACCCCTCCGGCAGCTGTGGGATGCACTGAAGTCAGCATGGCTTCAGATACATGTAACAACCTATAAGGACCTTTTGGAATTTCTCCCATGATTACACTGGAAATCACCTGGTGGTCATACAAATCCTGTGAAAGTGAATCCTGCTAATAAACAATCCAGGTCCTTGGTTTTAGCAGCAACATGACTAAATAGTTTTGTTTACTGGGATATGTCTAAGCTCCTCAAAACCCATGTTAATGGCATTAGATCACTGTCAAAACTAGGGGGCGCAAAAAACAAACATAAACCTGCAAGTTTTAATAATCTGCATCTTTAAACATCCCACTTGTTAGCATAAATGTTAAACCTGCAAGCACGGAAAAAAGATTTTCACCACATTTTTCATTTTTGACTGCTCTCTGTGCTCAAAAGATTTTTTGTGCTAGAGACTTTTTGACAGTTTGGGGGAAAACCGAGAAAATATATTGGCTTTTTCTTGGAAATTCTGCCATAAATTACTGCATTCTGAAGTCGAGTGTTCAAGACTATACTACACATGACAACATTATATAATTTAATATTTTCTGTAAATTAAATTAAAAGAAAAAAAAGCATAATTTTATATGCTTTGGCAATAAAGTGCAGGTTCAACTTTTTGTGAAAGAGGATTAAATATTTGAAGCTTCAAGGTTACTTCCCAGGTACCTATACTCTCCCCATTAAAAATCAGAATGTGACAGTTATGAAACTGACAGCCACCACAGAAATCATAAATGGAGTAGCAGCTAAAGGTAATACACTTTGCACATAAGGAAAACTAAAAGGTTGAGAAGGAAAAATACATTAAAAAATGAAAAACTGACAATTTGAGCGTGACATTATGAAAGATGCAAATATTCTTTCAGTGCTCGCAGGTTTCACATTTGCGCTCACGAGTGGGATGTTTAAACTATTAAAACTTGCATGCTTAGATTTTTCACCTTGTGTTTTTGAGCCCCCTTGTTTTGACAGTGATCTAATGCCATACACGTTGCTTTGCAGCACCTACTCTACCAATTTTACCATAAAAAATGCAACACCCTGCTTACCGTGTGTTCATCTGAATGAATTACCATTATTTTTCATATGCTGCTGATCTTCCAATCAGATCCCATTAGGAATGTACAGCGTTGCTTATACACAACTCTGTCAGATCCATTCAGGAGAATTAACAATAGCACACAAGCTCCAAGCACACTGTCAAGGCCCACAGTAATAAATACACCCGCTGACATCACAAGGGAATTGACACACAGACTACATTAGCAGAATGCTATGCTAATAAGTATGTATATATTGTTGCTATCTGATCAAAAACATGTGTCTCCACATTTAGTGTTTTTTCACTTAACATGTGTGGATTGTGTGTTTAACTATCTGTCTGTTGGTAATGGCAAATTTCAAAACGACAAATGAAAAGATCACACAATCGTTTCTCCATTGGCTGCTACAAGCTGCGTATTAAAACCGTATCTCCTCCCCCTTCCCTTCCAGTAATGTGTTTACTAAGAGATGCATGGATTATTCTCGTGCTTACTTGTAAATCTGTTTCCTAAATATGGAATTAAGACAATACCAATGTCGATATTTTGTCATGCCAATAAAGGTTTGAGTTAATTTGAGCTGAAAGACTTTGCTGCATTTGGCTGCAACTTTGCTGCGGTGGAGGTTAAAACCAGTAATTTTTGATTACTAGTCCTGTATCTAAACTGCTGGGCTACACTGCCTTTTTATTTTTTTTCACATAGTTAATTTATACTCACACAAGGCTGAAACATTGTTAATAACTAAGATAGGTGTCCATATGCTTGAGGGTATATAGTATGATAATGCTAAAGAGCTTCTGGAGCCACCAGTTGTGGCCTGTAGGGTAGTAACGTCATAACCCACTGTTTTTTAGCTTGAGTTGAGAAAAACCCCAAACAGTGCTACAACAGGACATGGGTCCAAGGTTAATCTAGCATCTTCTAAGGATTCTGAAAATGTAAGTCCAAAAGGAGCAGGACCAGAACATATGAGGATGATCCACTGTGGACAGCTCTCGTAATAACAGAGTTCAGGTGTTTCAGGTAAGCAAACTGTTAACAGATGTAAGCCCAGATCTTTAATTAGCCTGAGACATGTACCAAATACAAATTATTTATTGCTTCATATTATTACCAAAGGTTTTGAAATTGGCATCAACCAACAACAGCAACATTATTGTGGTTAGTTGCCTACATACTTGGGCTATACAGTTTACACAGAAAATTCCAAAAAATTCTAATTAGGTTAAGCAGGTAAAGATCTATGAACAAAACCTTTGTTATTAAATTTCCTCTAGATCCTAAACAGAGATGGCTTCATTTTAATGATTTTAGACACTAAGCCTTAAGATGACATGCATTTCAAGCCACACAATCATTCATTCTGCATTTTTCAGCCTTAATTCAGTAGTGTTGCATTTGAAAATATACAATGATAAATACTAACCCTTACAAACTTTCCCAAGATATCACTGATAAGTATGCAGCATGAATACTAGCCAAGCAAAACTCTCTGCTAAATTTTTTGGCAAGTGAGATGAAAAGTGAGATGAATTGAGATACGTTAGAAAAACTGTTTGAGGGAATGCCTGTAGGGCAGAGTGTCGGCGCATTAATCCTCTCCAAGCTATCTGCTAGAGCTCATTTCCTCTTCCATTTACATACCAGTTCTAATCAACTATAACAACATACAAAAGTTAGTGTCTGTGAAAGTCTGTGAAAGACATTAAGCACTTGTGGGTATTAACTCTGTGTAAAAAAGATTAGGTTTCAATAAAGAAGTAGGAAGGGAATCCCGGCTTTTAGAATATAATGGCAAAAATGTATTGACACATGAGTTTGCTGAAAATCGTATTTCAAAACACTGGTAATCTGTGGGAATGTAGGTCTAATTCAAGCACTATCACAAAAAATCTTGACATTCAATTTTATCTCCAACCCCATCTCTAACCCCAGGGTGTTCAGTAAGGTGGAGCTAAGATCCACAGTTCCACCACACTAAATTCCTCATATCATGTCTGAATGAACCTCACTTGAAGCACATGGAAACTGCCCTGAAGGAGCAGAATAGTCCATTTTCAAACTGTTGCCACAATGGTGGAAGCATTTTTTATATTTACATTACAAAACTGTCACAGTATATTGTTCAAGCAATTGACAATTATGGGGTTTGAAACAGCAAGCTTTCGATTACCAGTCTGGTGCCTTATTGACCTCTAACCCTAACCTAAATCTTCACTTTAACCACAGGCACACTATATGACTCTCAGTTTGTTCAAATCTACACAACTGTATCTCTTGGACTATGGAGTGTTTTTAGAAGAGTGGTGGTTTTAACACTACAGGACTGATCCTGATTGGAGGTTTCACACTACACCAACAACCCTCAGGAGGAATTAACCCTCAGGAACTCAACCCACAGTTTTGTCAGTCTGGTCACCCAAACCATGTTGTGACATAAAAACAAATCCAAGAAGTGATGATAAATTTAATTATACTTTTTTTAAAAAATGTTAAGTGAGTGGGTTGTGGGCTGATGTGCAGCGTTAAAGCAAAGTGGAAAAAAAATATGAGTGGACATGGGTAGGCAAACAACAAGGATTGTTCTGTAGTGAGTGTGAGGTTAATATATATTTTTGCAATCCAGCATTTGTATCATGTTTTGTAACAATAAAAAATACATTTTTTCAACTCCTCTCATGCCAGTCGCCCAACTGAGACCCAGATATTCAAACTGCTATAAATCTGATTTCAGTCGCGTAGCGAGCCACTCAGATTGAGTTGTTTGCTAGATCCCACATGTAAAACAAGTGCCAAGTTTTTGTTGTGAGTGGTGTGAAAAGCTAGCAAACCTTCACAAAGAGTGGTTCTCTGGCCTGGCCAGAGGATGCATGAGAAAGACGAAGGTTAGCCATGAGTAGGAGTACACAAAGTCATAGAAATCAAAGGATGCTACTACTGCAGTGTGGCTATTTGTGAGAATCTGATGTTGGGTGGTGGAAAAAGTAGTAGTTGACTGAATATGTGTTGGGGGGGGGTTAATTCTCCTTGGACAGCATGACGGTGGTTCAAGCAGAGAAATTAAAAACTGAAATTGAAAATGAGCAATATGAGTTCTATACAGACACTGAACTTGGAGGCTTGGCCTCTTAATTCTCAATTTGTTATTAGAATTGACTAGAGCTGCTTCACTTCCATTGTACCATTATTAGCAAATACATTGTTGGGACTACACTAGTCCCATTTCTATCTTAAATCAGAACCAGTGGTTTTATTTAAAGTCATGTAACATTTGAATTCTAACAACTGGGAGATGAACTGAACATCTTTATGACCCAAGACGGAATATCGCCTCTGTAAGCATCTTTACCCGCTCATACTGTGTCAGAATCTGATAAAGGTTCTCCAGTGAGCAGTTTAAATGAAACAATCACTCAGCAGACAGCGCCACTGTGGTTTGTAATGTACATGAGAACAGAATCACATTCACTCTGTAATAATGCCTAGGAGAAAGTTGTAGCTCTGGTGAATACATGTTCACTTATTGCTGAGTGGGTAAAAAGAGAGCCTCCGATATCTGAAGATTTACTTGCACTTTGAGAAAAGTGTTTTTCAGCTACAGTCCTGGAGGAGCCTGAGACAAACCTTTATTGAAAACTCTCAGAGAAAATGTAGAGTGTGTGTTATCAATGAACACATTGAATTAACATCTAGTCCAGGGAAGCAAGCTATGGGCAATAGTGCCGAGAAAGAACTCGAGAAATTACAGGAGGAAACCTTGAGAGGAACCAAATTCAGCAAGGACCCATCCTCCTTGTGTGGCCTGAAGAAAAAAAATATATCTAAGATATACAAATTGTGTATCTATTACATTAATTAAAAATATATAATCATCAACCTTATGAATAGTATTTACATATATCTATTATCCATCCATCCATCCTTCCATCCATTAAATATGTCATTATACTTAAATATATAAATATATATATAATATCAGTTCCATGGATATTTATAGACAATATTATACAATAATATGTGATAGCATACATTATTTTTTTTCTTGTGATGGTATTCATTTCTCAATGACTCAAATTCAAACCAAAACATCATTTTTTGTGCAAAAGTGGGTCATAAAGAAACACATGAAAGAGTGGAAGGAAAAGCTGGTGTCTGTACAGATCTGAGGCGGCTATTCCTCTACTGCAAGCACTGTTGACCTCATTAGATTAAAGCTTCTGGAAAGTAGGAGAGGCCTACCGATTTTATAAGAGCTCATTTCGTTTAAAGCACTGGCTCGAGCATGTCTTCACACAGCAATGAACCTAAGCCAATGTCAAGTAATGAGAAAGCTGGATTTCTGTCTGTTTGTGTGGGAGGATGGGAAATTAGAGCATATGTGTGTTTTACTGAGCATGACTGACATTGCAAGTGGAAAACAGCATCGGACAGAGCGACCAATAAAACTGACCATGTGTGAATAAGACTGCAGTATTTCTCAGCGAGATTAAGTACTTTAAGCACACGGTCAATAAAATTATCCATAATCAATTGTTGGGAGTTACTGGACTAACCTTAGACACTATTGTAAAACAAGTTGATTTTAAACATCTGGGCAACTAATAATCCTACCTGTTCTTACTCTGCAGTGGGGCAAAAAAGAATTTATGAGAGACACAAAATGAGGAAAAGAAATCCAGGAAATCACATTGTAGGATTTTTAAATGATTTATTTTTAAATTATGGTGGAAAAGAAGTATTTGGTCAATAACAAAAGTTCAACTCAATACTTTGTAACATAACCTTTGTTGGCAATGACAGTTTCCTGTAAGTCTTCACCAGGTTTGTAGACACTGTAGCTGCTATTTTGGCCCATTCCTCCAAGCAGATCTCCTCTAGAGCAGTGATGTTTTGGGTTCTGGGATTTTTGCTCACCGTTCTCATGATCATTTTGACCCAACAGGATGAGATCTTGCGTGGGGCCCCAGATCAAGGGAGATTATAAATGTTCAATGTATGTCTTCCATTTTCTTACAATTGCTCCCGCAGTTGATTTATTCACACCAACCTGCTTGCCTATTGTGGATTCACTCTTCCCAGCCTGGTGCAGGTCTACAATTTTCTTCCTGGTGTCCTTCGACAGTTCTTTGGTCTTGGCCATGGTTGAGTTTGGAGTCTGACTGTTTGAGGCTGTGGACAGGTGTCTTTTATACAGATACGTCAAACAGGTCATATTAATACAGGTAACGAGTGGAGGACAGAAGTTACAAGTGTGAGAGTCAGAAATCTTGCTTGTTTTTGGGTGACCAAATACTTATTTTCCACCATAATTTACAAATAAAGTCTTTAAAAATCCTACAATGTGATTTCATGGATAGTTTTTCCTCATTTTTGTCTCTCATAATTGAAGTGCACCTATGATAAAAATTACAGATCTATCTCATCTTTCAAAGTAGGAGAACTTCCACAATTAGTGGCTGACTAAATACTGTTTGGCCCCACTGTACCTTCATCATTCCATGTGAACAACCTATACACACTACTTATACTATTAATTATGTCTGTAGTTATACTATAAAACTTCAATTTGTGTCATCTGAGGCATAAAAAATGAAATCCAATTTAGCAAATAAGCAGTTTTCAACAAGATGCAGTGGTTGTTCAGCAGCTGATGCTCTTTGCTCTTAAAAAGTTAACAACTGTGGGTTTTTTTTAAATCAAGGTTTTTTACCTTTAACTGTTTTGATTGCCAAACGAATTAATGAAATGTAATATAAATATAAATATAGATATAGATATTCTATCTGAATGATCGGCAAAAGTATAATGGGTTTAAATTATCATTAGTCACAATCAGAGGTGAATAATAACGAAGTAATAATACTTTTACTCCACTACATTTTTTAAAGAAAATATGTACATCTACTTCAAAACATTTTTCATATGAAAATATGTTACTTGTTACAGCAAAATAAAACAATAATAAATGTGTAAGATGTGTAACAAACTACATGCAAGCCATGAGCTTAGAAGTTCGATCTGCACTTAGACACATTGATTGCAAACATGTTCAAAGTGATCAGAATAAAGATCCTTTGTATAGTATAAAGCTCTCTCTTATTTTTACCCAAATGCACTGAAATATCCCAATTACAGAACAAAACTCTACATCCAAACTCAAAAAAGCACTGAGGAAAGTTAAGAATGATTACCAAAGTCACAACATCATTTTTAAGTCTTATACAGTAACAACTAATCCAGCTTTTGATTACTGTTGAATCACAAATATAATATTCCACTTAATTTTGTTGGAATAAATTTTGAGCAATGCTCATTAAGATATTACCATCATTTTCAAAAACTTACCTGCTGACAAATATACCTTCAACTAACTTTTGTATTACATGAATTAATGAACAAAAATAAAGGTATTTGACTTTTTATTGCTCTCATCAAGAAAATAATTTAAGTTATTTAAATTTAAACAAAATTATTTATTTGCTTTTCCTAATTTTAAGCTTATCTAACTTTTCAGAGATATTTTCAGCTGATAGAAAGTTGGATTTTCTTAAAATAACAGCAGCATTTATGATATTATTATTTATCATTTACTATAACTTTTAACTGTTAACGCACATAAAGTAGAAATATAGGCCTACTACACATTCCAAACACGTTGGAACTGGGTAATGTGTGGTTAGTAATGTGGTAAAAATAATCAAGAGCATGATTTCGAACAGGTAATGTCAACAGCTGATTATGATTTGGCACAAATCATGCTCACAGGGAAGTAAATCCATTTTGTTGTTTAAATTCTTATGATGTGATGAACCTATGTCAACAGGTTTTCAGGCCAACAGATTACAAAATAACCCCTTGCATCATTATTATCGTCATTTACTTTTACTTCTACTGAAAATAAGAAGAAAAAAAAGATTTTTTATACTTAAGAACATTTAATATAAGAAAATTCAAGACTTTTACTTATTTATACAACAATAACAGCTAGAATGTATTAAAAGTTATGAAAATGGGCATAGCATAGATAAGTGATTGGTATACTAATCTGGACAACTAAGCATAAAATCTAGAAGTATATTTTCAAGATTGTGCCTGCATTGCAGTGCCTGCATTATTATTATCACTAGATAAAAAACTTCCTAGACTAGCAACATGTTCACCGTTTTCTGTTACTTCCGTTTGATGACAGTAGAGATGAACAGTCAGAATTAGAATAAGCAATTTTCTGATAACAGGACAAAAGCTTTATGCTGTGCCTTCCAATCTTACTTGGTTCCAATTTGTAGCAACACTTTGATAGTGTTTGAAGTTTCATTTGTCCTAAAAAAAACCTAGCTTATAAAGTTCAATTTGTTTGATGGATGAAAGAACATAAACTGTTTTTGTGTGATTAGGAATGGGAATTATTACCAGTATAACAGACATCTGGTACCACAAAATGTACTATGTTTACAGACTATTAAAAATATAGCTCAATGTCAGTGTTGGAAAGGTTCCATCAATTAACAAAACCCACCTGAATAAAGGTTCATTTGTGGATAATGTTCTTAGCTTAATAGCTGATGTCTGGGGTCTAGTTTCCTTGGTGTTGTGTTATTTAAAGTTATAAGCAATGTTACTCACCCACAGCTGGTTTCCAGGAGACTGTCCCCAACCTGCAGAGAAGCCATGCCAAAATCTGCTATCCTGATGTTGTTCTTCTCATCTAGCAGCAAGTTCTCCGGCTTTAGGTCCCGGTGGCTGCAGGAGAGTGATGAATTTCACTTTATGAGCATTCAGGTGATTTATATTTGAATTTACAGTATATACAACATACAACCTGTTTGGCTGAGTCACACCCGTAGATAAAAGACTTAAGCATAGACATGTTCAATCTACATGGACAAACACTGCCAGAAGAATGTTTAATACTGAACAACTTTGTGACTTTTCTGCTCGGACAGTTGATAGAACTGCTATTGTAAAGTGTTATTTTACACAAATTATTTTTCAAATAGTTTCCACACTTTCATATATTAGTTGTAAACAGTGAGGGTGGTAGGAGTAGTAATTGGTCATGTCTGAGAGAACCTGGCTGCACAGTAGTGCATCAGTGGGTGTGCGTCCAACCAAAAACATTTTTGCTGATGGTATTATAATGGTATAAAGCTGGGAAACATGCATAGCAACCCTTCTAAATTTTCAAAAACAAACTACAGCTCCAAGCAAAAATCCACATAAGCTTACAGAAGGGGACCAGTGCTGAGTGCTGAGCACAAAGTGCATTACAACAGAATCTGCCCAGGTTAAAACACCCAGTCGTGACTCTGAAGGTATAATCTGCAATAATAATAAAAACTTGCTGTCATGTGGTTCTTGGATTGGCATTTAAAGCTGAGCAGTTCTCAATAAATCAAAAATCACTACAAAATTCCATTCAGAAGGCACAAAGTGGTGTAAAGTAAGCCAGACTATGAGGTGATAAAAAGCAGGTCACCATCAAGCCGTCTGATGCATGGTAACTACAAAACCATTGGTGAACGGTGAAATTCTGGGTTTGTTTTCATTATTTAGCTCCCTTGGTTCTCTTAATGCTACAACCAATCATGAGAATAAAGAATAATGTTTGCACCTTTTTGGAAAATGGACATTCTTTTTTAGCTTACAATCACTGAAAGAGCAAAGTGTCCATTCAGTAATTGTGTAGCACTTTTACAATAACCAATGCCTCCAAGTAGCTTGAAATTAATCCAGGACAAAAAATGGGTGCCATCTCTCTAAGTCTCTAGTCTCTACTACTGATGCTCAGTGAAAAACCTTCTCAGAATAGCTATTATAGCACTTTCATAGTAATGTCCATTATTTGGGCGGTGATATTTAGGCACCTGATGTCCACAAACGTTTTGCCATGTACTAATATTGTGCAACATCTTTTAACATGAATCATTGTGACATTTTTGGCCTATTCCAATCCCTAGCCATGAATCAATGAGTGAATATTGCTCCTTTTGTCATTTGGGCACTGGCTGTCTGACTGGCAAGGTGAGGGAGGGGGATGACAGATGCTTGCCGTTCTGGCACATGATGTGAAAAGAGCAGCTGACCAGTGGCAAGCCTGATAACCTGTTTTTCATAATCAGCATCTCACGTCATTCCCAGCTCACTGATAATTCAGCTTTAATGGCTATGGACACAAAGGGAAGAGAGGGAGACAAAAGCTACATGAATCACCCGCTCAGGCTGAACTGGTTAATAACAAAAGACCATGAGGCTCCTCAAACCCATTTAACTCAGGAAAATCATTATATGATCAAACATTTCAAACTCAATTTATAACAATTACTCTGCCACCACCTACCAATAGGTTTATGCATGACCTCTTGATCATTAGGCAAGGTGCAATCTTACAGTAACATAAACAAAACTTATCACTGCTGTGTGCTTTATTAGCTGTCAAACGGTTATATATAATGACTACAGGAAACAAATAGCCATCTAAAATTATCTACTTTTAGCTACCATTTTCCTCATTGCTGTCATTATTGGATCAATGTAGCTTGTATATTGTATAGCTTGTTGAATAAATGATGTGAAGAACAAATGACAATGTTGATTATTGTACTGTGGTATGACACATATTTAAAAACTGAGCTACTGTCTGTTTATACACCAATCAACTTCAGCCTGAGTATTCCCCTCTTATGTTGAAACAATCAGGACCAAACCAGCGAGCAATACCGCCAATACCACCAGTTAAGTAATACTTTTAAAGAACTGTGTGCTTAGATGCTTTGTGATTTGTATGATTTGACATTTATGTTCACACTCATAAAAATGCATGTATGAAAAGCAAACTATTTAGATAAACAAAGAATAGCGACAGGCTTGCTGTATCAATGAAAACACACTAAGAACCTATTTTACAATGTCAATTAGAATCTAATAGACAAAAGAAAGTCTAGTAAGCTGCAAGTTACTTTTATGAAGTTGACTTTAAAACAACTACTCATTTACAAAGATAAAACATTTAAGAAAATACCCCAAGAGTACTAGCAAGTCTTCATAGTCTAAGCTTTAATTGGATTTTTGTTGTAGGCTTTGCAAAGCCAGTTTGAATCAATGCAGAATAATTTGTTTACAGAAATGATTACATTGACATTTTTAGCATTTAACAGACAACTTTCTCCAAAGCAACTACCAGGATAGTAACATTATACAGTCTGAGAAACAGAGTTAAGGGCTCAAAGCCCTAACTGTGGCAACAGTCCAAAAGCATGCATCTAGGTTAACTGAAGACATGGTTGCCTTAAAGGTACCTAGCAACTAGGATGCACTGGAGTTAGAGTGAGGAAGGGCATCTGGCATAAAAACTATGCAAAATCCATACAATGGATCAATCTGCTGTGGCTACCAAAAGAGCAACCAAAAGAAGAAAAAGCTGTGTAAAATTGAGTGTGTGAATACTTGCACACCAGCATCTGATCTGGTTTTGAAACACTGATGCTGGACATTAATTTACTCCAGGTTGTAATGATATAAATATTTAAAGCATGAATTGATGTGAATCTATTTCACACCATCAGACCAATTTGGCTATCCACCACTATTAAATAAAATCACTTCACAGTAAACAACAGCTTTCACTGGAGTCATGAGTAGCTATAATTAAGTGTTCATACCAGCAGTACAAACAAAAGCCACCCCCCCTTAATTTCCCTCATTTTCCTCTCCAGTACTTAAGAGACCATTGACCCAATTACAAAATGAACAAACCTTGAACAAATACTGCATTATTTAAAGACAAAGTAACAGAAGTTAGCACCACACAGGATAGGACATTAGATGGGGTAATGGGGTGCTACTCTTGCTTCACCGTGGTCTAATTATAATAAAGCTTTTCTTTTTTGTTCCTTTTCAATGTGATCTCCAGTTTCTCTAATTATGTGTTTTCCTGTGCTGTATATGGCAGCTTGATTGACCGTAGACAATCATGGACAGTACACCACACCACACTATGCACCCAATTATTGAGATCTGGTTTTTAGCCATTTACATGGATATAAAACAGATCACATGCCTTTTGCATTAGTTTGTGGGAAGGCAACACACTAGTTACTTGAAGGACATTTCATCCAACAATGCCTGACCTCACAAATGCTATTTTTTTCAAAAAGCAATCAAAAAAACAATCAGAAGAGTTTGCACTTTAGGGCCCAAGCATAAGGACTTTAAACCTTAACCAGCTAATATCTGACTGCGGTGCATCCCACAGTTGCTGGAGGCCATTTAAGAGGATCAACAGAGTAAATGTGAAAATTGAGGTGGTCCCACAAATGCTCAATATGGTTCAAGTATGAAGAATTAGGGAACCAGTGTAGTATTTAGTCAGGCTCTTCCAACCAATACTGGACATTTCTAGTTATGTGACATTGTCTTGCTGGAAGATCCCATCCAGCCAGGAAAGATAATCAGCATATATGAGTGTACATGATCTGTAAGGATAGATTCATACCCAAGTCGATTTGGAGTGTCTTCCACACCTCATATACCCACCAGTCCCGCTCATTAAACTTCCCTCATGAGCTACACACTGCAGCCCTCATAATAATGTGACTCATGTTTTGTTCTCATATTCCAAAACATCACTTTTTATATACACAACACAAATGGCCAATAAAGATGGCGACCTCCCTCCCTAGCTTCCTCTATCAGCCTCAGTCAAGCTTCACGAAGAAGAACCTAATTGATTTAAGTCAGGAGAAAATTGAAAAAAAAATGTTTTACTTTCTGCATCACCAAGTAACAGACTCACAAGATACTTTATGTCCAGTCAGGTCATTAGTCTGTGATCTTTTATTATCACTCACCTAAAAAAACTTATTGTTTCTTTCTTATTATTTAAAAAAGTGTGATGTATCTCTGTGCATCTATATGGGTTATGAGCATCAGCAAAGATGTTGGTGGCCCGCTCATTAGTGGAACGAGTGGGTGGAAAGTGAGTCACAGCCTTGCTTTCAAACAGTGACGGAGCCTGCTGCAATCTGCACACTGATGCTGCTTTGCTTTTCATGAGATTTATACTCTTTAACTCACCCTACTTCTGCAACAGGATCCCAATCATGTCCTCAAGCAGCTTTAATTACTGCGTAAGTAGGATTGCAACAGCGCAGACTCACCGATCATTTCCTAAGAGCGAATGGTCAGAAATTGGCAGCAGTAGATAATTGTAACCTCCCCTCATCAATATGAACACATCTCTGTTTCAATATGTGGAACAAATGAACACCTTCCAAGATGTTCTGCTTAGAGAAACCATTACTGCTAACTATTGTTATTTACCATTCTGTGGTGATTAACTACAGAGGATCTCCCAGTGTGAACTTTCTTAATGTAGTTTGCACTTTGTAACCATGCTCAAAATCTGCGAACTGAAAAACTTAAAAAAAAAAAAAAAAAAAAAAAAAAAAAAAAAACTTA
>JAYDZG010000001.1:8389060-8414942 GCA_034509265.1 Microcambeva bendego | reverse complement strand
TACTGGGCTGAATATAGAAACTTAGGTTTGGAGTACTTTAGTAAACTAGTGTACCTTTACAAAATCTACCACTGCATAAAAATAAATAGCATGAAAGAAAGAGAAAGCTGCACATCTCTACACCAGGCGGTCCAAAAAACTAAAAGTGCAAACGTGTGGTGTGGTCTAGCCATGGTTAAGCTTGTTTTAGGCTAGGAAAAAAAACCATATCAAGCTCCATGTACCATAACTGAAAAGGACAATCTACACTGTTATCTACACAGTGAAAGGTGCAAAAGTTAACACCTGTCATGGTCAGTGCCCTTGGTATGGGTGAGCATTTATAGACTTACCTTCATTAAAACAGATTCACTGAGTTTCTCTCGATTGACGATCTTTATGGCGACTTTTTGACAAGTTACACAGTGCACCCCAAGCTTCACAAGCCCTAAAAAAGAGCAAAAGAAAAACTTTAAAGTATATAAACACAAAAAAGTGGACATATTTTCAGAAGTGACTTCATTTGCTGTCGTACCAGCCACAAACTGCACAATACTGATAATTTAGTCTCACACTAACCAGAAACAGGGCAACACCAGCAACAAACTTGTACAAAACACATTAAAAGTTGATACCGCCAGCAAAATTTTACGTACTGATTTATCAGCAGAACAATTACAGAGGTCTGTAGCTGATTGTATAATTAGCAAAATGAAATCTGGTTGCTGTCACAGATGCTCAATATAGTGCATTTTACATCAGGATGGAAAATACATAGTTGTGAACACACACAACTGTTTGGAACAATTGCTTTAAGTTTCATCATAAATAATCCTTCATCTTATGGTGCTTGTTTTTTCATGTTGACTGGGATGGAATATATATTTTTCATGGTAGTTGACTCTACATCTTATGTAACCCTGTCACTTGTTGAAGAGATAATAAATTATTCACTGGTAATAGTTGCCCCACCCGCACAAACACACAACTATATATACACTCTTGCACACACAGATACATACATTTTGTGGTGAGGCTTAAATTGGTTACCTTCCTATTACTGGACTAGTAGCACTAAGCCTCCACTACATAGACTGTATATTACACTATAATATTGAACATAAAAAGATTTTTAAGTCACACAGTTTACATAATTATTAAGTGAAAAAGAAATTGTAGTTACATTGCATCACTTGTATGGTGTATTGATTGTTGGCACTTCTGCTTCACATCAAGGAATGCATGAATTCAATTCCCAGATGAATTGGTCCATGTTATTTCTGTGTGGAGTTTGCATGTTCTCCCCTTGTCTGTGTGGGTTTACTCAGTTTTATAGTCACTTTTAAGTGAAAGGAAAAGTAACATCTAGGACAGTCAAAAGCTTAAAGCCTTGTATCTGTTAAGCAAGCATTTTTAATAAAAAGTTAAATCTGCTGTGAAGGATTTTCAAGCTGCATAGTCCGATACACAGGGTCCTGAGCGCTTGAATCAGCGGAAACAGAAGGAGCGTTGCACGTCTGTGCTACACCAGATAATGAATATTTCACATCTTTATAATTAGCTTGGAAATGCACATGTTCTGGGGCGAGAAAATAAAACAGACGTCCTCAAGAAAAAAAGCTCCGTCCCTCAAGAAACAGAGAATAAAGAGACATACATGTGGAAGAAGAATTGTAGAAACTAGCACAATAGAAGAGAAAATGTGACACAATACATGATGAATAATATTAGACAAAGATGGGAAATATTTTATTAAATTAAAGGAGAAATATTTGAACAAAAGTATGGGGACAGCTACACAACACCTAAAGAAGCTTTTATGACATTCCATTTTATATCCAAAGGCATTCATATGAAGTTGGTCCTACTTTTGAAGCTAAAACAACTTCCATCTTTGTACAAGCTTTAAAATTCTTTGAGGATTTGAAATATTCATTATCTTTTTCTAAGTCTCATGACTCCATCCCAACTGGTTTCAAGTCAGGACTTTGACTAAATTACTTTGAGTTATTTAGATAAGGACTTGCTTTCATAATTTGAACCATAATCCTGCAACAAAACCCAATTACACATCAGCCTCAGCACACAGGCTTTCATTCTCATTAACTGATCAAGAACGAAGAATTCATGGTCTTCTTTGATTTGTATGTGCTCAATTTTAGGAAGCCATTTAAGATCAAATTAATAAATTGTTTTAACCAGTAGAACAAACTCAAAGTGCCCATGTGGAGCAGAGTGATTTTCCACTAGCATCAGTGTGGAAAATCTGAACTCTCCAGTTAAGCTGGGCACCTCCCAAGCCACTAGAATCCACAAAACATGGATTGTAGTGTTGGTCCCAAACTCAGATTACCAGGTAGGGTTGTGTTAGGAAGAGCATCCGGCATAAAGACTAGACCAAATTAATAATAGTGGGAGCAGGTGAAAGAAAATGTGTTTTATGTGGGTCACAATAAGCTTCCTCAATGAATATCAATTTCTCACTTCTAAATAACCCACAACTAATTTTAAAGAGCCCATATTTATTTTAATTCTTTTTTTTATTATGACTCTCAGTTTACCCTTAAACCCAGTAAGCCAGTTACAAGGTAACACTGAGACATTCTGACATCTGTTCTATTAAGAACTAAGGGATTTGAGCATACAATTCTTGGGTTGTGAAGCTTCCTACCCATACAATTTCTGTTTAACCCAAACTCCATGAAATCTGTCCTTCCGCTTTCTCAACACTACGCTGCTCTGAGCAAGGAGGATCAGAGCAGCATGGAGGAAACATTGTGCATGACTGATCTGGCTGAGATTGGCCTGGTCTTGCTGAGATGGGCTAACAGAGCTGTTCAGCCCTGTGTTAGACAGTGTGGAGCTTAAGAACCTTAGAGCACTAAAGGATTTGGAACACGGCAGGATTGGCTGCTGGCTTCAGCACCTTCAACTTCTGGTACAGCCTGTCCCTGAGATAAACTCTTTCCTGTACTTAAGAAAAATATAGGAAACACCACAAAAGGTTTAATAACTTTAAATAAACAGGAGTAAACCCACACATATATGGACAGAACATGCAAACTCCACACAGAAAGGACCTGGACCACCCCACCTGTGGATTGAAATTGAAATTTATGCCATTGATTTTGGCATAAAACAAGCAAAAGTAGTAAAATAATTCAAACAAAAGTATTAAGATTAAAATAGAAAGACACCAGTGAACTCATCTTTTGAGTTCTTATAAGCAGGGTAAACGCAGGGTTTCCTCTTTTTTCCACGCTCCACTATATCCCCCTACATTGCTGGCAAACAGGCTTCAGCTGCCTAATCCCTTACTTTCACTCTCCACCATAATCAATACCAGCAGTCCACAGCTATGTATTCATAATGAGAAAGTCCTGAATCCTCATGGCTGTGCAGTTCATCTTGTGGTGACCCTGCTTGCATGGGTCTCCTGGCTTTAGCCTTCAACCCTACCAAATGATTAATGACTACATTGCTAGTGAAATCCTTACGAGACTTTGGTATATTAGTGTGTGTGCATGTGTAGCCAGATGGTCTTACACTGTGCCTTCCGTGTGCCTGCATGTGTCTGTGGCCAAAAGTATGTAGAAACACTCCGGCATATTACCAAGGCAAGTTTTTTCAGCCACATCAAGGTATTTAAAATATATATTAAAATAAAATATATGCTTCTTACTTTGTAGCAACAGTTTGAAGCAACATATTCAGATCAGTTAACTGGAAAGAGCACTGACCATAACCCAAAAAAGCCTTTGAATTATGTTGGAACATTGATCGTGAGTCTAACAAATGCTCCTTTGATCAAACAGGTACCAATTCACACAAAAATCCCTCCCAGTAAAATGACACAAACAGAGAACTTGAACTGAAAAATGTAAATCAGAATAATAATTGATAAATCACAACTGCTTATTTATCCAACTTCCTCTTGGTTAATTTACAACCTTTGTTGACTCATTAGTGATGCCTGCCAGAATCAAGGAATAATGAGGATCCATATACAAAGCTGGTCCGCTTATGAACTAGCCTTGCTGCACACTTGTTGGAGTTGAAACGTAAATGTAATCAGGGTAATTGGAAAGGACTAGATTAGGGAAGAAAATTGGGGCAAGGAAAATTTAAGGAAAAAGAGAAACCAAATCTGGATGAACGTCCACCCTACACATGCTACCGTTCTTCCCTTTGGTTTCTTAATGATGGGGAAAGCACACTTTGCACTGCACTCTCTGTCCAGCAGAGGCAAAGCAATGCAGTAGCAATGTATTTCACTTTTTAACACTGTAGTAGAGTGCATGGTATTCAAATCATAGAGGAGCTAATCTCTGATCCATCCCAGCAATCAGACCAGCTTCAATTCCAGCAGACATGGTGTTAGAAGGAGAGCAGAATGAAGGGATAAAAAAAACAGTTGATAGAGATTACATCCTCTACAAGAAAGCAAGCCAAATGTATCAAAGGCTTTTCTCCTTGGTAATGATTCTGTTACTTCTGCTCGTTCTGAAGCTGATGCCTAATCCAGAATAGTTCAGTGTTTTTTCTTCTTCAGCTGTTTCATAGTGATTAAAACTGCTTAATATTTAGTGTATGTAATAAAGTTACGTCCTAAAGCAGACCAATGCTATAATCACAATTAAATACACGTAAAGGCAATGTACTGGCAGTTCCTTCCTTCATTTTTTGTTTTACCACCACTTCATCCTGATCAGGGTCACAATGAGTCCAGCTCATTGAGCAAAAGGCAAGAACTGTCCAATGTAGGCTGCAAGCCCCTCACGGGGAAGACACCCACATTTTGAGTATTCCTAAGTATTAATACTTTTTTTTTACTTTCACTCACTACAAGGTGTATGTAACAATACACTCTAAACACAATGTCAAATGATTCATGATACTGCGTTCATGATCCGATTGTTTTCACGATTTTTCAAAAATGAAATTATTTGTTTTTAACTTAACACAGTTTCATTTTACTACTTCATGTTAGAAAAAGTAAGAACAATCCAATCTTTGTAATTATCTTTTATTATGTAAAAAATCAATATCCTTTTATTTCTGGAGGGAGTTGGAAAACTGTCAAAATAATGGATTATTTTTTTGCATTAAAGAAATGTAGCATCAACACCCCCTGCTGTTTAAAGTAAATATCGATTCATCTGAAAAGAAATGATATGATTCCCCAAATGAACCAATTTGTAAAGATTCTTTCTGAACTTTACATCCCCACTCACTACAGTTCACTACAAGACAAATCTGTACTTTTCCCTCATGACATTTCCCAAACCGGCTCATTAGTTTAGTTTTAACCAAATAAATGTATTTATTGGTTTATTTTATCTCTTTATTCAGATGTATCTAGTGCATGAGCGAGTGGGCGTGTGTATGCACAAATATGTTAATCGAATCACTTACATAAATGACTCCTTTCAAATGAAATCGAATGGAATCGAATCAGGGCTGTCTGAATTACCCATTTCAGCTTTTTTTTTCCCCGGGAAAGCAGAGAGAATAAATTAGTTTCTATTAGTTAAGAGGATAAACACAGTTAAATCTGGATTTAAATATTCTGGAAATGGACTTTAAAAAGAAAAACAAGTGGATTAGCCGGATTTAGATTTGATTTCGGAGGTCAGGTGAGCAGCACTTGTGCTTTTATGATATAAACACAGTAATGGTCTATTCTCATGTCAATTGTATTGAAGCGGCTAAATGTAATTTAAGAATGTTTTGCAAAAGGTTAAATTTTCAGGTCAAGTCCTGTCTCAGTGTGTATTAAATAGATTTATTCAACATGAAAGATACTTTGTGAGACGATGTTTGTGTACCTCCAGCTTAAAAAAAACTGAATTTGTTTAATTTTTTTCTAAAATTACTTTTTTTTTTACATAGAGTACATTTCCGGTGATGTACTTTTATAGTTCTACCTCAGTAAAAAAAACAGTATGCAATACTTTTACTTAAGTAAATATTTTGCCATATTACTAGTACTTTGACCTAAGGAATGAACTTGTGTACTTCTGCCACCTCTCCACGTAGGTTTGTTGTTTAGAGGATTAAACTCTATTTAATGCAGATGCTTGGAAGGGAATGAATCTATAACAAAGTATATGCTGGCCACATTGCTGATGCTTATTTGAAGATTTTTAAGCACAGTTTGGCATCCGTGTGCCAGAACTCATCCCACCCAACTATGTGATTGTATTTTATGAAACTCAGTGTATTAATTGTATTAATGTCACACAATGTTTAGGAAAGTTAGATGAGGTACAGTATGTAGTCTGTGGTCAGCCAGTTGGCACAGCTGCCGGAACCAAATATATCTGTGCAGCAAAAGTCAACTAAAAACAGTTATGCATTGTAGAATTTTAGAGCAGCAGATAAACTTCTCAAATCCCACTCAATATAAGAGAGTTTAAATTCTGTGTCAAGTCAAAGCAGCAGAAGCTCTCTCTGTAAGCAGAGACCCAGAAAGCTGTTCTGCAAAAGAACTGCTAACAGGCAGCTTCAAAAGCTTGAGCTGCTTTTTAAGTCAGGGCTAGTGGGGGTGAGGGTTGTGCTGCTCATGACGCACACAGGCGCCTCTGAGATCCGGCGGCATGACAAATCCAAGACTAGAGTGATTACACAGCTCAGGAATGATAAAACTGCCTAAAACTGGTATAGTATTGAGCCATGAGTCATCGTGATTTCAAACTTTCCCAACTAATGTGAGCAATTTGTGTGTAAATATATGTCAATACTGCCACTCAGGTGGCACTGCGGTAAAACATATGCTAAATATTAGAGCTGGTATCTCAAATACACCGTATCAAGTCTCAGCATTGCCTGCTGGCTGGCCTGAGCGGCCTCAAGTACAACTGCTGACCTGTTGGTAATGTAGGGGTGGGATTAAAGCCGGTAATGACTGATGCTATTATGATCAAAAATCAGAAAGAATATGTGATTTGCTGTTGGATGTACAAAGTAATGACCTATTCAATGTCTCATTCAATGTTTTGGCTGACCAACTTCATTGTTTTCTTTCTATTCTCTGAGGTCAATTTGAACAATATTGTGGAAATTTTGGAAGGGGGCAGAACACAAATGAAAAAAAATCAATTACAATCCCTCTTGGGGATTCTAAAACCCTACTAAGTACAGTGGAACTTGGATTTTACTGACCACAATGTAACAAGTTTCGGATTTAACGGACAAATTGAAATGAAAAATTCACACAGTAAAATAGTTACTAAAGAAGACTAGTTGTTTAGTAACTATATAGTTAACTGTAAACGTCTCTGTTTACATGAATTAAAGGCTTTGTTTTGCCAGAATGCTTCCTTTGTTCGCTCCTTTTCTTCAATATGCTATGCTCATTTTTTTAAGTTCTAGTGCTCAGTTATGGCTTCGAAAGGCAAGGAAAGTTTCGTTAATGAGGGAGATGCATTAATATATTGCTGAGAATGTATTAATAAAGTGTAAGCAGTGTTTCTGTGTCTTATATACTGTATGTGAGGAATATGTTACTGTGTGAAATTTCTCCCCAGTAATACATGAAAGCAATTTTAATATGTATTTTAAATTCATAATGACATATCTACTTACTTTGTCCTTTTAATATTTTATATCTGCATGTTTAGCACTTTCTTGTACCTTAGTGCTGTGTTTTTATATATTTCTACACCCTCAGATAAAAAAAAATACAAACTACAAATTACTAACCAGTCATCCCGCCCTTTAGTGTGTTAAATCAAGTTGACAGTACTTGTAAAAACAAGCCTTGTATTTTAATGTACGTTTCTTTAAAAAAATGTTTTATTTTATCATTCATTTATCGTTCAACAGTAATTTATGACCTTATACATTGTTTACTAGTATTAGAATAAGTAAATAAGAAGAACACACTTGAGTCAGATGACTTCTGTATGGCACTTGATCATGATTTGATCTAAATGTAAATGCAAAACCTAGATTTAAAGGCCATTAAATCTAAATTGCTCCCAATTTGACCTTTACCAACCAACATTTGTGTCAAGGGGGAAAATGTTATTATAGATTTATTCTATAGTATATATTAATGTGTAGTGTTGAACTAATGATATAGCACATAATAGGACATTGGATCTCAAGGTGCCCATCTATCACTCTATCAAGAATGATAAATTGTAGTACGTTTGGGTAACAAGGCTGTGGTGATTAGACAGCATTAGCAATGAGTTAGAAAGTGATAGCACAGGAATGTCGTGTCCTCAGTGACTCAATTACACTGCTGCTGTCTCAGTTACACAATCACGACTGCCGATGCCAGCGAGCCACCAGGGCCGTCTGTCCTAATCTGCACTGAGGCAAACATCTGCTGCCCAATTCCACCAGAAGTCCACCCCATACATGCCAAGCATTTATGCAAACTCACATTCCTGAACACCAGTGCAGATTGGCATACACTCTGGCCTGAAGCATGAAATCCCAATGCTTCTACATAGCCTTTAAAAAAAGAGCCAAAGGTTAGACCAATAGTGTGCATATGACTTCATAAATCAGTGCTGCAGGAAATCTCAAGTGTTTTATGTGATTGCTCTCCAACCCCTAATTTGTCTCCAGAGAGCAAAGGGGAGATAGGAGACAGCAAAGCCTTTTAGTGTAAACTGTTAATTGATGGACATGTGACCTCATAAGCATGGGTGGCATTTGAAGTGGGGGTGGGGGACAAGGAAGCCTCTTTCTCAACTCTTTTCGGTAATATCAACATGCACAGGATACAGCAGCATGTTTTTGAGTCAATGTAGGACTCAGGTGAAGCCTCTTTTTAAGAAAACATGCAACACTGAAAGACCTTAGCATCACCAGGTGGAGTTGTCATGCTGAGGCACTCAAGAGCTTCCCTGACAACATTAATATAATGCTTGAAGCTTTGGTGAGATGTTCAGGAAAAAAAACATGTGCAAGTCACTGGGCAAGAAGTCAGCAGCCTGCTGACATCATACTTTGCAACTAGGGTGTGGCCTAGCAGTCTAGTAATCTAAAAGCAGCTTGTTCCAGCTCTACCACTGCCAGATTTCCACCATTGTTCCCTTAACCTTGATTGCTTAGACTATATACATGGGTGCCCAATATGTAGATCACGATCTACCAGTCGATCACGTATTGAATTTTGGTAAATGACGCCTCATTCAAACAGGTAAACATGATTGACAGAAAATATGACCACTGTTTCACAAGTTTCAGGACAAATATCCAAACATTTTTAAATAAACATATTTGTGTAAATGAGCCTTATGTGAAAATAATAAAGTCTAAATATCAGTCCACCTTTACTGATGAACACTTAGAAACTTGAGAATTGGCATCAGCAGTGTCTAAACTAATAAACCTGGCACCGTTCAGAAAAGTTATCAGAAAAATGTAAGTGGGATTTTTCAAAATAAAAAGCAGACTGGCTTTAAAAAGCAGATCAAGATGATCAATGGTAGATCTCAAGCCTCAAAAGTGTGAGCATCCCTGTTCTTTAATGCTGCAACGACAAGTCACTTTGTATAAAAGCATTTGCTAAATGCCAAACATGTAATTGCAATAAACTGTCCAATATGCTCCAGTCACTATTTTTTTTTCTATTGTAAAAAGCCAAGCTAGTAGAACACACCATGCTCAGCTAGCAACTTTCACCAGCTTGATGGAAGCACCAGTTGAGATTGGTTTATTTGGAATGCACACCGAAGTATAAATCAGCTTTGATCAAGAAGTAGAAGTTTTTAAAGCTTCTATTGAAGCTAGTTTAAAGTTTCTATAGACAAGCTGATCGGAGTATGTCAGAAACTGCTGATCCTCTGGGATTTTTATGCACAACAGTCTTCAGGTTTCATGCATCTCAAGGTCTGATGCATCTAAATTAAACTATGGACCCAACCTGTTCTATGTCAACAGTGTAGGCAGTTGTTTGTGTAATGGTGCAGGAATTGTTTTCTTGGTACACGATGGCCACTCTATTACCAATCAAGCATCATTAAGCATCAATAGGTATTTCTGCTGAGCATGTGCATCCCATTATGGCCCCAATTTTATTCATAATGATGACTTCCAGAAGGACAAATCACACATTTTAAACTGCTTTCCTTAGCATACCATGTATAGTAAATCCCATGAATTTGCAGGGGTTACATTCCAAGAACAGCAGCAAATAACAAAAAAACACGAATAATCGATGCTGTCCAAATAAATGGTTATAAATGCCAATTTTACTCTCCAATCAGTGGCTGATCCTGGAGTAGTGTCTGGAGTTACAGTTTAGAAACACACTTCCTTTGATAAATAAGTAGGTTACCTTAATAAGAACACTTCAAAATGTTTGTGTTTAGTATTGAGAGTGATCAGATTTAAATCATTTTAGAAAGATCATCAGATTTAGAAATGTACCCTTTTGACACTTGTATACCGTCCAGTAAATCTTTTTGATAATGATTAATTGATTAATATAAACCTAACTAGAATATACAAGACTCACCTTGTTCCATTGCCTATTTTATGTATTTACATTAGCAACGTTCACTTTGAAGAATATTCCTTAATTATTCTCCATGTATCCACACTAATGCTTCTGTTAATAAAACAGTTTTCTAAAAGATAATACCGAGTCTTCTCTGAAATAAGAGCACTTGGTTTTCTTTCTTTCTTCCGTTAAAAACACTTTAACGATCTCCATTACATTATTACACCGCTTAAGACAGACAGACTTATAACTGTACTTATGTTACACCTATTTGTATGTACTGTCATTCATGCAAGCACATTTTCTATTATTTTCTGGAATAAGTAGGGTACGTTTAGATGAATTTACATTTAGGTTACAAAATTAGTCAATTACATTGTTTTTAATAATTTAGCAATAAAACACATGAAAAAAATGATATTGCTAGGGGCTTTCTGTGAATTAATGTAGTTAGGTTTAAAGAAAAAATCTGCAAATACTGAACCGCGAATAAGCAGGGGTTCACTGTAGTTTAGTTCACTTCAATACCTACTTCAAAGACTAGATGTGGATCATACCAGCATATTTAAAAAAAAATCTGCATACATGAGCAAACTGCAGTGAATACACTATTATATTTAACAGGACCAAAATCTGAAGCAAATATTTTGAACAGCATACAAAGCTAAGATAACATAGTTCTCTGCTGTCCTGACAACAAATTACTTCTAGTTCCCATATTTGGTTAATCCAAAAACTTAAAGAACTTCACAGTAACTCTTTAACTCTGGCAAGGTATTTTACCCAAGCTGAAGAAAGAGACTTGCGTTTCCCTGAAGCATTGCCCAGAGGAAAGGGCCTGCTTGGCAGTAGTTGCCACAGTTTGTTGTGTGCTACTGGGAGAATCCATCCTAATCAACATTGCCTGTCTGCGCACGTAGCTAACGCTGTCAGCAACTCTCATTGACATTCAAATGTATGCACATACCTCCTCAAAATATGATTAACTTTACTGGAGAATAATGAATATCAACCTCCTTGCAGGCTGAGCTGTAAAGCCAAACTAGACGACAATGTTTTACACCCAGTAAAGCACTGCAAGATAAACTTTGGAGCCGCACACAATGTTTCTTTTATTTAAATTGTTACTATAATTATTATTAACTTTTTAAGCTCTTGTGCTGAACCTCTTTGTAGCACACAGCGAGCACCAGCTGAGAAAAGAATGTAATCCAGTCTAATCACCTGACTGGCCAGGCTGCTCTCCTGAGCCCAATTTGCCCAGGGTGTCAGCCAGATCTTCTTCCTTCAGTTTATCCACCCCAAGAAAAAGCTGGGATGTGAAAAGTGAGATGAAGCTTGTCAGAAAAATGCATGTCATTCTGCATGTCACAGTGTTGATCATCGCAGGGTTACACTGAATCATAGCGGGAAAACCAGCAGTCAAAACAGAGCTCAGCAGGGTTTCTGTCGCCTGCTGAACTCAGATCTATTTTTAATTTCCCCAATTCTGCGTCAGCAAAAAGAATGCATCATTATAGAAGACTGAATAATTCATTAAGAGTTCATTTGAATATGGTGTCAAGAGTGGGCCTCGGTGTGGCAGAGCAGGAAAAAGGAAGAGAATGGATTTACAGCTTTCATTCATAGGACAGGCTCCAGCAACTCCCGCAACCTTGATTGGATAAGCAAGTAAATGAGGGACAGCTATATATGTGTGTACAATGCTTTCCCCACATATTCCAGCTTGTTTTAGAAGCTTGGGTAAAGCACAGGAATAGCCAGTGTATGAGACCACTGCAGCAGACAGGGTTAATAGTTAAAAGATGAACAAATTGATATTTTAGATAACACAATAGCAACGCTGTGAAAACGACCGATAACAAGAAATCTTGGCATTTACCATATCAGTAAAAGCTTGTGTTGTCTAATTGCTTTTAGAAACTTCAAAGACAATCAGCCAGTATGTATTACAAAGCCCAAAATAATGAGGCACAATAGGTTAAACAAATCATTCAGTCATTGAAAACTACAGCTTTATTAACGTCAAAGTAAATTTTCTTAATACTGAAATGAAATGAATTTCAGAACCTTTATCAGCCAACATGTAGGAATAGTACAAACTGAGCAATATCAATATTGAATTCTGAGATTATGATCAAATTATAATGCTTTACATCACAATTCATTTCATTACAAGTAATCACTGCATAAGTAAACATTAGATAAAACAGCTATTCATCATCTGCCAACATTAATTAAACATGAACTGTGGCATAAATAATTTATGCCCACTACTTTAACAGTAGGACAGATGCAGTAAAGATGAATTTTAGAATGGGAATGGTTTATTAATGATGAAATAATGTATCCAATGACCAAAGTTTAACTAATAATGTAAATAATGTAACCAACAATAATTTATTTTCATTTGGCAGTTACAATCCTCTTTAGTAGATATGCCCTGGAGAAAATCCATCTTGGTGAGGGTTTAAATCCTGGTCAAGATATAGATCTTGGCAATGCCTTTATTTAACTGTATCTTGAAATGATTGAAAGTAACAATGTGATGAGAAATCACAGACAATAACTAACCACCAGATTCTGGACATCAGTGGGTAGAATCAGAATGTGAAAAAAAATAACTCTGCCAAAAATTATAAAAAGAGGCCATAAAAGAAAGAAGTGAAAACTGATACAGGATTGGATTCTAAACTGTAAAACTTTGAATGCAAGTACAACACAGCCTATAAATGGCCTCAGTGTGTCGATACGGCATTAAAACCAAGCAACACAGCCTGAGCCTAACAGCTGCCCACCTTAATAAATGAAGCAAGATGAAGAGGTTTGAAGACTTACTTTTTATAGCAACAGCTATAAAAAGAGAACACCACATCAACAGTCAAACAGCTACTCAGCCAACTGATGTGCAGTAAAAGCTCCAAAGTTTCACTTTAGCTAAAGTTAAACTGACAAAGCAAACCGAGAGGAAGACAACAAAAGCTTTCAATGAACCAAAACCACAAATCATTCAAATGCTAATCAATATTTTCTTATTTTTGGATATTTTTCCTCAGCCAGCAAGTTACAAAGTTGGCTACCTACAAAAAACACCTTTTTAGATTAACAGCAGAAAAAATAAATTTTGGTAAAACAGTAACCACATCGTATGTCAATCACATCGACCTGTTTGAATGAGGTACGATCTACAAGTATGCAGCTACTTATTGGCCACCAGTAATCTAAATCTTAAAAGAGTCTAATGGTTCTACATCAAGATTTGAATCTTGTGAATGTCTATTGTTAGGCTAGATCCTTCCAAGATCCAGTGTAGGGTCAAAACCTAAGTTCAATATTGGTAACTGTTTAAATTGGTGTAGATCTAGTTTTCAGAGGGACTAGTCTGAAAATAAACTGGTTTTTGAATGGTTTAAATTAGGAGGTGTAGTTTTGAGTCTTGAGATACTTCAGCTTAAAGAGATATGAGTGAAGTAGGTAGGCTGGCTAAATGATTTAAATGAGTTCCATCTTCCATGAAATTTTTCCATACAGATAAATATAAATAGAGTGAGTGAATCATGGTAAAGGATAAATGTTTAAATACATTCAGAACACAGCAGGTTCCACTGCACAGAAGTAAGAGATGGCATAGAGACGACAATTTAAGAACAATGCTGGTGAGTAATAATAGATCACATGCAAAATTACAGAGTTAAACACAACAATTACAATTTTAGCATTTAGCAGACACCTTTATCCAAAGCAATTTACAATACTGTGACAATATACAGCCTGAGTAATTGAGGGTTAAAGGCTAAGCAGGAGCAACCTGGCAGTGGTGGACCCCCAACCTTCCAATTACTTGTCCAGTACCTTAACCACAGGTACCGTCTAAAAAATGTGTAAGAGTAAACATCATGTCAAATCAAAAAAAGTTTTCTTCTCACATTCACATTCAACATAGCAGAACTAATCGAGCAAGACAGCTACACTATTTATACCACATGTTTATTAGCTTTATTAATGGTGTTTTGTTCTGTTCGTGAGTTTTCTAATGTCACAGAGCGTGTGGAGAGACTCTGTGATGGGCTTGGTGTAATGTGATTTCATCAGCTCCGTTCATGCGTGAGCTTGATGACTTTCTCAAAATGAAGGCGCACTGCATCAAGAGGAAGTCAGAAAGTCAAGTTGCTCTTTTTAATTGAAAACGTGTTTCGGAACGTCTGGATGAGGAAGGAGAGGATATTGGTTTTATGTATTGCGGAATCTCTCTCTGTTATCTGATTGGATGTTAATTAACAAACTGCAGGTGCGCTTTAAACTCCCGGATGAAGGGGAGCACTAATTTCCCAATGGAACAATCGCACCTTAAATTCTTAGGATTTCAAGACAGACCCCACAAATAACATATGTCTGCTCGAAAAGAACAAACAAACAAAAAAACTGCATTGGTATTCATTGGATCTCATTACAAAACATAGAAAGGTAAGAACATCAGTAGCCTGATTGTATGTGTGGCTGGTTTATGTAACATGATTATCCAGCAAGGTTGGTGGAGTACAAGACACCCCCTGCAGATCAGAAAGACCAAATGTCAACAGGGCCTTGAGCCACACTGAGCAGTCAGATGTGTTGAACACAGTCATCACAGTAGGTGGCCTGACCTCTTTTCACCTTCACTTTACCTTACGGGGCAAAATGACACCTGGCATGTGAAGGGCACAGGGGTGTCAGTGATCATCATGAAAAAATAAATAAATTTATATCTCCAGGACCATTTTTACAAGCTTGTATTTGAATGTATTATAACATAATGACAAACAGCAGAACAGACAAGTGTTGGTGCGAATTCTGCTATAAGCAGCTCGTTAGTTTCTATCGCCACCGCAGATTAATTTGCGATAGTTTTACACCGGATGACGTGCCTGACACAACCCTCCCTATTTATCCTAGTGTGTTTTTTTTTTTCAAAAAAGGTTGTATTTTGTAAAAGAAGATATTTTTGGCTTTTTATGTGATGACGATTATGAAGTAAAAACAATGGTGCATCAATGGCTAAACCTGATGATAGTATTAAAATGGTACGACACTGGGGGATATGACAAAGAAAGGTGATTACACAGTGATGTCATTTGTTAATGAAATTCTTAAATCAATACAGTTTTTTATAAAAGTGCAAAGAATCCAAGTATTTTTATATTCATTGGGATTTAATGTCATGTCTTAACCATCTTTTTTATATTCATGACATGAAACCCACACAGACAGGTGAAGAACATGCAAGCTTCCCACAGAAAGGACCAAGTCCACTCCACCTGGGAATCGAACCCGAGACCTTCTTGCTGTGAAGTGACGATGCTACCCTCTTAGCCACCCCAAACTGAAAGGAAAAAGGTGAAAATTTTGCAAAGGCTAAATAAATATTTAATATATGTGAAAATGTATAGTGTCAAAAAACCTACAATATAACAAAAAGTGTCAAAATAACATCACAATAAGTGAGTTCCTTCATGTTTATCAAAACAAGTCACACAAATTCTGTGTGAATATCAACAAAAGAAATCAACAAATCAGATCTGTAGAACAGGAAAGAGAATTAAAAAGTAGGGGAAGGCCCAGCAAGAGAACAAGAGCGAGAAGTCTGAGCAGGAAAATCAGTTCCCATTGTTCATAATACACGCAGCGTTGTATGAATCCTTGACCCCTTTTTCTTTCTTTTTTGTTTTTGTGAAGTGAGCCACAGTTCTGGATGAGACCTATAAAAGCAAGCTACTACCAGCCAAGAATCATTCATGTTCCCTTCTGCAAACAGATGGTTGAATATCTAGATAGATGCATGCACAGGGTAAAATAGTCATTGCATCTGTTGTGTACCAGGACTTCTGTTCTGTTTGCAAGCCCTCGGCTTATTTTGACAGTTTGATTAAATGAGAAAATTAGCAAGAACAAGTATTCAAATCTCAGTAAAGGCAGGCTGATCTCTCAACGATTCTGAGTAGCCTTAAGGGCAGTGAAGGTATTCAATCAAAAGAGGCCACAAATATTCTGTTGTAATTCTTAGGATAAATCAATCTGAAACATAAAATATGCTATACTCTTAATATCGCTTAGTAATTATGTTGCAAAAACATGTTTCTTATCAAATTCACTCAGACAAACAGGTGATCCAAAAGGTTCACATCATGAAGACGCCCTGCTCAATACCGCACATCATCATCATCATCCTTATGAGACGCCGAGTGACTGAGTGAAGGGGTACAGGGTCGGCACCTTGAACTTCACAATGGTGTCTACATAAGCACTCCAATGCAGGGGCATCCCCGCTTGTCCAAAGGAGGAGGAGCACATTGCACATGTTTGTTGTCTAAAGTATAGGAATAAGCAATATGTCTGCTGTTAAGTTGTTGTAAAATTCAAAATCCTACACCCAATGTGATGTGACTAGAGTAGCATAAAGAGTGACCCACAATCCAGTCACAAATCCAGTTTTGTTGTAATTTACTTCATATCATCTGGCTTTACTTTCCTTGACTTTTGACCTGACCTCAACATTTGCAACAATCAAATATGTGCAGATGCCCAACAAATGCTCTTACACTCACACACCCTGAGTGCACACAAACCCAAACTTGATGTTGTCAGAGACTTATACAATTCTACTTAATTTAGAAAATTACTGGAATCCACTTAAATGGAGGCAAATGAATCTGAGGCATAGAACAGAACCTCCCCTGCAGTCATGTTAACAGAAGCAAATAAACCATACCCAAAATTGTATTACTAGCTTTTAAGTTAAAGACAAAATATTTGGAAATGTGTATTGATTCTCAGAGCTTTATCTGTCTATAATTTCTGTTCCATCACATTTGAATAAAAGTCATAAAAAGTCTAGTTTTTCAGATGAGCTATTGATTAGGTTTTCATTAATGGGCAGCTGCACACAAGTCTAGGATCACCATGGACTATTGCAATGATCAGCTAGAGAGGTGGGCACCACAGTGGCTAATTGGGTAGCTATATAGCCACACAGCAAGAAGGTCCTGGGTTCGATCCCCAGACCCGGGTCTTTTCTGTGTTTAGTTTGCATGCTCTCCCAATGTACACGTGGGTTTCCTAGGTGTTTCTGTGTGCCAAGGAAAAGCTGGGATTGGCTCCAGTAAACAGTAAATAGATGTTAAGTCATTGATAAACAAGACTATGGTAAGTTGTACCAGGGAACACAGATCAAACTATACATTAACGTTATATATGTATATTAAATATGTAAAAACGGTACAGTGGATCGGAAAACCACCTAAAAACAGAAAGAAAATATGAGACCACCAAGTGCATACTAAATAAGCAGTTGTTTTAATAAAGCACATCACACACAAGCAACACAGTATTTAATTAGAACTTACTGGCTACATCCTTAGATGCAATATTAATCAAATTTATTGAATTTAATATCCATGAGCTGCACAACAAAATCTAAAAATAATTATTTTGCTGGATTCTGAAATCACATTTTGTTTACCATAGTTAATTAGCCAATTTAGGAGAATATGTTTTGTTGCATTTCATCAGTTTATCAGTATAAATAAACAGAATGCAGGTATTTATTTAAATATTTAATTTATCTGTGCATTTGATTATATGTGTAAAATGGAACTAATTGTACTTATTCCTCTACAAGTTGATGTCATGCTGAATCCTGAGTATATCCCAGAAAACACAGGACACTCGGGAGCTGACCCTGACTCTAAAGACATCATCCATGCTCTTAAGCAGTTTTCTTCTGAATGAGAACTGCTATCAGCGTATTGTACCATTAGGATGAAAATATAGTTAAAAATTGATTAACACACAAGTTCTGTTTCAGACTTCAAAACACGTGACAGCCACGCCCACGCCAATCTACAGACAGATATTATTACAGCTGGCACAGTGGGCTGAACAAAGCTCACCCATTTAGAGTGATGATATGATTGGTCAATTTAACCCCATTTGAAATTGATCTTTCACTAACGCTTCTTGTTTGGCCCTCTGAAAAGCCAAAGCTCAATGCTCAGCATTCCCTCTAGCAACAGAGGGTGAAAAATAGAAATCTTTTCATTTATCCCTTAAAGTTTTAACAGAAATTAAGTAGACAGGTATGAAGGGTGAATATATGAATAGAACTTAACCAAATCCTGAACATCCCTCATTTTAACATGATGAGGATAAGATGGCCATTTTATTATGACTTTAAATCTCGAAGTAAGGCATTTAACTTTGAGTACAGTTTAATGTACTCACAAATAAGTAAAAGCCTGAAAAAAACTTTTCGATGGCCCTACTACGCCATCGTAAATTATAGACTAGTGATAAAAGATAAGGTGTTTCCACAATTTTGGCCACCAGTGTACATACATTCCTCATCAAAATCTTAAGACACACAAAAAAAGAATTTGGCTTTTGTACTATTGGATCTTAAAGTAGAGATTCACAATCCTAAAAGAAGAAAACAGAGCAAGAGACAAAATATAATAAAATAGGCTGTTCATCCGTGATCAAAAGTTTAAGACTATAGCTCAAATAAACCCGAAACCCCCTCAAAACAGAAATCAAAGTGGCAAAAACCACCATTCTTGTTGATTATTCAAACAATGGTTTAGGCCTGCTTGATGCAAGTGTTTCCAGGAGACTAGAGGGAATAATGCTCTAAGTGTTGAAGATGGCTTCACGAAGGGCATCCACTGTCTGGAACTGATGTCTATTTTTGTAAACCTCCCTTGCTAGTGAACACTAGGGAACACTAGGGGGCAGTGAGCACAAGTGCCCTAAATGGTGGACATCCCTAGTCACAGTGCCCTGGAAGCAATTAGAGGTTAGGTGCCTTGCCCAAGGCAACTTCAGTTGTGACCAGTCGGCTCTGGGAATCAAACCAGCAACACTGATCACAAGCCTTGTTCTCTAAACACAAAGCCATGGATGCCTCTAGATTGTAAGTCAAGGGGTAGTTGTTAAGGGATGTCTATGGGCAGTTGTTCTGGTGTAGGCACCTCAACACAATGTCTGAAAGTTTTGTTTCAGTTTTATTAGTTAGAAACATAGTATTTCCTTTTCATCATATCAGGGTTGCAGTGGGTCAGATTTAAACGATAGCATGGCAGGACCACCCTAGAAAGGGCACAAGTTCAACACAAAGTATTGGCCATTGAGTTTATGTAGCTCAACAATCCTACGTTCAGTCAGTAAGTTTTTTTTGCTTTTGCCAATAGGAGTTGAATATTTGACAGAAAATGTTTGTAGATTTTGGGTTTTGAAGGCTGTGGTCTTCAACTTTTGATCAGCGTTTTAAAAAAAAGCATGTTTAAGTATAAATTTCTTATTTCAGCATTGTGAAGCTCTACTTAGAACCTTCTTAAGATCCAATACATATACACACGTACAAAATGGATTACATTCAAAATTCTACACACAATACTCCAAAATAATAAACTGAAAAAGACTATTTGCAATTTTTGCAAATTTAGTAAAAAATTAAAAACAAACAAAATATCATTGACATAAGTGCTGTGAAAATATTTTGGTGTGCATGACATGGGGATACTAATGTGTGAATTTTAAGACTTACACATCTCCCACACCACTGTAAACCAATTTCTTAAATACATTATGCAGTTTAACATCCACTCATGGCTTCTAAAAGCAACCCAAAAATATTCCAGAAAATTCCACCAACAAAAAGAGAGAAAAGAAAATGTTAATAGAAGGAATTATTGCAGACTGTGTGGGACAGCAGCCAGTCCTGGTTAGGTCTTTGGGGAATGTAGGTTTAACTGGTTTGCTTGTTTCTTTGCCAGATTTACAAGAGCAGGATGTGAGCCAAATGGGCAATGTCATAACACACCTTCATTAATTGTGTCTACTGTAGCATCTAGTAACTGTGAGTGACTTCCACCAGACTGCCCAGAGGAAAGAAATGTTAGCATACAACACCCTGAGGCCTGAAGCGTTTATAAAGTGTGATGTATGTATGAAATATAAGGAAATAATAAACATTGCATAGGGATTATGTGAATATCTGGTCTTATGTGACTTATGTTGCAGCTCTAGGCAAGATTTGCACAGCTGCCAAGCACCAACAAACCCCACCTGGCTGGGACCAGAGTAACAAATTAAAAAAAACAGTGTGCTGACTGACCAGGAAATATTTACTGTGAGTTTAATGTGGTGGCACAGCTGGTAGAAGGGTAAGGCACCTAAACATGGTTGCTGAGGGCCTGAGTTTAATCCTTGTTGCTCATTACTGTTTCCAATGTTCTCCCTGAGTCCATATGGGTTTATGTCTCTCAAAAACCTGTTGTAGGAAACTGGCTAGTTTAAAATAATGATAACTATGAGTAAGTATGTGTGTGCACAGAAAACGATACTCAAGGCAATATTCAGGACCACAGTGTTGCCGGGACCACAGTAGTCTTAATAATTCAGAAATAAAATAAGCTTGTCACAGCCATAAACTACCTTACAGTTAGCTGTCCAACCAATTTTAACATCTGGGCAAGAAGGACTTTGATCATAGAGGGGGATAATGACCCAACGGGCACTCTAAAAGATCTCCAACAGTTCTTTGCAGAACAGAACGACCTGTTGGACAGATATTTCTGCAGCACTTCAAAAGTCAGAATCCACTGTTAGAGTAAAAGGCATTTGTCAGCCTGCTTTGAGAAAGCTAACAACTTGTAAAGGCCTCTGAACGCAGCATGAACAAGAAAGTCTCTGCAATCAAAAGACTAAAACTCTCTGCACAAGATGACAAACACATGTTCTGGCATTTTTACCACCATTACAATAGTAAACATGGTGCTGGCGTAATCATGCCATGGTTGTGCGCTCTAAAACTACCAAAATGTTGTGTGTGTGGTATGTGAGCCAATAACTCTTAGCATCTACTCTTTGCCTATGAAACTAAAAGGCAGTGTTAACCCCGTGAAGTTGACATGAAACGAAATATAATAGAAAAGTCATTCCAGCAGCAGAGCAGCCGATTGGATGGTGTTGTGCTGAGCAGAAATGCCAAAGTCATTAGGGTGATGATGACCTGCTAAAAGCTGACGACAAGCTCTCGGTTCACCTCTACCCTCCCCAACCCCGCAAACCCTCCTGCTGTGAGCAATGAGGGACTATACACCTGCGGCAAAGGCAATCATTCACTAATGCTTCTCAAAATCTTTCATGTAAATAGCTCTTTCTACAGACTACCTACTGTATATGTTGTGGCGGTATTTTGAATGAGCTGCAGAGGTTTAGTAGTGGACAAAGGAGCTCCTGCCAGAATGGAGTTGCAGTAGTCCAGCCGTGAGATTACGAGTCTGAACAAGAACCTGAGCCGAATCTTCCAGATGTTGTACAGGAGGAAGTGACAATCTTGTCCTGTTGGCTACAGGATATGAGAAGGTCAGTTGATTATCCAGATACATCAGATGGTCTGATTTTGATCACCTGGAATAAGCAACACCACCTGTCTGGCTGGGGTCGAGTTTCAGACGATAAGACTACATCCATTGGGAGATATTGTGAGCTTAGATCGGTGTGTGAATTTACCAGTGTTTTCTCCATTGTCTTTACTCACAAAGTAGCTCAGGGACAGTGGTAGCCTAGTGGGTAGAACTTTGGGTCATAATTGAAAGACTGTCTGTTCAAATCCAGGATCTGCTGTGAAGCCACTAATGATGTAACAATACATTCTGCCCATGATACAATAGAATTTCTCGATACAATTCCTTTCTCAATTTTAAACAAAATGAAATACAATGAAAGACAGATAATAAAGTTTCCTTTTATTCATTAAAAAAAATAACATTAAAATACTGTATTTGTGTTTATATTTTATTTATCTAAATAACTACTGTCTTTTTATTTCTGAGATCGGTTTAAACTATTCTGAATGAAGTCTTATTTAGCGAATTATGAATAGCAGCAGCTGCTGTTTAAAGTGAATGTTGAGTCATTAGGCATGAATACCTATTTGAATCATGCTTCAAAAGAATAGATTCCAGAATTGATTTGAGGCTGACAGAGGCACCATACAAGGGCTAAACCTGTGCTCTGACCCAGGCTTTCAAACTAACACAGACACTGAAATGATCAGTCATAGAGAGGGCCAAGGGACAAAGCTTAGACTTCATTTAAAGTATTTAAAATACAAAGTAATAATTGTAGACTAGCCTAGGACTGCTAACATTTGCTTACATACAAATATTTATGTGCCAATACATTTTGTAAGAGTCAATAAAAATATGGTTAAGTGGTTATTTGCCAATACTTCCTAGCTAGTACCTAATTGACAAATAAATATTATATCATGAATTTAAAAGTAAATACTTGGTATCTTTGAATACTTAGGTGCAGGTGTAGTGCACAGCTCAGGCACTGTCGATTACTTGAGGTCTAAACCAAACACATGCACATGTAATCAAATCACTAATATATCACATTAATGTTTGCTGAGCCACCAGCTGAGCAGCACAAACAAATCACAGCTATGATTATTGCTGCTATAGCACTTTTCATTTTGGCTTTGTAGGACATTGATAAACTGATGATGCTAGCCCTGTAAATATGCTGGGCTGTGTGCGTGTTCATGCATGATTACTCATGCATATAAATATGTTGGTACATTAACTCAGGCCTGTATGTAAATGAACAGGTTTAGCTGATGAAATCCAGCATTTGATGCGATGTAGAAAGCGTTGCTGTCAGATTGGAGGGGTGAGCTGGTCACTAGAAGGCAGCACTTGTCAGTCACACACACTATAGTGATGGACAATCTCTCCCACAGTATATTCAATACATGGGTGGACACAGAAAAGCAGGGATGAATAGACAGCAGTGAAAAAATTGGTGAAGCAAGGATGACAAGTTCAGAGCCATAGATTGAAATAAAAACAAAACATTTTCCTTACTGAATTTTGATCCCTTCAAGCATTCATATGATGTTTGTATGAATATGCAAAAAATATTTAATTTTCAAACCAATTTATAGAAATTATAGCCACTAAGGAGGTAACGATACACTCTACCTGTAGGACAATTCAGTGTCTCAGTGTCTCCAATGAACCTGACTGCATGTTTTTGTACTGTGAGAAGAAACCAGAACACCCAGGAAACAAAACACACAGATTGGACCCGGAACATCCAGTCTGGGGATCAGGACCTGGACCTTCTTTCTGTGTGGCATCAACTCCATCCACTGAGCTACTATGCCGTCAATGTAAATGCTTTGGGGATAATCTTTTAAAACCAAGGTAATTAGGATGAAATTTCACACCAATGTGGACTCTACTAAAGCTTTCTACAAGATCCAGGAGTAAATCTGCAGCAGTTTTTAACTGTTTAGTCAAGAAAGCCATTGCAAGATCAGGTTCTGATATTGGATAAGAAGGCCTATCTTGCAATGAACATTCACTGGAATGTTTTCAGGTCAAGGGTATTTAGGACAAGGTTTTGTGCAGGTCATGTATCAGGTTTAAGGGTAAATAAAATAATAATACATCCTAAATAAACAATCCTAGCACATTTTCTAACTTCAAGACTAAAGAGATTCCGACGCACTGTTCTTCATTGAGCACGGCATGGCTCCAGTAGAGCTCTTGACTAAAATGAATATGATGCTGTGTGGCAAAACTGCAAGCCAACGCAGGGCCGCAGTGCTTTGTTCACTGACCTTTCCTGCTGTGATTTAGAACAACACAAATGAAGACAAAGTGCACGCAAGTAACAAGGAACCCAGCACCATACAAGCACACACACACAAGCTCACTCTCACATGTTCATGTAGACATCATTTTGCACCGGTAGTGGCTGGTGGGGGGTCACAGTGAGGGTGGGGGATGAGGTGCATGTTCAGTCCACTGCTGTTCTGTTCCTATTTGATTACTAAGCCTGTTCCTTAGTACACCAGCCAGCAGAATTACTACATGCAATCAGAGAGCATTGTACCACAGACACACACAGATTTACACTGATGACGCAAGCAGATTCCTTCTCGACCTGCAGCACGCAATGCCAGTGCAACTAAACCGAGCGAGCAGAAATAGAAGCAGAAAGGAAAATGGAGAGAACAGAATAAGGAGATAAGTGAGATGAAGCAAAAGATTATGAGGCTGTAGCCGCAATAAGCAAATTAATGCCCTCCAAACTGCAGTGCAGTGGAATCTCTGCAGTTCCTTTCTCTAATAAAACCCATGTCATCTCCAGGTTACTCGTAACTTCCCGGCTTTGCACCTATTACACACAAAGTGAGTGAATTGAATCTATGAATCACTTGAGTTTCCTCTTAGTTTTCCAGCCAGGATTACATAATTGAACTAGTTTAACTTCTCCACCCAGCAGGAAATGCAGAAAATTAATGTAGGTGTGCAACACTTCCTGCTTGCTTCAGCAGGGGGCTCTGCTCTGATGTAAAAATCATTTACTGAGTCATTCAGACTCCCAAAGGCTTTAGTACACTTATTCAGCTCACGCCAGTGCGAACTAGGGGAGCAGTTCCAATTATGTAAGCTTTTAAGGCACTAAAAGGGCCAAAATTATAACCCGTCAGCAAAAAACTGTGACCAGTTAGCAAGAGAATTTCTGCAAACTGCCTCTTCATACTAATCAATAAGTCAGAAGTGAGTCCTAGAACAGCTTGAAACATGTTGTGAAGGAGCTTTATGGTTTTACAGAGCAGTAACTGTTAGCTGTCCATACCAGAGGCATCCATTAAACACGAAGAAATAAATTGCTAAATGTAAGTAAAATAAGCTTTATCATAGCCTAGTGGATTTCTTTCTACCTTCTCTTTTTATAATCTATTGATTTATTAGCATTTTCACATCATGCTTTACACTCATTCAAATATAAAGACTTCAAGTGATAAATCTTGTATCTTCAATCATCTCACTTGCATGTGTTTGGACTGTGGAAGGAAACCCACAAAGACACAGGGAGAACATGCAAACTCCACACAGACAGTTGTATCTAATAATTTGAAGTCTTCTGGTTTTAGAAATCTTGGATACTCCACCTGCACGCAAGGACGTGTTTGTTTGGTGCGCAGTGGCCTACTCAAGCCGAAGAGGGTAAGCAATGTAAACTAAGTGGCAGAGGGGAAAGAGTACTAAAATGCTGTACTCGAATATTAATATTATGTTAATGTTATTTTTTTAATTCAACTACAAGTAAAGTTGGGCGGCACGGGGGCTTAGTGGGTAGCACTGTCGCCTCACAGCAAGAAGGTCCTGGGTTTGATCCCCGGGTGGGGCGATATCGGTCCTTTGTGTGCGGACTTTGCATGTTCTCCCCGTGTCCGCGTGGGTTTCCTCCGGGTACCCCGGTTTCCTCCCACAGTCCAAAGACATGTTACCATGTTAATTGTAGACACTGAATCGTCCTGTAGGTTTACCCAGCCGTGTAACTGGAAACATCTGCACGCCTCAAGTAAACATCACAAGT
>JAYDZG010000001.1:8351729-8366204 GCA_034509265.1 Microcambeva bendego | reverse complement strand
AGGTCTTGGAGTTGACAGGCTGCTATTAAATGAGTTGTGAGAATGATATAGAGAATTTGATATAGATTTTGAAGCTACCTCTTGCAAGCCCACCGGCTTTAAGATTAGTGTTTGAATCTCAGCTGTGCTATGAACCTGTCCACAAAAGACATGCTTGGCTATGATTAGGGTAGGGGGCTGCCCACCGTACCTTGCACCCAGTGTTTTCGTGTGAAACTGGAACATTGCTTGCAAGTGTAAACTAAGAATAGAATGTATAAAAGATCTTGGTTGGAAAAGGTGATGGAGGGAGGATTGGTTGTGTCTGAAAGAGTGAATAGTCTGGTTGTAGTGTCATATGATTTTTGAACCTCTCAAAGAAAGCTTTGAGGGAAGAGAAGATTTACATGTGATGATGATGATGGGAAAGTGAAGCCACTATTGCGATATTCACAACACTGCAATTTTTTCCACTGCACATGTGCAGGGCTGTTTGCATGACCTTGATGAAAACAGGTTTGTTGGACCACTGTGTCAGGTCTGATACACTGAAGCATTCATTGCACTATGATGAGATTTTGACATGATCACCAGAATTAAAATCCTCTGCAATTACCATACCCTTCATATATTTTGCATTAATATCCATTAATTGGTCTTGTTGAATGAAGGGCACTGTGGTTGATTGTCACCAAAGCTGCCTATATATGCACGAAGCGACTTCAACTCAGTTCTCTTGGCACAACATTTGTCCCCTCTGAAAGTCATTCTGACATGATCAGATATGCCTGGATGTCTTCCACACCAACACATACAATCCTAGTAACAAACATATGCTCAATAATAAATGTATTCCTGACCATCACAATCAAAATTGTTATGAAATATGTGTCACATTTCATGTTTCTGGAGAAAGATGTATTAATGGTAAAATATATAATAGTTTTTTTTATGTTAGTCTTAAGCAAAAAGAAGTCTTTCCTAATGATTCTACATTTCAGGATGAATTATTTAGACTCACTTTGCAACAACTGTTCAAAGACAGGCAAACTGCTGGGTAGATCTCTACCTCATTTATCCCTTATCTTACATGGAATAACCCTACCTCCCTTCTAGAGCTAATGGTAAACAGATTGTAGCTTGTCATCATTACAGAAAATGAATGAATGTGACATTAACTTAGCACAAGACAAAACAGGAAAACCGCAAGAGAAGCATCCTACACTGTACAAGAAAGACATACAGAATGAATGACAATGACTGCATCCCTGACACTTTGACATTTTCCATGCAATACTGAGGACTTCGGTTCAGTCATAACAACCGAAGGTGTTGTCAATCTATCACACTGTCATTAGCTGAGCCTCACAGGATTACTAATACAAAAATCTATGTTTAGCACATACTACAATCTTTTCCTTTCTTGCTCTGTATCTCCTTTACTAAGATAAAACTAAATGCATCAATTAGTTGCTGTATTGTACCAAAATACATTTTGTCACCCTACCCCCACAGCCTAGAAATATGAAAACTACAGATCACATTTACTTGGCAACCGGTACTGCCAGAAATTCACACAGCCACTTTTATGTTGCTGTGGGTCTCTTGGCAGACTCCTGGATCAGTTTCTGTCTTGGTTTTAGATTAAAGACCAGTTCTTGTCAATGTTGTGTCATATTTTATCTTCTTGTTGATAACCAATGAAATTTCTTTATACTTTGAAAGCTCAATTTAAGATAATGTGCACACTTAGGTAAACCAAATTATTTAATGAAATTTCATTTGTCCGTTTTCGTGAAAGTCAAAACATTCAAAGGTGGAAATCTGAAAGAAACGATCTTGGTCTCCTCACATAAACATGCCAGTTAAACAGGGGTGTGCATACATACACCTGACTATAGTACGATGCTACGAAATACACCACAATGTGTGAGTGGATTTAATTCAAACCAGATGGAAAGGCATATTGTTTTATTTCCAGATCATGTTTTTCGTGGCTCCAGGGCAGAGAGTTTGAATGTTTTACACCATTTCAGGAAATGCTTGATAGAGCATGGGTAATTCTGTGTGTGTGTGGCAAAAATGTACCAAAATATGTGTGTGTAGCTTTCTGTTTTCTGTTTCTTTACAGATGCTGTTGGTCCAAAAACACAACATACATTTATCATTTAAATCAGGAACTGGTGTGTTTTTTAACAGATTCATTCAATTTGCTGTGGAACTCAGCATATCAATCATGTAGGTAGCAAATGCATAAGCATCCTTCACTGGTACTGCGTGCATTGTGCGATATTTTAGACCTAGAGCTATCATCTGGCCTGTCAAACTCTTTTACCTTGAAAGTGAAGAATTTTAACACAACACTAATGCTACTAAATCTGCTGCAGTAAGCATTTCCAGTCTAGAATTCTTTAAAGAAGCATGGCTGACTTTTTCTCCATGCAGAGATCCTCATGTCCGTGTAGTACTCTGGGTATCAACTCAATGGTCAGAAGCATCATCAAGCCACATTTGATAAACACATTTGATAAATGCTGTTAATGTAATACATTTAATTATTGGCCTTGTAATAGCAGCACAGTGGATAGCCAATGGGTCAATAGATTCATTTTTGTTCAACTGAAACTGGGAACATTTTGACTGTTAAGCCATTTTAACCATCATTAATGCTCTGGTTCTGGGTGCCCTGAATTGTGGTTCCAGCAGCAGATGACGTAAGTAGGAGGTCCTCGCTTGCATCTCTATGACAGAGAGTAGCTGCTTGCATGATCTCTGTGTGTATGCATGTATGTGCATAAGTGGGGATATACATCTATGTATCTATCCGATTGTAAAAAATATATACATATATATTAATAAGTATCCATCAGTACTGTATTTAAAAATGCAAAAATGTACATATCGCTAAAGCACATTGATTTGATTGTAAAATCAGAAAATGTGATTATTTTGATATTTTTTTTTAAACCTGAACCTTTTAATATAAGCATGTAGTGTCTTTAAAGGTGCAGGACTGCACATTACTGACCCTGTAATTTGGCTCTGAACACCACCCACCTTATAAGGCCCAGCAAAGACTTTTCATCCTGAAGAAGGTTAAGCAGGCCAGACACACCGCTCAGCTACTGGTGAACTACAAAAGCACATTGACAGCATCCTCTGTCTGTGTATGAGAGTAGTGTACAGTAAGTTACTTTTTTTTTTAATGTGATTCATGTCTTGAAGTACCAAGGACACTGAATTGTCCTGTAGGTACTTGTGATGGCCTGGCAACCCATCCAGGATGTTACCATGTGCCTTGCACCTGTTGAAGAGCTTGGGATAGACTCCAGCACCCCTCCCCGACCCTAATTAGGATAAGGGATTAAAGAAAATGAACTGAACTGATAATAATAATAAAATAATAATAAAGTTATACTTATAGTGCATTTACCCACGGCTCAATGATTCTTTGGAAAGATAATAACAGAAAAAAACGAAACAGAACAAGAAGGCAAGAACAACAACAAACGAGGAATTTAACTTGAGTTGGGTTTTATTTCATGCATTACAATTATTATTATTTTGATGAGGAGGATGATGATGTTGATTATTATTATCATTATTAATGATAATAAAAATATTATTAATAATAAAAATAACAATATCATTGTTGTTGTTGTGTTCAGTGTCTTAGTTTAACTAATAAAAAAACAATATCACAGAAATTCAACCTGTCAGATTATAGACCAATTCTATTTTATGTTGTTAATGATTTATTATTAAATCTTATTCACCCTCCCTTGTGCAATGGCATGAATTTCACAAATACATTTAGGGTTGTGTGTTTAAAACACCTTCTAAGATATTCTGTGTGGTGAGTCAGGAGACCAAGCCTTGGTCCAATAAAACCCCAGCTTCAGCTTCTCACAGACATTACATTTTCTTCTTGGATTTCTGATACATGATTGAATCCATCTTCCCCTCCACACACAGCAGGTTTCCAGTGCCAGAGGAAGCAACACAGCCCAGAGCATCACAGAGCAGCTGCCACACTTCATTCTAGGTTGTTCAAAATGTGTTTTATTCTTCTCACCAGGAATCTGGTGGCAGCCGGTGATAGTTTCCTTTTCTGCCTTGTCCAAATAGTGCAGCCAGAGTGTCTTCAACTTTAACCATGAGAACTATACTTCTCACTGCATACCTAGAAACATTAGTATGTTTGCTTTGCAGAAATAAGGTAAATAATAAAAAAGTTAGCAATTTTCTCTTCTCTAAACTTTTTGGATATCTCCCTTGACTCTTTTGACCATATTTCCAACATGAAATAATGAGGTATGTGATGTGTATTATCTCAAGCACACTTGATGCAACTATTGAAAGCCCTTAATTAAATGCATCAGGTGTGCTCGAGATGCGTGATTTGCAAATTGCTTGTGTGGAGCAGTAGTCAAGTGGCATTTTGTGTCACATATGAATAAAATGTGTTATATTCAGCTATATGTGTTCAGCTATTTAAATCATTTGGTTGACTTGTTTGTTGCAAAGGATGTTGCTACTTTACGTAGTTTGCAATGGGAGATGAATCATTTTCGTTATCATGGTATCATTTGGGAACCACATTAATCATATTTAAAAGTGCAGCTTCTACAGTGTGTCCTGAGCTGCAGTTCTCATGTTTTTGTTTGTTTTGGGGGAGATTATAGCACAATCAAGCTGCCAGCCGAACCACAGCAACACACTGACATGACCCAAATACAGCTGCAGCACTTGATAGGATAAGACATCACACACACGTCATAAGCTTAATAATTTATCCTTTTTTGTGATCTACAAGATGTTCTGAGCATCCTTACGTCTGAGCTGACCACACATATATGAAAAATGCTGGTTTATTTTACAGCAGCTAAAACATATGTTGATAAAAAAAATTGGGAACCAGCACTTCAATAACCAGGCTGACCATTAGACTGTTGAGTCACATTATTATGACCACATAAACCGATGCAGTGCACAGATCATGACAGAAGTCATGTTTCGTGACCTGGTTATGTGGGTAGATACAAGAATGACTAAGAGTTCCAAGTACTACCCTCGCTTCATCATTCCCCAGACTTGAATCCAATTCAGCATATGTAGGACCACCTCACTCGTCAAGCTTGCTGTGTATACAGGCCCACGACCAGATACCTTTGTAGTCACTCATAGCCCATCTAGCTGTCCCTGCTGTACACAGTGGTTATTCTGGATATTAGATTATGGTCATAATAATGTGACATGATGGCGTAAGTTGCAGACAAAATGTAATCTGGCAGGTCGGTGCTGACTCTGACCATATATATCTGCTCTGCTATAAAAAACAAAACAGACATAAAACGCCAACTGTTAAGACACTGGCAGCCTGTACTACTATTATCTGTAGCAGGTGCTACAATAATAATGTGCCATAGTGAGCACACTAGGAGGCAGATTGTTTAAGAATCACACTTCTAAATGTATGTTTTTATGTTTGCTTGCTAAATCTGAATAGCTGTGTAAATTACAAATAATGTCTCTCTATGCACAGCATCATCACCGCTCAGCCTGGTGCATGTTTTACTATACTGTTGTGGTAAGCCCTTCTTCTGAGTCATAGCCTGGAAAATACAGAGACGAAAATGGAGGGAGAACAAATTACATCCCAGGAAATGCTATACGTTTTCATTCATTGAAATCTAAACAAAGTAAGTGAAAGAAAACGACACTGCAGTGGAATGCCAAGTCAAGTCAAGTCAAGTCAATTTATTTGTATAGTGCTTTTTACAATAGATATTGTCCCAAAGCAGCTTTACTGAGTTTGGCCTACCTACTGTTGAGCAAGGCAAGGGCGACAGTGGCAAGGAAAAACTCCCTAATAATACAGTAATAAACCTTGGAGGAATGAAGTGTATAATAGCTGCAGCAGTGTGTCACAGGGAGCACCATCGTATGAATGTGGCATTTTTTTTAGCTAGTGTTATTAAAATAAAATAGCAGCCCTCTAAACAGACACACTAGGTACGGCCATATTTAATTAACAGCTGTGAAAATCAAACAAAAGTATTTTCGTGTGTAATACACGATTTGCTCTGAAATTGAAATGTTACGGTTTGTGTTCAGCGAATTCAAAGTCAAAAAACAGTCAGTTACTTAGGTAACTTGATTTGGAAAACTCCCAACCAATTCTGTGGACACAACCTTTAACATAAGCGCTGCTGTCCTCACTTCCATTTAATAGTATTTACACTGATCAGCTAAAACACAATAACACAATATAGGACCACATTCCTAATATTGTGTTGGTACTCCCTTTACATACAAACATATTGTGATACACTGTCTATACTGACACCTTTCTATCAGAACCGGCACTACTGTAGCTACCGACACGGAGCTACAGTAGCTCATCTGTTGGACCGATCAAACGGACTAGCCTTCCTTCACCTTCAAGTGCATCAATGAGCTTCGGCCGCAATGACCATCACTGGTTTACCACTGTTCTCTCCTTGGATCACTTTGATAGATACTGACCACTGCCAACAAGGAACACCCCACACAGATATCCAGCCATTACAACTCGACTCGCTCCCATTTTTCCTGCTTCTAACAAATCAACTGTCAGAATAAAATGCCCATGGCCCTGAGGTCAAGGAAGGAATGCAGGTCATCTTTTGAGGTAAAAAAGTATCTTATCATGTAAATTGTAGACTAGTCAAAAAGTTTCAAGTTTCAAGGGGAACTGAGCATTTTAGTGGAAGTAGTCCATGAAAGCAGGAATGTCTGTAAGGACGAAATGAGGATGAGTGTGGTGCACTACAGAGGAAGCACGCATACCCGCACAGAATAATCTCTAAATGTTGAGTGACGCCGCAGAGCTAATCCATCCGCCTAATCTAAAGTACACAGCAGGATGAAGCTAAAGGATGAAGTCTGGTTATTTATAGAACTCCATTCCGCATGCTCTTTCCCCTGATCCCTCTACCTCCACTCAAATCACATACACCCACTGCACATTCATTCCAGAATAAACACGCTCAATAGAGGAAAAGTCCAAAACGGAGAAGGAAAAAAAAACAGGCCATTTGTTAAATCATCTACAAGCTAATGCAATAGGTGGGAACATACAGATGCAAAACCTACTCAAAGTTCTATACAGACCTTATTAGAAGCACAATGTAATTCCTCTAACCAGCTTTATAGACTAAACCTTTACAGCATGATAACCGAATCAATGGAGCGTGAACCAATCTTTCGGCCTTGTGTTCAGGTGCTCTTAATCGCTCACTGTGATCACACAGTGTCATGGGTGGCAGAATGACAGAATACAATTACCTTAATAAAAAAGGGAAAAAAGCAGAGAATGATGGAATTGATGGGAGCCAAGAGCAACACCTTTCTCTGCTTGACATGTCCTTCACCTTCACTTGGTTCAGACATAAAAGAGAAATTTAAAGCGACCCAGCACAGCTCAGCACGCTTTAATCCAGACCCATAATTGAGTAGATCTTCCTTTTCCACAGTCAAAATTCCCATAAAGATAAAACCACAACAATATAAAGCAAAACAGTACTGAAATCTGAAGTGGCATATGTAAATAAAACCATGAGTACATGAGCAGCACTACAGTAAATCATTACATCTGGGGATGAAGAGTTTAATCCTTCATGCAAGTACATGATAAAAAAAACTATATTTTGTTTTTATTAAGTCATTGTGCTGACTTATGGCTTAATGATTTGTAAGCAGAAGGATGCTGGTTCAAACCCAACCCCTGTCAGATCATGGACCAAACATACTTGCATTTACTAAACAGCAGGTGCAAAGAGCTTGCATTTTAAGAACAACAATTAGCCAAACAGTTGTGTAATTAAGTTTGATTGTTGATCAGCAAGCAGTATGAATCTGCTAGAAGATGTTATGACAATTAGCACTTTGATTTGTGAGTGTTGTGAACAACATGAGACAACACCAGTTGTTCTAAAGAGGAAAACATCTGCATTATTCTACTGCATAAAACTCTTGGAGCTGACATTAGAAACACTGGTGCAAGTAAAAGGATTCTGAAGAGTCCACAAGACTCAAGGCAATGCAATGGGGAGCTGACAGAACAGCAATCTTCACAAATGCTTCCTAAAAGACCATTTAAAAAATAATTTAGCAGCTTGAAATGACATTTATTTGAACCCTTTAAATTTAGAAATCCAGGTAAAAATCTCTAATTAACAATGCAGGAATGATTGTAACAAGGAAAAATTACCCAAGTATTACAAAGTCTTGAACTTGCAAGGTACAATCAGGTGAGTCACAGGTAACAAATGGCCCCCGGAGGCTCAATAGCAGCTTTTCAATGGCCCCAAGGCACAAAGAAACACCCAGGACAGGGTACAAATTCATCGCACGGAAGATGCCCACACACACATACACACACACACAAACACTTCCAGGAGAATATTGTCTCCAATACCCCTGATTGCATGTTTTTGGACTGTGGGAGGAAAACTCCACACATAGAATCCCAAGATCACCCCACCTTGGGATAATGGCCACACTGCATCCCCTCCACCAACCAATGACACACAGGGAAAAGGACTCAAAACTCTGGTTGAGTTGGGTGGAGGTACACATAATTCTGCTGCTTGTTTCTGCAAGACAATATCTGGCGCCTAAAGAACAACCATTGTACTGCCGTGCATACAGGGTGGGACGTCAGGCAGGGACTCCTCATAACTGTTGCAATGATGATCTTTGCTGGCTGATTAAACACACCTGGGATAATGTGTTGATCCGTACAGAAAGCTGATTTGCATGTGAACTTATCTTGTGTAGGTAAATTATGAGATCAGTACTGCACATGTGTCAGAGCAGTGGAGGGTAAATGTTTTGGAAGATATTTTTATTTTAATCGATGCAGATTGCCAGCAAAAAAAGCTAAATAATTACAAAAATAGGTTATTTCAATACTGTTCAGAATTTCTAATAATTTATTGGTATCTTGCTGCAGCTTACTAACTAACTATCAAATATAAAGAGAGTGAGACAATGTCTAAAAGAAACACAGACACTCAGATTGAAAACCTTCAAATGCAAACATGGCTGAGAGACCTGCTGACAAATCGATGCTTTGCACACCAGCACACTACAATACAAGAGATAATGTTTCACCTGCCTTCACATGGACTTGGAATAAAAGCACTAAGCATAATTTATGTTGAGTTAGAAGATGGAAATTAAAGTTTTCTGAAACACAAAAGACATGTACCTCTTTATTACCCTTATTTAAGGTATTGGGAGGAAAAATGAGCCTAAACAAGCCTGAAAATGATTCATATTTTAGTGCCGGTCAAACAAAACAACAGTCTATACCCAAGAAGCTCTTCAAAGTCCAGCAGCTACCTGAAACAAAGGCAACATAGGTAAAGAGGAGTGCAGTAAAAAACACACAGAGAAGAGAGCAAAAAGAAAATAAAGGCTCTGGCTTTTCTTTCAGGTCAGGTAGGAACTGGCCTAGATCTGATCAGACTCGAGTAAGAGTGAAGCAGTGAATCAAATCGAAGTATAAGAGCTCAACTGCTTTGAAGTTCTTGGTCATCTGATGCGCTCTGTGAGCAGCAAGGCACCTTTGTTCGCAGTCAGAGAGGAGCTGTTACGCTCTCGGGCCCCCATGGCCATCGGCAAACCTCAGAGGAATTGCATGCTCTACGGACCTGGCGTGAAATTGCTACATTGCCAAGTCACAGCGGTCTGAGCAAAGTCTCTGATCTAAAACAGGCACAATGGAAATTTCTATTCACACCTCTCGAAGCTGATAAAGTCCCTAAGCCACATGGTACACAGAAAGCAAGAAGACAAGCACAAATAAAGAAACGCTCCAGAGAGGCTGGGTACCAGTATGCTCGCAGTTTCCGTAGAAACCAAACGTATTTGAACAAAGTATCAGTTCAAGTCTTTACAATCCAATTTGCAGAACAAATAATAAGATGAGGAAACAGGGAAATGTGGGTCACAACGATTGCCCACTTTGTTTGTGGTATAACTAAATAAATGACGAGTTTTATGTCAATTTAATAAATAAAGACATTGAACAGTAGCAAAGCAACAATGGAATGAAAAAGTTCAGGAAGATAAGAAGAGTGAAAGTGATGCAAATATCATAAACACATTACATCTTACATTAAAAGTTAATTTGGGTTAAATAAAGACTGAGAATCTTCAGTTCATCAGCATTACAAAACTTAATAAAGACATTAGAAAAAATGTTAATATTAGTCTAGTCTGGTCATGTATGGTTACCAGAAGCAGGGATGTGCCTCAAATTGTGCATTTACAAGTCAGAATTAATGTTGCCTTCAATTTTTCTTTGGCCTAAGAAACCCATTTGGCCTAAGTAAATCCTTTTCCTACACTCACCTTCCTTTGTACTGAATTTTTCGCAGTCATGCAATTTTAATGCCATAGCAAAACATGTCTTTGATTGATCGTGTAGTCACTAACGTACCGCTGCTTTCATATCATCATCAAATGAAAAGCTTCCCATCAAAGCTTCTTTGAGTGATCCAGAAAGGTATAAATCATATGTGGCTAATTCCAGACAAAAGCTTTCTAATGCACGACCAATTACTACTTCTCCCGATTCACAACCTAGTTGACATCCAATCCCGTACAACCCCAGAAAAGTAGTGCCACACCAGCAGAGGAACTTGATATATTCTTTGATTAATTTTACTAATTTGACCCTCTTTAACTACAGTATTACGATAAAAGCACAGGGCTGCACAGGTATTACAGTAAAGTTGATGGTCCTGATGGGATCTGTTGATGTGTTTTGAAGACCTCTGCAGCTCAACTGGTTTTCTTAGGCTCATACCCACCATTGTAACTTTTTGGTAGAATCATTGGCTATACAGTCTGTTACTTTTGAGGACTGATGTCTGATGCTACAATCAAAACTATCCAGATACATCACAACAAGCTCGTTAGCCTCTCTGTAACACAACCATATGCATTATTATAGTTGCATCACCAGCTTCTCGTTATTTAATGTGTTGGCAGCCTTCCTACATGATTTAGGAGTGTTCTTATGGGAATTTAAGTCACAAAATCTATAGCTACCTGGGACAGTGGTAGCCTAATGGGTGAAGCTTTGGGCCATCAACCAAAGATTGGCGGTTCAAATCCAGGCTCTGCTATGCAGCCACTGTTAAGTAATTGAGGAAGACCCTTAACCCTGTCTGCTCCAGGGGCACCATAATATGGCTGACCCTGCGCTCTGACCCCAGCTTCCAAACAAGTTGGGATATGCGAAGAAAGAATTGTGTTGTACTGTATATGTGTAATGACAAATAAAGGCATTCTATTCTATTCTGTTCAAGTAAAGTATTGTAATTGTATCGTAGAGGTTAAAGTACTGGCATGTCAATCCAAAATGTCAGTGCTTCACACCCCTTTCTATAATGTTGTCACTGTTGAGCTCTTAAGCAAGACCCTTAACCTTAGACAATATACTGTCACAGTACTGTAAGTCACTTCAGATAGAGTCCTTGTCCACAATGGCTTCAAGACATCCACCGTAGCACCAGAACCAAAGAACAAAGCAATCAACTGCCTTAATGACTTTCAGCCAGATGCCCTCACCCCAATCATCATGAAATGCTTCAAGGCACCTTACCTTTCACCCTGGATGCCCCTCAGTGCACAAGCAGGACAATGCTTCTAAAGAGAATGCAATTATCTGTGACCAAATGCTGCCCTAACCTAACTTGCTCTTCATCATTACAACATAGACTTCAATAAAACAACTGCTAAGCTGGCCTAAACTAGTAACTACTGAAAATATCACTGTCAGTCGGTCAGGCTTGGAAAGCACATATCCTGTGCAATGAAACTCAACACCAGTGCTCCACAGGGTTGTGTGCTAAGCCCTTTCCTGTACTCTTTTCATCCATGATTGTGCTCCAGTGTACAAAACCAATATCTTTATGAACAGGATCTCATACTATTGCTTGGTTCAAACCGCCACTCAAATGCCCATTTGGCAGTTATGAGAGATAGATCAAAACATTTCTGGCCTGAGCTGGTTGAGGACACTGTCAGAGATGGTGACCCTGTAAATGAATTCTCTTGCCCCATCTGTGCCTTGCTGCTGCTTCGGAGCTTTATGGTCACCGTCAGGTCAATCAGGGCAACCCCAGAGTTAATTAAAGACCGTAAAACAATCTGTCTGCCATTTCTCTAGTAATGTATGTTCACCTCAAATGTAGAATGCTGCTGAGGATTTGCACTTTGTGCAGTGTCTGTGCACCCCCATTACTTCCAAAAATGTGTGTATCTGTGTGCAGCGCACATATTTTGTTTATCAATTCTGCTGAGCTTATTATTTATGAAGGTGTCAAAGACGGATATGGTTTTCAGGAGCACTATGCAGCAATGCAGAACCATCGACAGAAGAAGGCGTAGACGAGTAGATAAAGAGATCACGGTACACCTCATCACACCGCAGCAAATGACCTTAACGGCAGCCAGAGGATTCACAAATGCAGCGTGACCTCAGCACACGCTGTTCATCCGGCTAAACATTAAGAGGCAGCTCATGGCTGAATGACACGGTAACAGATTCACAGCAGGGAAACTAAAGAGAGCAAAATTTGACATTGACTGATGTGATGGTGTTTACCAGCATGGTGAAATTGGTTGTGTTAGCAGCTAATTCTGTGATTGTGGAGAACAGCAATCAGGCTGCTTAGTAATCCAAATACCTTGGCTTGGTTTTGTTTTTGAATTATAAAATAATATAAAAAAATATATACCAAGTCATTAATCATTGGCTGGAAAACTTGGGGAAGGGTGTTTAAATACACATGTAAGGGACATTTCACAGATGCCGTTGTCCATTCATTATATTTTTCTCATCTGACTTAAGCCTTTTTTCTCATTTTCTCCCAATTTAGCAGAGTCAATTTGCCAACTTCATCTGCTGGGGGATTCCTGATTGCAGGCGAGGTTGGAGTATTACTGTTCATGTCTCCTCCGACATGTCTCCATTTTTTACACATGCACTCTAAACAGGCACCTCTTTATCTGCCAATAAGGTCCTTACACAGCTTTTGAATACCCCACATACATGGTCCTCCTAGCAGAAGCGTGTCTGCTGAAGGCACTTCCAATTATGCCTGCAAGATGGCACCCAGGCAACTGGTATATATGCAAAGATTAAAACCAAGTTCAGAAACTTGGCACTGGTAATGCAGCTATTGTTTTTTAACTATAATCGAAAACAATGAGTGATTTATATACGTATTTTGATAGCCTGGCAACCTATCTGAAGTATTTACTACCTTTCGTTTGACCTCACCTGACCAGACCAGGATAAAGCAGTGGTTAAAAAGACAAAGCATATTTAAATAAATGAATTATTTATTATATGCATTATAATTTAATGATATGAATATTTTTTTCAGAGAGATTGAATAATGCTGTGTTGTGAGTTTTTAATGTCTCTAGTGATTTACTGAAACAAATAATTTACTTTTAATCAAAGGTGAGAAACAAACAGTGAACCTCTCTGGCATCTCTTTCTTTCCCCGAGTTGGTAGTGAGCAAAGCCGACAAAGTGACCCTGTCCACAGCAGCAGTACAAATGAGGAAAAACAGGCTGGTGTGAGCTGTAGAATTTGACCACAAACACATCAAACGCTCCCTAGAGTACTACAGCGGGAGAGCGATTCGGCAGCGGCCTCTTATTCTCGGTGTCAAAACACGACACAGAGTGGAACATGCTGAGCCAAAGTAGAGGGCTTCTGTCCCTGTTGGCCACTTGGCCGATCGCCAGAGAGACTGTTTTACTGGGTTAAAAGACAAATGGTCCCTTAATGCCACTGGCCATGTGAGGTGACCCAGGCAAGCACCGTGAGGCCCTACATCAAATCCCTGACACCACAGGGCTTACAGCACCCTTATTTGGGGGCATGAGCATACACAGCCCTGTGGGAGCAAAATCCACTGAATTCCAAACATGTTTCAGTGTAATATTAACAGGACTAATAGAACAAAGATGCATTAGACTGCATGCGCAGAATTGCAGAATTTGTCACAGGTGAACTTTACAGCTATCACGTGGAATAATGCAAATGTATTGTCTCGTGTTCCAAAGTTATAAGCCCAAAACAAAAGACATCAGCAAAAAAAACCCACTACAGCTAAGCACATATTCTTTGGCAATTACTATAGGATTCAGAAATGTCGCTGGAGGAAGGAAGAAAACAACAAATAATTAAATTCATTTTAAACAATTGGTGTTTCAAATAAATTGTTTGAAACGTTTATATTGTTTTTAGAAACAATATAATTTATTTCCAAATTCTACTGAGTTCACATTTATAAATCAGTTCTTGGATGATCAGTCTAAATGCTTTCCTACAGTTTTAATTCCTCATATGATATGGATGTTTCATATACGTCATAACATAGTGTACCGAATACAACAGCTGTTGGCAGCAAATCATA
>JAYDZG010000001.1:8318279-8339486 GCA_034509265.1 Microcambeva bendego | reverse complement strand
TATCTGTATGCCATATCTAAACCTGTATGCCATCTCCACCGAAAGTGTCTGCTTCATGAAAATGGGCCAAACAGGAAAAATACTGTATTGTTTCCATGATGTCATATCTGAAATCAGCATGTAGGGTCCCAGTAAAACTGTACTGGGTTGCCAACAGGTGTAATTTTGCCCAATTTCTCCTACAAACAGTGCTTAATGAGTAAATAGTTTGAGGTTTTCATTGACATACTGAATGTCGTAATGTTTCATGAAATAGGGTTCGTACAAACCAGCAATGTATAAATGTATTTTTTACATATGTCATATGTATAATGTTTACATAATGTCATAGGTGAAAGCATCAAATAGGGTCCGGGTGGCACCATTGCCTCACAGCAAGAAGGTCCTGGGTTTGATCCCCAAATTGGATGATCCGGGTCCTTTCTGTGTGGAGTTTGCATGTTCTCCTCGAGTCTTTGTGGCTTTACTCCGGGTGCTCTGGTTTACTCCCACAGTCAGATAGAGGTGAACTGGAGATACTAAATTGTCCATGACTGTGTTTGATATAATATGTATACTGATGAAACTTGTGTAATAAATATCTAGTGTATGTCATGAATGTAACCAAAAAGTGTAAAAAGTATAACAAACAAACAAACAATAGAATAGGGTCACAGTAAAACAGTACTGGAATGCCAAATGCAAAGAACAATAAAAAAATTATGAAGTTTACTCTGTGGGGTGAACAACACTCGTAAAGTTACACTTCCCATTCTAATACACTTTGTTAATAAAAAGAAATGACTGTAGGCCATCTGTTGCTCTGTACAAATTGTCTCCCCCTTGTACACAATTTATTATAAAAACACACTCTTAATGTCCTGATGATGTTTGGCTGATGAGAATTTCCCAGTGTTGATATATCCATACTATATTTATATACTGTACATAGACTAATGATTTGGGCTACACAACCTACTCCAGCAGTCTTACCCTGGAGAGTCACTTCACTCCTGTACACATTTTACCTTTATCCTGAGTAAGAACTTGCAACACTGTTCATGGGGGGAATCTGGAACAGGTTTTTGTAAAGCCCTGTACACATAGCGTACATGGCAGAAACTGGATTTCACCCAAAATGCTCCTGGATTCACTCATTAGAAACAGCACGGCCAACACTGAGGGGGAGACTGGGAAAGTCTAAGGAACACAAACTGATGTAGACACATGCAGCCACTTGGATGAGAAAGCAGAAAGAGAGAGAGAGAGAGAATTAAGAGAAAATACTTTTGAGTTGGGAGGAGGGCACCACAGGGAGATTGTGTTGGGTTCAGCATAGGTCTTGCACTTTGACATTTTGACCACAGTCATTAATAGGATCTGGTTAGAATGTTGAACCGTCAGAGTTACAGAACCTCTAGAACTCAGTGACCCAAATAGCAAGGAAGCTGAGGCCAAGGGTTAAAGCTCAGAAGTGAGCTACAGATGTTGAAAATCTTGAATAAAAATTCCATTTTAACTGTTGAGCAAAGCACAAGGTTACATGGCAGAATGCTAATCTTTTTAAACTGTGCTTTATTTATGTAACACTAATCTGTTTTCAGAAGAGTATAAATGTTTGAGCAGGAGCAGAATTCAACCTTTTCAACCAAAACTTTGAGAAACAAAAAGTGCAGGACCTTGGACAGCTCACCTTATTGTGAGCTTCATCATTCATGTAATTTCTATTCTGCTTTTGGTCTCAGTTCTTAAATGAGTATCTCCTTCACGTCAAGGTCATGGCCGTGAAACGAACACGGTTCCTGGTTGGTCTTCCATTCCAAAACATTACGTTCAGGTCAATGAGTGATCCTAACGTTATGCAGAGCTAGTTGGCGTAACATGTTTATGTAGAATGTTTACAATTACATATGTAAAGCATTCTGAGCTTTTTTGAATATTAAGCAGCTGGGAGTGATTCAAAAAGGTCATCGGTATCTGGAGCAATGCTGACTGTAGTGCATCTCACAGCTTTTGTAGAGGGCATGGGGGAGGATCCATAGAGCAAACACGATGATTGAGATGGTCCAACACATGCAAAACCGGGTTCAAGGTTCTTCCAATCAATATTGGACATTTATTGGCATGTCACATTGTCTTACTGGAAGAGCCTATCCAGGAAGACAATAAACATGTATGGGTCTACAAGATCTGCAAGGAGGGAATCATACCCAATTTCCAAATAAACCTTCCAACATGGATGATTTTATGTCTGAGTGTGTGAGCATCATTTCCTTTTAGTCTCCATTTCTCTCTCTGTGTGAAGCAGATGGAATGCACTTTCACTGTAACCAGTGATGATGATGTGTCAACCAATCAGAAATCAGCTGAGTGTATCCTTATAGGTTGCCCGACACACTGCCTTGGCAACAAGAGGAGTTTAATCACTCTCTAATGATGTGTGCTCAGGTTATCGTACCTAAGGAGCACTCAGAAGGAAAAAAAGGCACAGCAGAAAATAAACCACAGCAGTGGTTTGGGTCAAGCATGACATGCTGCGTTCTGTTTTTACATTATGCAGGGAGTCCATGTAGAAATATGCTTGGAATCAGCAGAAACGGACAGCTTTTACTGCTTGAAATATGATATCCAACTACTTTAATGTTATATATAGTGCAGTAATAATAATAAGTGGTATTTATATATACCCAAGGTCACTTTACAAATCAGAAAAATGAGAGAAAAATACTTAGGCCAGAGGAGGAGGAACTAAGCCGAGGAAAAGTAGGTTTAAAAATAAAAAGCAAATGCAGAGACTTTGTGGTAATGCGTTCAATAGCTTGGGTGCAATAACACAGAATGATCTGCCAATGACAGTAACTAAGATGAATTTTGGAACAGAAGAGAGACCACTATGTGAGGACCCTAGAGACAGGAGATGATGGGTATAAAAGTTCTGATAACTAGACTGGGTTCAGACTATTGAGGGATCTGTACATTAGCGGCAAAACTGAATACAACGGTTCACACACTTTGTTTGATAGACTTGAACTGATGAATCGAGTAACTACCTGTCCTGTCGTGAATGTAACCAAAGTCATGGTTAATTAGTATCTCCAATTTACTTTGTGTGTCTTTTAACTGTGGGAGAGAACCAGAGCACCCAGAAGAAACCCACACGGACATTGATAGTGCATACAAACTCTACAGAAAAAGAACCTGGACCGCCACACCTGGGAATCGAACCCAGGACCTTTTTGTGTAGTTTTGAAAATTGGGCTGATGAGAGCTATTTGGAACATGAAACAAATCCAGAAAAAAGTTTTAAACATACTAAAGAGATGTATTATATATGAATTATTTTGTTGAGGATGCAATGTAAAGGGTATTGAAGTAATAAAAAAGGTACCTAAAGAGTTACAGACTACTAGACTAGTTTGGATAAATGATTCTGATTAAAGCTATGAAAGTTTTTCTTTTACCTACAATTTAAAATAGATCATTTTTCTTATCACAATGCTTTAAAAAAAATCAACATCACCACAAAGGTTTACAGAGATCAGATCATATTAACAAGCCAGAAACAACAGTGGCATGGCAAACTCTGAACTGCTTAAAGAAGAAACCATCATGCATGAATAAAACCAGTTTTCACTATGCAATTTATGTATTTAAGTTCATTTATTGTCACACATGATATGTGATATGATTTACCGTCTACAATCCTAGCCTACCATAGTTGAGATTTTATTTCCATTGCTGCTATGGACTGATTAAAATATCTTAAGAAATATGATTGAATGTGTTTAGAGGAGCGTGGCCAAAGCTTTAGGGTGGATTAGTGCAGGCATTTCTGCTTTGAATGAAAATATATACACACAGAGGGAGTCAAACATGTATACACACTTCAAAAGCTCACAAAATCTTAGTTGTTATACTAAAGTGGGTAGCACTATCAGCTCACCTTTCTGTGTGAAGTTTGCCTGTTCCTTGTGTCTGTGACCTCCCACAGACAAAAACATTGACACTGGGTTCCCCAATAGGTGTTTATGTGTGGACCATCCATTAATGGATCATCCATGATTATTCTGTGTCTTGCACCTATTAAAAAGGCATTGCAAAAGCACTCAGCTTTGAAAAAGTATTCTAATATATTCTAGATATCCAATCCTGATTCTGATTGGATAAGCAGTTAAAAAAATGAGTGTAATAGTATATTAATACAGACATGACAGGATCAATATAGGTCACCTCTTACATCAATCATACTACCAAAACTCAACCAAAAAATCCGAAGATAACATGTAACATGTATTTAATCCTGGTGTTTGACTTTGTATATATGAGTCTAAAATTCAAAATCAGAGCCTCTTAGATTAGTCTCAAATATTTTTCTAAAAACAAAATCCATATTCATCCATGTTCATAAATCTAGCACTCTCGGGCCCTGATGAAATATGATTAAAAAGAGCCCTGTAGGGCTGCATTAAACAGGCCAATGCAGAATTAGAGTTTTTGCATCATCCTCTGATCCTCTGCCATCATCATATTCGTGGAATTTAGATGAGCCTCATAGCCATGAGTCAAATTTTGATAGGAAATTTTAACACTTCCAGAACTGCCAGAACTTTTCTGGTTATCACAGCAGCACTAGAAAACTAGAATATATTAGAATACTACAATATATTTAACAATATAATAAACAACACTGAGTAAATTGAAATTAATACTATTTAGCATAGTCTGTGGTATGTAGGCATGTTTTAATCTTATGGATGGATGGGTATGGCTGGATGGATGGATCCCAAAGGAAATTATTGTTTTTTTTCCACTCACAATCATGCTAATATTTAAAGATTACCCACCTGCATAGTCAAATTCCAAATAGTTTCCAAATAGTTTACAGACTGCATATTAAAGTAGACATTTCAATGATGTATATGCTAAACACATTGATATTTCTGACATTTAGAAAGGTGGCATTCCATAAAAGTACTGTAGTGAATATCACTTCTCTGTTTTAACAGCAATGTAAACAAGTCATGGAAATCAGTCTAGCAATGAGAAAAAGCCAAAAAAGTGCAAAACAGCAAAAGGTTTCCAAGCAGCAAATTGAAATGTGTCCACACTGCCTATTCAGCCCTGCTGTACACCTTACAGCATAACCATTCCTCTTATTTACTGCTGATATTTGTAGTTTTGGATAGTGTTTTTCACAATGTATTGGATTTTAAAGCACTAACGTATACGGTTTCTTCTAATGCATTAGATTTTAAAGCACTAAGATGAATCCTACAGAACTTTTTTAATGCAGCCATTATTTTTTCACACTTTCTAGCTCCATGTGTCAGCTACTTTAAGACTAGTTTCCCCAAGAGTGTGTCTTGTTTTGGTGTTGTACTCAAAGCATAAGGATCAGATGAATATGTATAAACAAGGGAAGGTCCATTACCATATATACAAGGCTACAACTGCTAGACCCCTGAGAAGACCTTTAAATGATAATTTGCTAATGTGCTTGCTTTGTATTCACATGATTAAATCAATTGGGTAAAATAAACTGCCAACTTCAGTAAATGTTTTAGTTAGTAGCTGTCCTGAGCAATTATTGGTTAAAATGTTTAAACTGACATGACAGCATGCAAGTATGACACAATTAAAAATGCTCAGCCCGGAATTTTGAAATGTGATTGTGTTCAACAGGAGAATGGAACAGTTGTTTGGCAGGTGTTAGCATTTGCGCCCTGTATTTAATTTAAAACCAGCTTTGCCTTTTGTTTGTGACTATTACAGCTTTATTTAGGGAAGTGCTGTACTCAGCAGAGTAATACTGCAAGATCACTGCACTAACAAGCAGTATTAATCAAGCCATGTTTGTGATCAGCTTTAAAAAAAAACAGCTCTAAGCCTGCACTTTTACTTTATGTCGAGAGCACAGTACACTATTATTACAGCCCACAGATTTTCAGTTTCTGCATTTTCCCCAAAATTTCCTAACAACCTTGACTTATTTGGTAGCAGTACACTTTTTCTCTACCTGTTCTGACCTCCACTTACGACTGGGGGGGGCCTCAGTGACTAACACATCCCGCCTCAGACACATGTGCAGTAGCCGACTGCATCAGGTGAAGATTTGTTCATGGAAAGTCAGAACCTGATCAAACTGAGTTTGAGATGTGAGCTCTGGTGTGATAGGTTGTTTCAACACTAAGCCACCTGAGCACCCAGTCCTGTTGATTTTACCATTGCCACAAACATTGAACTTTGATTGTCTTTATATTCCGCTATACTATGCTTTCCTTGGTCTGGAACAAACAAGATAATTATTAATTGTTACATTTTAGTCCTGGTTACCATGCACACGCACAAAATTACAATCAAAGTTCATATGTAGTATATTTAGCATGCAAATTCTCAAAACAATGCACCATGATGGGTCTGTATACCTGGCTGTATTTTTACAGCAAGAGCTGGTAACATGAATAAATAGAAAATTCCACCACTGCACATTTCCCTTTATTGTAATAATTGTTGTCATCATGAACTCTTTTTGTTTGGATTGTTTTTGCGGTTTTTTTAGTGTCATATTTTGTGATATCATGTCATGCTTGGTTCGTTTAAATACCTTTGGTGTGTATAAATTATACTAGTGGGACAGCTCGGTCAAGCACTTTCAGTCTGTTTATTTGTGTAAGACAGGAAGCATCTGTAACAAACCAAACTAATTTATCAATCAAAAAGAGTAGAAACGAAACCAAAACAGAGCTGCCCTATTGGACAACCCAGCACCATGATGTAATCCGAGTGGGCTTTAAGTATTAAATAAATTGTATTGGACTTTCATGTAAATGTCTGGCTTATATTTAAATATTACCATATGCTCATTATAACCACATTACTTAGTAATTTTAAGAAATGTCTTCAAGGGTTAATCAACACCAAACTGAGTAACTAAAATGAGTCAGTGTTGTCCCATAAGCGCTCCTAGTTTCATTTCCTTGATATTAATGATGAATTCCTACATAACAAAAACAACATAATTATAATTATTTTGAGGATGAGTCAGAATTTTATAAAATTTTATCAGGCTATTGTCCAGTGAACTAGGGGCTGGTGCCTAGTTCTTATCTGCAGTTACTGACTAAGGTATTAAAGCTGGGGTCTTCTGAATTGAGAAGGGTTTCATCTCAGACCAGTACAAAAGTTCTGAATCAAGCCAATGCAGACTGGATATCACAAAGTGAGTTCTATTTATGCCAAAGACACTTCTGCTTTGTGTCGTTGTGACAGCTTCCAGTGGTGTCCAGTCCCCTGGAGTTTCACAGCGTGCACCAGAACACAGCACACCTTTCCCTGGAGAGATACAACCAGCTCTCTCAGGCTCATCACCACATCAGAGAGAACAGTCCCTCAGAGGACTGGCTGCAGAAGCTTGAAGGTTTACTCTAATCTATACTTCATCTCCCCTAGAGCCCTATGCACAAAATAAGGGCAGAATACACACCCTAGAGTGTTTTTCCATAATTCATATTCATATAATTCAATATACTATTGAGAGGAAGCATTTGATCTCGACAGCTAACAGAGCAGGAAGCACCTGTACCATTTCTCTTGCGCTATGCAAACACCGCAACCTCTGACCACACCGCCTGCCGAGGAAAGTCAAAGCTAATTCCCGCTTCTGAGTGTGATCAAGCTCTTCCTAGTACTAATACCAGTCTGCTGTGGGAATTACAAGAGATTAAGAGGCTCATTTTGCTAGTATTAACAGCACAATTGGCCCATTAGAACAGCTGATTGAAATGAAGAATGGGGTATGTCCTTCCCGAAGACAAATATCGTGGCACCTTCCCCAACAGCTTGTCTAATACGCTTTATTGATTGACGAAAGATCTTATTGATAGGCCTGATGCAGTGTAGTGGTTTTCTTCAGCACTGAACGTCTATCACTCTTACCATCTGAATGATGATGGATGTGAAAACACTGGACTGTGACCCTGCAATGCCAACCGCACACAGATTAACAACGAGTGCTGGAAGCGATTCGTCATCGTATCTCATGGCAGGACGGCAAATCTAACCGTGCTGCAATGCATTTAATCCAGAGAAAGAACCTCATATAATCCAGTTCCTGAAATGAAGGTTTCAGCAAAAATCCTATTTACACAAATCATTCCTTATCCCCAATGTAGTCAGAGGGTCAATGATATGTGTTAATAATCTGATTTTGTTCACATTTTACACATTAAAGTTGCTTAACTTAACTACTTAACTATAATGACTTTTAAATATGAATCCCACATCAAACCTTGAGTAAATGGGTGTGTGGGACTGAGGCAGTGGTGCCTTATTATTGTAAATAAATTTCATACAAAACAGCATTATGAAAGAAGGGATTTTGGCTGGCTATGATGAATGTACCTTGGCCCTATCTATAGTGAGTGGATATCTACAGTGTACAGGCCAGCTTAGATATTCCTTGGCCCATAATAATCATCTGATACAAAGATTCTACACAGTTGAGAAGGAATAACATAGATAGCAGGGCTAAAACACAATCTACCCAAGATGCAATGTGATTCATGATACTGGGTTCACAATATATATTTTTCCTTTTTTCTTTTAAACACAAATCACAAAGTTTCATTTTATATTTTTTCTTACACAATAAAATAAAATAATGCATTTGTTATTACCTTTTATTCATTTAAACAATGAATGCCCTTTCATTTCTGAGATACAAACTATGCAAAAAAAAATTATTAAGCCAAATTTGGCTAGAAAACCCTGAACTTGGCAACTTAGTGCCATTGGCATCAAGCAGTCGAGCTGTTTAGCACCAGCACTAATGTTAAGGGTCAAAATTTGATTCATTTTATTCTTCTCAAATCAAATTGAATTGAGTGTATTGAATGTATAGGATCTGGTAATGAACTGAACCCTGATGGGGACCAAATCTATGGAAGAATAGTCCATCCCAGTTGTAATACATATTAAATACTTAAAATACACATTTACTTATGCACACTAGCATCATCTGTTCAATATATCCAGGTTACACTAGTTATGTCCAAAAGAGTCGTAGAGAAGAATGCTGCCAACAGTCAGTAAAAAAAAATAACATACAAACATAGTATTCGCAAAGAACTGGAGGGAATGAGCAACACAGCAGCCATACAATATTACCTTCTCATGCGAGAATACTCGGGAGGGAACAATATCAGGATGAGTATAGTATAACAAGCATGCATTGAGAACATAATCACAAATTTATAAATTTGACATTTTAAATGTAATCTGGTGTTTAAGTTTTTATTTAATTAAAATTTAGCAAAAACATGCATTAAATATTTTAATAGCTTCATTCAGATCAGGAAAAAACAGTCAGTGACTGAAGCTGTGAAATAAACTAAACCCCTCCCTTCTAGATGTCTACGTTGTGTAACTGTCATGGACACATTGCAATCCTGATCTGTAAGGACTGGTTTAGGATGCAAGTGCAGGTTTTATTACAAAAACAAACCCAGACAGACAATCCAACACAATCCTAAAATCATGGTCAAAAGCAAACAAGGGTCAGTCGATCAGCAAACAGCCTTTCACAGACCAGGCGGTAACAAGAGGTCAGAGACACAAAGCTGTAATAATGGAAACAAAACAATGCTCGGTACAGGCTGTGGAATGACACTGATACCTCTTCCTGGTCTGTGACAAATTGGAACAAAGCTTAAATACTGTTCCTGAACAGAAACAAGGCACAGGTAAAACTCCTCAATGCCAACTGAGGAATGGGTAGAAAAAAACTGAAATCTGGTGTTCATTCCAATACAGGTGGGAAAACAACAACAGGGCACAGACCTAGGCTGCATCTGAAATTACATACTTCCATAACGAGCAGCACGCGAGAGTGTAAGGGTGTCCAAGTAAGTAGTATTTATTAAGCAAGATGCAGAAAGTACCCACATGACCTACATCCTGAAGTATGAAACACAGCCCACTGTGGTCCGATAATCTACTTCATAGTTTAACTGGAGCAGTAACAGAAGTTAAATGGCCATATTTACAAGTGTAAGACAAAATTTACAACTCTTATGACAATTTTTTTCAACAGTCTGGACTGCACATTGGACTATTTTTGGTATTATTATTATTATTATTATTATTATTATTATACCTACATTTCTGCAGCTCGTTCACAATGCCGCTGTCCACCTCACCTCCCACAACACCCCACTGCTGCATTCTCGTCACTGGCTTCCTATAGATGCATGCAGTTTAAAACACTGATGCTGGCCTCCAAAAATTGACCAAGCACCAAGCTAACTCCGGGGTCTGATTAAACCCTGTTCTATACAAGCTGCATTTTTTTAATCATTTTAAAATGATGCAGCACATTATGTTTTGTCAAACATGAGTATCAGTTTTTCATTTCTCTCTTCGTGGAGCGCCAAAAACGAGGCTAACAATGTGAGAGATTAGATAGAAAAATAGAAACAAGTGTGTAAAAATCTAACCAGTGAGAAAAAAAAGCGCAAATAAGGAAAGCTTTAGAGAGAACATTCAGGCAGCTGCAAATTCTCACTTAGCAAGCCTAGAACATCCATGTGGATTTGCTCTACAGCAGAGGGATACACAATCTGAGTCTGCTAGAAATGAGTGCTAGGGGAGGTGGAGAGTACCAGAGGGTTACCAATGTGTTGGGCAGGTCTGTACTCGTGTATGGCTTAGGAAAAGGGCAGTGAGGTGATGAGTGCTGCTATTCAGTAACCACACAGGACCCTTCTCATCTCCATTGAAACCAGCTGAGAGAAATGCTGCAGTCACTGCTGCAACCTCTGCCAAATAATCCACCCACCACCACTACCAGACATAGTACATTTATCTGTATATTTGCCCACATGAACAATTTGTCACTGTCAATATGAATCCGGCATATAGAAAATATTTTCGGCTAGCACACAGAAGGAGATAAATATGCACAGTCTCTCAGTAAAAGCACTGAGTCTAATTCTGCATGACAGTGACACATTCATGCCAGTTCCTCTCCCCTCCCACACATGAGCAACTTCCCAAAATTTGAGGATCAAATCCATATTTCTGTCTGCAGAACTGGATATTCTTGGTATTTGTTAATTCACAAGCTCACTTTAGGGACACAGGCATATGTAAGATTCAAACACAGCTCACAAAAAAGGTGGACCTCATGTTGCCAGGACAGTAGTAGATCAGCAGTAAAGGTACAGGACTAATCATCAGAAAGACTCCGGTTAAGCCTCAAAAAGAAATCGGCACTGTCGGACTTCTGTGCGTGGCATTTAACCCTCAGTTGCTGAAATCATATTCAGTCATATTCAAGATCCTCCACTGCCAGGATGTCACAGTTGGGCCCTTGAGCAAGGCCCTTAACCCTCAATTGCTTATAATAGCAAAGATTGACATATTACTGTAACTGGCTTTGGATAAAAGGGTCTCAGGGGGTGCTGGAGCATATTCCCGTTGTCAGTGAGCTCAAGGAACACAGACTTACCTTGTATGGGGCACCAGTCGATCAAAAGGCAGATACACAAACACCCAGAGGAAGCTTAAGAAAACACAATGAAAATAAGAAAACTCAACACAGAAAGGACCTGGGCCATCCCGCCTGGGGATCGACCCCAGGACATTCTTATCGTGTTGCCCATGTATGCTATATGGAGTCTGATAATCACTTCTATTACACAAAAGATGTTACCTGGTTCCAACATGCATTAAATAACTTAGCTGCTTCACCAGTATCAGACCCGGCAAGTAGATCACTGTTATCTACCATTGAAAAACATTATATTAGTTATGTTAGTTAGTTAATAATATATTAGTTATATTATATTTAGTTAAGTAGACCGTCAAAGAATGTCAATCTGTTAAAACCAAAGATTTTTAAAGTAAATATATCAGTTAGTATGTACACACAGCATAAGTGCTTGCTAAAGAGGTGTACTTTTAATCATTAAGACTAAGAAGTTCTGACAGACGGAAGCTCGTTCCACTACTTGGGTGTGAGTACAAAGAAGAGCCTTGCTGATTGTACAGAGCTGTGTTTTATTAGAACCTGAATGTAGCTTGTCCCTCTTTGGTTTGTATGCGAGTTTCAGTGTTGCCCTCCATCCATCACCACCAGCTTCCACAGAGACACGCGGCAAAGGAAATTTGCCAGAAAAGCCTCTTGGTGAAACCAGGGATATTTCAGACATGCCAAGTCCTGCCTGTAAGTGCTGAACTGTGATTTCCCAGTAGTATCAGAGTATTATGAGGTGAGGGATAGGAAACAGGCCCCGTCTAATCAGTTAAGTACGTTAGATGCAGCAGGCGCACACACACACACACACACTCACACACACACACACACACACACAATTTTAAATGTTTAGAAGATGAAGCACAAATACCAGACTGTACAGGTCTGTGTGCATATGGGAATGCATTGTGATAAATGTCCATGGGACAAAAGTGGGTTTTGCAACAGTAATAAATTTCAGGTTTATATTTTATAATCTTATAGATTAGAAGAAAAGTGAATTTAAATAATATTAAATTTACTAGTTTATCTTTTGGGACAGTTAAGTACGTTTTCTGCTAAGCAAAGATACATCGAAATGTCAAATGGATTATTTTTACTGTTTTTTTATTAGCTTCAAAAACTGTTTAACCACCTCTTCAAAAACAGACGGGAAGGACAACTTCACTGCATCATCGCCAGGATCCACATTCTACCTGAATAGATGAATTCATACATTAAATCTTACCCAATTTGATATTATATTTATAAGGTTACTTTCTCAGTGTAAGCAGTTTCATTCCCTGTGGATGTATATTGCTTGAGCAACTGTGGGCTGATGGCCTTGCTTAAGGGTCTAACAATGGCACCCTGACAGTTTTAGGATTTGAACTTTCATCCTTTCTATGTCTAGGTTCCAGCGGCCTTCATTTGAAATCTATATATTGCATCTTTGCCAGTTAAACAAAGCCTCCAGGGGTTAAATAACTCACAAATACTTGTTTGTATTGCAGTTTAAGTTAAACCTGTCCAAGCTTTTCCAGAAATGAGGTTTGAAGAATGTCAGAATGTCTGGATGTATGACATTGCTTTAAGGTGAATAGACCTGCAAACTATGAGATAAAGCTCTGCAGCATTAGGTAGTGCACTGGGACCTATTTGGAGCAAAATGTTTAAGGTTTTGTAGTCCATAAGACATAATACAGTCCTTGAAAATACAAAGAAATAGGCCATCTCTTCAAGGTCCCCTGTCTTACACAAAGCACATAACTGTATGGATAAAATATGTTTCTATATCCAGCCAGCAATTCTTAACTTCCTGAGTCCTCCAGGGAAATCGTGCTGCTCCCATGAGCCATGTTAGCACAGATATGACATCTCTTGTATAAAGTGTAGCTTTAGCTTACATTAGCATTTTCTATAGAAATCAAGAATAAGCACATGTGCTACCTCATATTTATAGTGAATACTGTACAATGGAGGCCAATAGAAGAGAAGTGTGTGGGAGACCATACGACTCTGTCCATGTTTTATAGGCTGTAGAACACTTTTATGTTCTACCACTGTGACCTATTCAAAAACATCAGATCGACCTTGAGAGCAGAAATGCCACGACAACAACCTCCAATAACTCTTGGGCGGCAGCAAGTCGACCCCGGTGATCTATCGCATAATGAAACTTGTATTACCGCTCTCCAAGTGACAGATTACGCCTGCTTAATTTTTGGTGTTTCACCCTAAATCGTCCCTGCCAAGCGGAAGAGAATCTCAACAAGCTGCCGCATTGGAACCTTTATTCATCCGACGATGAGACTGATCTGGCGTGAAGCTCTTGTTCATGTTCTATCCTGTTTAAATTAGTGCAGTAATAGCTGACAGAGCCAAAGCAGGATCCTGCTGAAAACAGATGGAGCAACATGTAAATGGTAATGGAGTGAGATAAATGAACACTTAAAAAGTACCCTTTCTTCTCAGAATGGTGTAAAATGGAAAACAAATCTTTTTTTTCACCATGCCAAAAACACATTTGATTTAAACTGAGTATTTACATTGTTAATGTTACAATGTTGATTACATTCAAATGACTTGATGTGCTGCTTAATACTGCTGTACTGCTGTACTGAACTAGGATCCACAGGGTGAAGGTACATTCCAACAACAGTGAAGCAACATCACAAAGCATGTCATATATTTTCAATTAGGGCTGCCGGTGTTTGGTGATATGAGGTGGAGAAAGTTGGCGATGCAAAGTAGGTGGAATTGGTGAAAAAAATTGGGGCAAACTTTAACTTTATGCAAATCCACCCTTGAAGATCCATAAATGGGAAGGATCTTCTCTGGGAAGGATTTTCCCACAAGACAATGTGCCATGACACATGACCAAGACTTCTAAGTTCTACCCTGGCCTCCTAGAGCCCTAGACTTCAGCGTAATCTGTGGGAGCACCTCCATTGTCCTGGTCACTCTATGGATCCTCCCCCACACCCCCTCCAGAATCTGTGAGATATAGTGCAGTCAGCATGGCTCCAGATACATGTGACAACCAACCTCCCAACCCATCTTGCTGACGCTGATGCAACATGTTTTTGACCCCAAAAAATTAAACAATTATTAGTTTTGCAACTATCTCCAGAAAGAAAATTAATAAAAAAAGAATAACAAATACTTATTTTTTTATTTTCTAACAAGAAATAGTAAAAGGAAACTTTGTTAATTTATTAACAAATAATTTGTTTACAATTTCATGTCGTTATAAAAAAAATCAAGGAAAAAATGTTAATGTAAACCTAGTATCATAAATTGTATCTCATCATCAGTAGAGTGTCTCGTTACATCCCTGTGCATCTGCATCAAGAATAAAAAAGCATATTGGCCATAACATCCATTTTAAATAAAATACAACATGTTAGGGGCAAAGTTTTGGAGCCACCTTGTAGTATTTACAATGCAAAACACACTTTAATTATTTCCACCAGGTGATCCGTTTCCTGCAGCTTCTACTCATCACTGCCTGCTGCTCTCTTAAACACCAGATGTTACAGTCTTAATCCCAGAGAAATGCTCAAGAAAAATCCAGCAGATGACAAATACACCAGTACAGTAAAGCATCAGGGCAGCATGTGTAGCAACGTTATATTCTGCATATATATTCTAGATAAAGCAGGAAGTACATTGCAATTCTAAACCATCATATAATTACACTACCATGAGCCTGAGAAATTTAAAGTATTGTTAACTAACCCTCACCTCCATAGCGCATGTTCTCTTATTGTCCACCTTACATTCGGAGGCTGTTCGTAACAGCTTAGAGGTGTAAGTAAGTAATTGTTTGAGAATGTGTTGCTCTGGGATGAATTAGGTCCCTAGTCAGAGTGTATTCCTGCATTGTGCGAATAGTTCCAGGCAACATCCACTCAATGGTTGGTAATAAAATAAATAAATAAAATATGAAATAAAGTGCTCTGAGTCAGCTAAAGTAAAGAGCAATGCTTTCTTTGCTGCTATTTCTATTCTCGCAGGAGCTCTGCTCTTCTCATTCATTAACTTCAAAGTACATTGTTTGCCCTTTCATCTACCACCCGTGCTATGCATTTGCCCCTGGACCCAGGTGAACATTTTAGTAATTGTAAAGGAAATGCATTTCCCACTTCGAAGTAACATTAAGAAATGCTGTTCTATGAAGTTATTACAAAGGCATTTTTGGGGTCTTTGTATACTAAAACGACGAGGACAGAAGTGAAAAATGATTCTGGCATGAATAATGTAACTCAACCCAGTTCCAGGAAGCATAATTAGAGAAAACTGTAGAACAATCCAACAAAAAATAGGATGGATATTACTAGCCATGCCAAAATCCTTATGTGACCATCCCAACTTAAAGAAAGTCAGCATTAAAACTATATATGCCCTACACTAGTATTAGGACATCCCTTCTATTTGTTTAATGAATGTGTCTGAAGTGATGTGACTTATGCATTTAACTGGTTCTGGAGTTCTGTTCTTAAGGTGTGCATGAAGTGTGTCACTTGAATGATGTCCGGATGTCATTATCAGATCAGTATTTGGCTGGACAATAATCAGAGCTGTAACATCACAATCCCAACATGAAATTTGGACATAAAAATAGTTTTTGTAAGTTACTAAAACTGTAAGCTAATTCTTGGCACCTTAAAAGATGGGTGACTAAGTGACAGACTGGGTGCTTACTAAGAGAAAACGTTTCAGGCACTTTGCCCCATTCTTGAATTTCCGTCAGGCCATCCACAGTAACAAATGATGCATTATGGGTTGTTTAAAAATGAAGAGCATGAGGACAGACAGGCATTGATGATGGTGCTGCTGAATCTTGTACATACAACATCTGGACTAGAATGATAAGAGCTTGGCATCCCAATAAGTGAAACTCTGGAAAAAAGCTCACAAGGCAAGTGATTTTGTTGTGGATAATTTTTTAAAGCTTGTTTACAGCTGACTAAACTGGTGGGCGGTTTGTGCCGCTATTTATGTCAGACCATCATGAAACAGCTGAGCGTGAAATGCAAGAAACAAAAGCTACTCCCCGGAGAGGTGGTGAGTTTATGAATGCCTTCTTTATTGCTTGTATTTGTCAAATGATAAAAATGAAAGTGGACAGGCACTTGAGGGTGATTCAGGCGACGCCTCATGTTTATTCATTTGTCAAGGCATGAACGAGAGAAACACTTTCACCTGCATGAAGGTCTAGTGATGTAAAAGAATTACAAAGATGCACAGTTGGCCTGAATTGACAAATGCTTCTATAGATCAGGCATAAAATAAAACATGGAATAAAGTTAGACTGTAAACATCAACAGAAATTATTTGAGACAGTTTCAAGCTTTCATTCTGAGGGTATTAGCCAGGCTTCACCTACCCTAACAAGTGAAATGAAATCGAACAAAATGATAAAATTATGAAACCAAAAAAAATATCCGAAACAGCAGATATTTCTATAAACATTCAAAATGAGTTGTGCTAATTCAAGCTAATCTACACAAGCCATATACTGTGTGGAATAATAAGTTCCACACAGTATAGCTGATCAGGATTTTCCTCATTAAAACCTACATGACACAATAGCTGACCAGGATTTTCCTCTTTGAAACATACATGTGAATTTTTAATAAATTTGCAAAAATCCCAATCTTTTTTCACTTTGTCATTATGGGGTTTGTGTGGAATTCTGAGGGGAAAAACAAATGTAATCCATTTTTACATAAGGCTGGGAAAAGTGAAGTGCTGTTAATACTTTCCGGATGCACTGTAAGACAGGACACAGGCAATCAGAGTTCTCAGAAAGTAACCCGTCATTATACCTAAAGTAGCAACTTAAAGTTTTTATTATTTAGACAGATTAACGGTGATACTTTGTCAACATTAATAATCAATTCTAGGCACATAAGACACTCAAGCCATATTCAGTAACGTCTCTCACGATCTACCTGATCTGATCTGGCTACACAGTCTGTGTATTTGTATAGCATGGGTGAGTGGAGCGATGCCATCCTGAAACAGCTATCCATAAAAGTGTCAGAATTTTTTACTGTACTATTTTTTAGCGCGCAAACCCCAACCGCCTCGCACACAAAAACTCTGCAAATGTTTTCTGCTTCAGACCATTTTCTAAAGAGTGATGGAGAACATGGGAAAGGCTGGCGCACCCAGGGATCAACAGTGACTGACAGAGTAGCTGTGAATAAAAAAAAACCTGTTCAAGGACTCATGGTCTCTTCAATTCACTTTTACACTGGGCAATAATCCAGCCATTTTAGAACATGTAGAATGTAAATTATTATTAAGGAATAAAATGATAAAAATAAAAAACTCACATAAATCCCCTTTATAAACAAAAACAAAAGGACGGAATGCGCTTGTTTATAATTACAGACCCTTTGGAGCCTTATTACAGTAAGCCACCGAATGGAAGATGGGTTTTATTGAGTAGGAGGTGGTGATGTGTGCAATATGTTCAGTAATGAGAAGCTATATTTACCTACAGCTTTCCCACTCCACAGGAGAAAAAAAACACAGACAAAGCAGCAAGACTAAAAGAGCTGGTAAAAACTACCCATTGTTCCAATGGACTCGGTATTGCTGGGTGAGAGATGGGGGCAGGGAGGAGTAATAAATAAAAGCCTGGGATAATTAAATTAGACACAGTGAATAAAAGAAAGCGAGAGACAGTGAGAGTAAGGACAAAAAAGAGAGTGACTGACAGAAGAATTGGGGGTCAGAGAGCTTTTTGACCTTGTTGCATTTGATTGAAGAGAACACAATGGACGACGATGGAAAGCACAAAAATGAAAAAAAAAGCAGCACTGCCCACTCACTTCATGACAGCTTTTATACAAGTGGTGCTTCAAACCAAGAACAAATCCAGTTGGTCATTGTTAGGGATGAGGAATCTTCATTTACCATTTTTTGTACATGTTTAGCTGACACAATCTGGCAAGGGTTTTCATAACCCCAAACACATACCAAAATAACAGTTTATTATTAATATTCTTAATGTCATGTCAACTATGGTGAGCGTCATGGCTCTAATGAGGCTTTAAACATCAATGTATGGGATAGATTTTCTTTATTTTCTAGTGTAGAAGTTAGAGTTCCAAAAAGACTAAACAGTAAAAAGGTGACCTAGCCAATCTCCTGAGTCGACTCCCATTGAATATTTATAAGCACTTGGTCGATTAAACCACATTCCAGAACAAAGCTACAGTAAACACATTTGCAGTGAAGTGCCAATATTATTAATTTGCGGTCTTTATTAAAATGCTTGTTTATTGCTATTAAGCACAATGGTCAGATCTTTGGGTAAACAGACAAAATGCACTTTGTGTGTAAATTTAAACATTAATGCTCCCTCCTACCTGTAATTAGCTTTAATAAAATATGGATTAGGTATACCAATGATTAAGCAGTTACGCAATGATTAACATGATAAAAACTTAAACTGAATAAATTGTTAACAGCTGACGCTTTCTTTTACCTGAGAGGGAAGCTCCAGAATATGCAGAGTAAGTGTGCTGATTTTAAACCCTCACCTAGCTTCAGTAGGAATGCGCCAGCTTTGCGTTCAGGGAACTTCAGAGATTTAAGCAGAGGAAAATCTATACTATTTCAGTAATCATAATAGAAAATGTGTCAGACTGCCAGCTAAACAGACTGGATATTTAAAATCATGTCATATTTAAAATCAAACTCGTCTCATTTACATATTATTTAATTTAAATATGAGTGTTGGTCACATTATTAAAATAATGAATACATCTGCATTTAGCGTGTTCATTTAACACTTGTAAGAAAGTGTTTATAACTGACTTGGGGCCCTATTTTAGCATTCTTTAGCAATTTTGTTAAATACAGTAAACTAGCCAGTTATGGGTTACTGACCGTTAACTAAAACTTTTGCAGCTTTTAAATACTAATCAATATGTTTGCTTTTATATTTAGGGGTCGGCACCGCCAATGCATCCCACCAATCAACGTTGAACATTATGCCTAAACGATATAGATAGCAAATTAAGGTCCTACAATCAAGCAAATTAAACTTCTACTGGGAATTAGTAATTATTCATACACTTTTAAATTTAGTAGACTCATTTATCTAAAACAATTTACATTATAGTTACAGTTTAGAGTCTGTGGAATTGATCGTTAAGGACCCAACAGCAGCCACCTGGCAGTGGTGGTGCTTGAACCAGTGGAGGAGTAAGAGAGTAAGTGACCCTGCAATGGACTGGCAGCTATCCAGGTATTAAGTCACAAATCCAGTTATTCCATGAGCCACTGCAGTTATACACCATAATTAAATGGGGGGGTTTATTTCGGGCAGCACTGATATTTGACAAGACACACAAAACTATAAAACATGCTGAAAAGTGGAAATAATTTATTGATATAATTTATTACCGTTTAGCAGGTGCTTTTATCCAAAGTGACTAAATGGTACTGTGACTAAATACAATCTAGGCAATAGATGGTTAAGATCCTTTCTCAAGAGCCCAACTGTGACAACATGGCAGTGGGGCTTGAACCGGTAAATCTCTGATTATTGGTCCAAGTTCCTTAAACTCTAGGCCACAGCTGCCTTTTTTGCACAAGATTCAAGGAATTTTATCACTGAATCAAATATTACAGACATGTTTAGAATAATACAGATACTGATCAGTGCATATATAGTTAACAACTTTATAACTAGAACACTAATAGAAGGGTAAAATCCCTTAAAGAATATATTATGGTGGAACTACTAAGTTAGAAAATCTCATATATTCTTCTTGTCTCGTTCTTGCATAGATGAGCGGGTAAAAGTCAAATGCTAAGACTACAAATGCTAAGCTATATATAACCTTTTTTATCTTCAAAGCATTGCACACAATGCACCCAGTTATCTCTCATTTAAATAAACACCCCACCCTATACTGACCCCTCAAAGCCACCTCAGCAACCACCAGGCTGCAGGTTTCCCCCAGCACATCCACACACATGCAATCAAACCTCCTTGTTGCTGAGGGATGCCTCAACCAGTCTCATCCATCACATTAGCAGCCCCCACCCATCCTCTTTCCTCCAATCATCACTCTCTCACACGTACACAAATCATTTCTCCTCTTCCCGATCATACACATCCAGAAGAAACTCACTCTCCTTCTACGAGCCATCCCTCAGTCACTCTCGCTTCTTCCTATCCTCAATCACACCCTCGCTGTGCTTGGATTCGGTCCACAGCTGCGGTTTCCCCATGGCTCTGATCACAAAAACCCCATCATCCTCCATCCTCCATCATCCACCTGCTCCAGGCTCAGTGGCCCCCGAGCCCTTCTGTTTCCTCCCTGCTCTTTAGTTAAGCCACAATGCCCGGAGAGGAGAACGCTGCAAGAGCAGGACTTGCTGAACTGATTCATCAGCACTTCCTCAGCAGCAGGTCACCAACTTTTTAAGTGTTTTTTTTTTTCTTTTAGAGCTCTGGTCTATTTCGCTCCTTTGAGATGCCGCGATGTCCTGCAGTGCATCTGACAAAACACACCTCCTCTGCTTTATAATTAGCCTGTTGTTTGTCCTTTATGTTTACCTCGAGATAGTTTTGCAGGGTAAACTGTGATTTCTACTGTGTAAAAGTGGGTTATGGAATGAAATTAGCTTTAATGCATGCTATCGTGGATTGTAGTTTCTAGAGTGGCACTCAGTCAGCCAGT
>JAYDZG010000001.1:8242968-8260021 GCA_034509265.1 Microcambeva bendego | reverse complement strand
AGCTTTCTGGGAGGGGATTTGTAATAATAGCACTGTGTAATCAATCAGGTTGGAGACAGCATAGCCTGGTTATTGTATACAGTAAGTTGCACCAGCTGGGAAACCAGTAATGCAAAATGGTTAGTTGATGCTGTAATAAAACTGCTAAACAAAATTCCTGTAAGAAAATAATATTAAGAACATCCTCAATGTCAGGTTTGTTTAAATTGTCAGCACATAATTGTATAATTTTGATATTGAAAGATACTGACCTTTACACTCAGGTATAAGAAATGGCCAGCACCACTTTGCAGTCGGGTGATAAATAAAATAAATAAAAAAAAGAAAGTTAAAATGCTGCATGAGATGTGTTCATGATAAAGTGATCCTGAATGGGTAAAGTAATTTTTAAAAAAGTGAACATCACCTGTAACAGTAAATAATGTCTTCATTGAATAGGTGCCAGTGACATGGGTCCATATGTTTGAAGGTACCATTAACTTGCAGGTGTATATTGGGATGCATGTTGTCAAGGCAATTGTTTTCTCAGGAAGTTCATCATTTCAACAAGAAAATGCCATGCCTCATTTCAAATAGGTTACATATCTGTAGACACAGATTGTGTGGGATTGACAATCTCCTATTGAAAAAGGAGAAGCAGGGAGAATCAGATCACTGCAACCAAGCACTGGTGAACAGCTGAAGTTACATATCAAGCACGAGTGACCAAAACTTATATATGCAAAACCGCAACAATTAAAGTAACCAGTTCCTAGGTAGGACCAAGTCCCCTTTACCTTAACTTTTTTATTTCGTTTCATGCATCATCTTACTGTGATCAGTGGAAATTGTTGCTCACGATCAGCTAAATAAAGATTTGCACATCATTGATTCATCTTTTTAAAGTTTTTGTAGGATTGTCCAGCCTTCACTCACCATGTACATTGGATATTTGATTAATACTGACCACAAGAGCTGCAGTTTTAGAGATGTTCTGACCAAGCCATCTAGCTAGCACAATTTGGCTTAAACAGTTGTTAATTACACAAGGTTCACCAGCACAAGAATTGAACAGTCAGGGACAATTTTATCTCTCCAATTTACCTCACGTGTATGTTTTTGGACTGTGGGAGGAAACGGGAGCACCCAGAATAAACCCATGCAAACACGGGGAGAACATGCAAATTCCACACAGAAAGGATACAGACCGCCCAATCTGGGGATCGAACCCAGGATGTTCTTGCTGTGAGGTGACAGTGCTACCCAAATAATCTACCATGCTACCCCACTAAAGGTATATGTGTCACACTGAGTCCAAGCTAGACAATATATATGGGTGAACATATATGCAGAGATGTACAACATGAATCAAAAAGATTTATTAATAATTAACTGAAAAAAACAGATAATACAAAACACAAGGGACCTATGCTAACAAGGAAAGCTAAGATCAGAAATCAAGAGGACATAGCTATAGTTAACAAAAGGCTAAAGCTAACATATAATCTAAACATTAATTAAAGTCAACAAGAACTTAATAAAATTAATAACAAACCAATACTACAACAAAAAACTAAATTAAACAAACTTAACAGATATTAATAAACAGGTTTACCAAATGAACAGCAACCAAAGTATAACCAAAAGATTTACCAGAAAACCAGAAGCTTAAATGGAGCAGCTGGGACTAATTAACTTCAGGGGGACCAATCAGGGAGGGGGTTATTTATGCACCTCATGCTACAGCAGAGGAGGGTGTGGTAGGTGTGCAGGAGAACAAAGACTCTGGAGCCGTGACAATGAGACTTTACTAGTATTATAGAGATGGTGTCCATGTGACAGGCAAGTGCTAGTACATCGTAAAATGGAACAGCTGTTCTTTTTCACATGACAATCAAGCATAATAAATGTGAACATGTAAGTGATTTTTAATGTTGAAAATCAGATTGTAATATTTGCAGTTGCAACTGCCCCAGTAAGAGTAAAACTGATTTTCATGAATCCCTTTGTTGCACAAAAGGGCATTTTAAAAAGAGCTGCAAGGAAGAGGTCTTTCTGCACAAAGCAAAAATCATTTAGAAGATTATATACTTTTTCACCACAGTGCAGTGGAAAGTCCCGGAGCGGTAAACTGCCCTTGCCACGGCAACTGGGGAGCAATTAGAGGTTGGGTGCCTTGCTCAAGGGCATTTCAGAAATTCTTTTCTGCATATTCTAGCTTGTTTGGGTCCGAGTGCAGGGTCAGCCACTGTACTGCAACCCTGGGACTATAAAGTTTCATCTGATTTAGAGCCCAAAGCTATACCCTCTAGGCTACATCTTATCTAATTATTCTGTCTTTTATCAACCATTTAGGCTGGTGGAAGTACAGTGGAGGAAATAAATATTTGATCCCTTGCTGATTTTGTTTGCCCACTGACAAAGATATGAACAGTCTATATTTTTAAGGGTAGGTTTATTTTAACAGTGAGAGATGGGATATCAAAAAGAACATCCAGAAAATACATTGTGTAAAATATATAAATTTAATTGCATTTCATTCCAGATCATCTCTAAATCATTAAGATTTTGAGGCTGGTGCTTGGCAACTCGGAGCTTCAGCTCCCTCCATAAGTTTTCAATGGGATTAAGGTCTGGAGACTGGCTAGGCCACTCTATGACCATAATGTGCTCCTTTGTTGCTTTGGCTGTATGTTTTGGGTCACTGTCGTGCTGGAAGACCCAGCCATGACCCATTTTTAATGTCCTGGCTGAGGGAAGGAGGTTGTCACTCAGGAATTTACGGTACATGGCTCCATCCATTCTCCCATTGACGCGGTAAAGTAGTCCTGTGCCTTTAGCAGAGAAACACCCCCAAGACATAATGTTTCCACCTTTATGCTTCACAGTGGGGAAGGTGTTATTTGTTTCATAGTTATCATTTCTCTTCCTATAAATACGGCGAGTTGAGTTAAGAGCTCATTTTTTGTCTCATCTGACCACATCACTTTCTCCCAATCACTCTCAGAATCATCCAGGTATTCTTTTGAAAACTTCATTTGGGCCTGTACATGTGCCTTCTTGAGCATGGGGACCTTGCGGGCAGTGCAGGATTTTAATCCAGCACGGCGTAACAGTTTACCAGAGGTTTTCTTGGTTACTGTGGTCCCAGCTGCCTTAAGATCATTAACATGTTTCCCTGTGTAGTTTTAGACTGATTTCTCACCTTCCTCATGATCAAGCATATCCCACAATGTGAGATTTTGCAGCATGGAGTCCCAGATCAAGGTTGATTTGACAGTCATTTTGTATTTCAGTTGTCTCCTTCTCACCCAGCTTCTTACTTATGGTTTTGTAGTTTTGTACAACGATGCCCTGGTCTGTGCAGCCTGGTGGCTAGATATTTACAGGGGAATTTAGTGTCTCTAAAATACATGATAGCATGTTTTTGGACTGTGGGAGGAAATAGGAGAACCTGGAGTAAACCCACACAGACACGGGGAGAACATGCAAACGCTACACAGAAAAGACCTAGATCGGCCCTCCTGGGGATCAAACCCAGGACTCTCTTGCTGTGAGACGACAGTGCTACCTACTAAGCCACTGTGCCACCCTATTTATTACTATTATCAAAATGTCATAATCATAGAGTAGGGCGGGGGCTCAAGACGGTCCGGGGTTCAATTTCTGTCCGAATTTTCATGTTCTCCCCGTGTCTGTGTGGGTTTCCTCTGGATGCTCTGGTATCCTCCCACAGTCCAACAACATGTAGCCAGGTTCACTGAAGACACTGAATTGTCATATAGATACCTTGCCACTACAATGCATAAACTAGTGCATTGTGGTAATGGTACCAAGTTCAGATAATTAGGGAGGGTTGTGTCAGAAAGGGCATCCGGCGTAAAACACAGATCTGCTGTAGTGGCCCCGACAATAGAAATGGTTTGTAAAAAGACTGTTTATAGTGTGTGTGTGTGTGGGTGTATGTGTGTGTGCGTGTATGTATGTGTACGTGTATGTATGTATGTGTGTGTGTGTGTGTGTGTGTGTGTGTGTGTGTGGTGTACAAGGTCATAGCCTTTGACTGAAGATGGAGGGCACCAGATCTACCATGAAGGGGAGGGGCTCTTGTCATTCTAAAACATTCCTGTCATACCAACAACTCATGGGAATAATGGCTGATCCTAACATTAGGACAAAACAATTGCCTGGAATAGAATAATGTATACTGTAGATGGAGAGGCCTTTTAAAGAATATCAGAATGTTGTGTGGGGCATGTATATTGTGGGTTTTATAGTCTTTATTGAGTGACTTTGCCTTGTCATTACATTTACTTTTTCTCTCCCATTCATACTACAATGGTGGCCAAAATTGTGGAAACATTTTCACTTTTATTACTAGTCTATACTCTCATGTAACTCTTAATACTTATTTAATCTGCTTACCCATGATTTGCCCATGACAAACCTTCCTGTGAGCTATTGTGACAGATTTTTGTGAAATTGTCGTGTATGTACAGTGTTGCATTATCATATTATTAGTAGTATTTTCTCTTTATTTTTAAAACAGAATCATTAGTATCTTTGCTTTTGATGCTTGCTACACCACCTCGAAGTTTTACTACTACTACTTCTACTAAGCCTTGAAATTATAACAATATATTTCAGTTAACATTACACTTATTTTAGTAATTGTCAAAACTACATGTTTACTAATACATGTAAGTTGAATTTACATTACGCAGCCGTTCATCTGGAATATAGCATGCTAACTTGCTAAATTGTTAGCTTTGCTAGGAAGAATTAAAAATGTTCGGTGTTTCCACAATTTTGGCCACCGGTGTACGTTGCAAATCTTAAAATGAGCAAATCTTATGAATCACAGGACCACATCCGCATCATCCACACAGAGACGTGACTTTCACCACGGTGCCTAACCGCCCCACGCCGCACTGGCCCTCCCTCTCCCGGCCTCTTTATAAACCTCCGCCCCCTTCAGCCTGGTACTGCTGCACTACACTTCTCTCTACACAGCACATCCACCTGATCGACCTTATCCTACAAGTAAGATCCAGCTTGCAACATAATGCGATTATATTCTCACACACTTTATTTGATATAACTCCGGTAACCTTATTATTATTATGTTGCAGGTGTTTTCTCATTATCTATTAAAGCATTGCTATGGGCCTTCGTTTAAAGATGCGATAGATGCAAGATAGAATCAGAAGCAATTCTAATGATGAGCAATATGAAATAATAATAACATGTATGTCCGTACGTACCGTTACATGCTTATATTTATTGTGTTGATGCTTCGTGTGACATGCATCATCATGGATTGAAGAATATGATTTATTTCTGCTGAATGTTCGTCAGCCTGACACACGAGCATTGACATTAGAAATAAGAAAATATAATAAAAGCAACAAGCCTTGACAATTTCCTACTCAGTCCTGCTCACCTCTCCAGTCTGCTGCAGACTAGCACGTAGACAGATGATACAGTAGTAGAAAGAATTGGCCGTTTCGACCTGTTGATTTAAATGCTTTTTATTTAGTTTTTTTAAAAATATAAATGTTATATTTACAATTCATCCTTACGAGTGGGATCTAAGCAGCAGCATCCATTCTATACAGTTGAGTCAGTATTGGGATATTATTAGTCCATGCAGTGAGTCATGTGTGTACGTGCCATGCAAAAGCATTAGTATGGACATCACAATGTCACAGGAGGGTGAAGAGACGCCGATGCAGTGCATCCTGGTACATGTAGTTCCAGTTTCACGTTATTAAACGCGTTTCCTCAGTTGCACATTCTTCAGCGTCGAACTATGTTGCGAACTTGACCAATATTTGATTAAAACCTGAATGATCCAGGGCGAAGGAATGTAGAATAGAAGATGCCCGGATGTTCTCTTTCTTCCTGTGTTATGTAAACGCTGCTCATTCTCATTCTCACTAACGAACACAAGTTCAGCCAGACGAAGATTTCTAATGCACACAAAAGTCTGTCACTGTTTATTACTTTATTCTACTCAGTTCACATTTAAAAGTGACTTTGTAACAGGGTTACATGGTTCCCATGGTTTAAGCATTAGAATTGACTGTTCAGTTCATTTTCTTTAAGCCCTTACAGAATGGACTGCATGGGTATTAATGTGCCTCTCATCAGACTTGAACCTCTCATGATATGAACTTTAACTATCACTCTAACTATCACTCTAACTATCACTCTAACTATCCTTGTTGCACTTTAGTTTGTTTTTGAGAGTTTTAAACTATAGTGGTATACACATAGGGATGTAAGAAAACACTCTACCTACCATGTGATGTGATCCACGATACATCATATTCATATTCCCTATTTCTATATTCCCTATTTCTTAAACAAAAAGAAATTGAAGACAATTTGTACAAATACTGTATTTGTGCTTGCTTTTTATTTATCTAAATGATTAATTCATAGGTGATTAAAAACTAAACAAAACAATGCTGCACATTTCACTGGAATTACATTTTAAACAAATCCTACTTTATACAGTGACCGTTCAGGTTTTTTCTGACTTTAACATAGAAATAACTGTTCTCGACCCCAGTAAGAAATCCTAGAAACTTGAATTCCTGAAGGTTTTGATTTGACAAATGAAGTTTGAGTCTTAATAATCAGTCACAGAAAAGTTCAATTATTTCCAGAATCGTTCTTTTTAAGATTTTGGCTAATCAATGTCTTTTTACTTTTATAGAAATGGCATCTACCAAGGAGAAGCTGATTTCCCATGTGAGCACTGAGCAGCCGAAGGGCTGCAGTAATAAGGTGACCGTGGTGGGTGTTGGTATGGTCGGCATGGCTGCTGCCATCAGCGTCTTGCTCAAGGTAACCTTAGTGATAACACTTAATCATTACGTATTATATTAAAAAGCTGTGGCTGCCTGCCTTCACCCCTGTTGACTTGTTATACAAGTTAGACTCCCAGTTGCGCCACTAATATGTTATGAAAGTTGTTAATCTCAGTCAGTTCTTGATAATTTAGGATGTCTATTAAACTATTTATCCTAGATTACTCTTCAGTCCATTGTTTGCGATGTATGTATTTCGTTTATTAAGTTCTGATGTAGAGCCGGCTAACTAAGCTTAGCTGTGCACTTTGAATCATGAGATCTGATAGGAATGTGGTGATTGTAACCCTGATCCCTGTTGAATGAATCCTGCTATGCAGAGGGTTCACAGACATTCCAGCTCAGTGAATGCGTATAGGAGCTGGCAGTAAGCCACACTTTAGTCAGATGTAACATGTAAAATGTTTGTCTTAAAATAGCATAGTCATGTCCTGTAAAACAGGACAAACACTGTTCAGAAGATAGTACATTGGTGGATTTGTATACTGTTTTTTTTTTTTTTATCGAGCTTCCTGAATAAAACGGCTTGGCCTAACACTTGGGCTTAGGCTAGCCAGCCCGCCAGCCTTTCAGATACACACACTGGTGCGCCTCTTGTTAAACTGTGTCATTCAGATAAGTGTTTGCTCATATAGCTTTGATAAGACCATGTATCATGGTTACACACATAGTCACACACCCAGTAATGTACACACTGAGAATGTGGTCATCAGATTTGTCTAATATTTTAATCATTTTATCAGTTGGCATTCATGTAAAAAAATCATTTAATTTTGTTTTTATAAAAAAGGACAAATTGTGACAAACTTTGCTTTTATTACTTCTTTAAAATAGTGTATGTGATATTTTATTTATGCCCTTATATTTCTGAGGAAGGTACAAAACAAAGCCCATTTTTGTGTAAAAAACTTAAATGACATTTTAAAACAAATCCCACTTGACATGAAGGATGCACATAAAAAGTATCCACATAAATTTAGAGGGAAAATCTTATTAACCTCACGACGTGAATAGCACCAGTGCCCTCTGCTGTTTAAACTGAATATCGATTTATCTTTAGAGGAATTACCTATTCGAATTGTGGCACCATCTGGTGCACCATTACGTCCCAACAAAGTTACACAATATTCCAGTCAGTGCTAGCTTGGTGGTAGTAATCAAAAGGACTCTCTCTCAGAATGTCCCATTAGGGCTCCTGAGCAAGGCCCCCAACACTCGGTTCTTTGATTTGTAGCTCACAAGTCATTTTGAAGAAAAGCTGTAGACTAAATGCAATACATCTAATGCAAGTGATCATCGTACTGTAAATGTCATGGTTATAATTGAATATGGAGGACAATAATGTTTAGAGATTGAGACTAAACCAAGAAATCCTCTGCAAAGGCTGAGATCAATCTCTTTGTTAAGGTCCCAATAAGTCTGTTTGTATATAATCAGGAACTGACTGATGAACTGGCTTTGGTTGATGTGATGGAGGATAAGCTGAAGGGAGAAGTTATGGACCTGCAGCACGGCAGTCTCTTCCTCAAGACCCACAAGATTGTGGCTGACAAAGGTGAATTCCTAATTCTACAAAACTGACGTCTGATGTACAAATGTGACCATTTCAAAATGTTTTTCCATAGCAGCTGAAAGTCTTTTTTGTTATTATTTCTAGACTACAGCGTGACTGCCAACTCTAAGGTGGTGGTGGTGACTGCTGGAGCTCGCCAACAAGAGGGCGAAAGCAGGTTGAACCTGGTGCAAAGAAATGTCAACATCTTCAAGTTTATCATCCCCAACATTGTCAAGTACAGCCCCAACTGCATCCTCCTGGTGGTGTCCAATCCTGGTTAGCATGGTTTTCCTCTATTTACCCTCTCGCAAGCAAAATCCATACATAGATCCTTAGGACACAATGATTTTAATCACTCTCATTGATCATCTTTAAAAGGTTAAGGCATCTGGCTTTGAGCCATCTTTGGCCAACCACCCATTCTAAACTATTCTGAGAAGGCTTTCCTGATTATTTTGGAGTGTTACTTTTCATTGTTTGAAAGAATTATAAACATTTTAGCTATGGTGTGGCTAAAGCATCTGAACTAGAAGTAGCATTCACATACTTAGTATAGTAATAGTATATCCTTAAAGAAAAACATTTAAGTACAATAATAAAAAGCAATGATTTCCAGAAATTCATTACCTTAATGCTTCAGAAGTCATCTTCACAGGGAGTCAAAATAAATGATCTTTTAGGGTGCCAGAAGGAAGCTGGCTGTACTCTCTAAAGTATGTACTATGTATTTCCTGCCATCTTTGATCTTCGTTATTTAAAACAGTGTGTTCTGTTTAGTTGATATCCTGACTTATGTGGCCTGGAAGCTGAGTGGCCTTCCCAGAAACCGCGTGATTGGTAGCGGCACCAACCTGGACTCTGCTCGCTTCCGCTATCTGATGGGAGAGAAACTCGGCCTGCACCCATCCAGCTGCCACGGCTGGGTAATTGGAGAGCACGGAGACTCGAGCGGTGAGACCCAGCATGACACTTCATTTGTTATACACTTATGATGTCTGTATCTGAAAGATCTAGATCTAATGTATTTTTGGCATTTTTGCAGTGCCCGTATGGAGCGGTGTTAATGTGGCTGGAGTTTCTCTGCAGGGTCTCAACCCAGACATGGGAACAGAGAAGGACAAGGATGACTGGAAGAGTGTCCATAAGATGGTGGTGGACAGGTGAGAAGTAGATCATTAACTTTTTTTAGGTGACACAAATGCCATAGATTTCTGACACTGAAGTATTGACTTAAATAAGGTTGAAATGATCTGAAACGAACTGGTGTCAGTAACTGACATTGTTTAGTAGGAAATGGCATTTAACACATAACTGAACACAGTGAGAGTGTTATTTTGCAATAATTAAACATTGCAGCTCCACTTCCTTTCAGTAAATGTACAAAAATGATTTCCTATTTATCATACTTACTGTATGATTCATTTTAAGGCAACAGAAAGGTACTACCATAACAACCTTATGGAGTCATAACAAATTGATTCAGTTTAAGACCTTTTAAAGCGGTTCAACCACAACAGCCGACACTTCTCCACAAACACCGATCAAGCATAACATTACGACCACCTTTTTATGGCTTGCACTGATCTGATACTCCATATCGGTATTGGCAGATATTGGCCCATATCTCTGGATCGGATATTAAAAGGAAAATAAGGTTGTTGTTTGTTGGAATGTATCTTTATTTGCTTTACACTCAGTGAAGTTCAACTGAGAACTCATCGTAGCAAGCACACAAATAGGATGACATCGCCTATTTAAAAACCCTGCTGGATTTGTTAATCATCTAAAAATGGGACTTTTTTATGATAGAACGTTGAATGCTGTTTTGAAACAGTTGCAGAAGGTGAATATCAGGAATAGAATATCCGGGCTGGTAAATCTTAGTTAAATCTTCCTGTGAAAACAAGCAACAAGTCATGGAGGACTAAGCTAGAAAGTAGAAAGCTTGCCATTATGACTTTTTTTTTTAACTTCCCACAGCCTTTTCTGGCTATAGAAGTGGAATACTAGCTTTGTTGATGGTTAACAAACCACCCAATCCTAAGCGTAAGGGCCAACACGGGGTTCCTTTAAGACACATTAAGCCAGGCTTCTTATACTGTGCCTTATGTAATCTCAGAGCAGATCAACTACTTTGCCAAGACAAGGGCTAGTGTCAGAGTAATGAAAGCCTTAATGAAAGATTAAACAACCAGTTGTGACCTAGTGGTTAAGGTACCAGACTAGTAATCCAAAGCTGGTTTCAGCCCCACTACTGCCAGGGAGTCACGTACTTAACTGATGTTCCACTCAGGAGGCACTCAAGACCAGTTTATAAATGGCTACATTTGGAAAGTGTCACTTGGTTGACAAGATAAATGTTTGCTAAAGGGCAAATGTTTTATTGTTTTGGCATTTAATAGTAAAACTGAATGTCCAGACTTTACCAGGCTGGACTGGATAGTAAATCCAATTGTTTACTGTTTTTTTATTTAAACTTATTACTTAGTTTAATTTAATTTTCTTGATTCAAATTGTTCTCCAGGTAATATAAGCAGGATGGGTCCTGCCCAGTCTGGTTCCTCTCAAGGTTTCTTCCTGTAATTTTAAGGGAGTTTTACCTTGCCACTGTTACCCTCAGCTTGCCTAACCAGGGGTTTTGTTTTCTCGGTCCTGGACTTTAGAAAGCTGCTGCTTTAACACAATGTCTATTTTAAAATCAATGTACAAATAATATTGACTTGATAAACTTTACTTTCTGTATTTAAGTGCGTATGAGGTTATCAAGCTGAAGGGCTACACTTCCTGGGCTATCGGTATGTCTGTAGCTGACCTGTGTGAGAGCATCCTGAAGAACCTGCACAAGTGCCACCCAGTGTCCACCTTGGTCAAGGTGAGAGATCCATGTGTTTAATTATGTGGCAAACATGTTCACATTACTAGCTTCATACTGATGATGATGGTTTTTAAAGGTAGATATGGTGGGTGCCACAAAATCTACTTAGAGTACTTCATAGACAAAAGTATGTGAACCCCTCACTGAGATTGCTGAGCCTCCTATTTCAAAACTGAACATCGATATGGAGTTGCCCCACCAAGCGTTGCGCCTGTAACCACTTCCACTCTTCTGAAAGGAATTTCTGTTGGTGTTTCAGCCCATTTAGTATAAAAAGCACATGTGAGGTAAGACTTGCTGAATGAGAAGGGTTGGCTCTGTGTCCAGGTTCCCGGGTTAAGGTTTGAAGCACATAAAAAAGGAAATCCACTCTCAAATGACCTGCTTTCAGCCTGGCAGCCACAGTTTATTTTATATATGATTGTATATATTGTGAATGAGAGTAGAACGCTTCTTTAAAATCTTCCTTTTAAAGCTTCTTTGAGTTCCTCAAAAAGTTGAAAATCAGGTTGATTGACTGACACTATCCCCACTATCTATCACTATTCCACCCAACCACACATTTTCTAATATAAGAGTGTGGAAACTTTTAAAGATCCCTTCTAAAATGACACATTAGTGTGTCATTACTGCGGAATAATCTACAAAAATGTCCTCACCAATGGTTGTGATTCACTGCTTGACTGAAAAAATCATTAGACTAGAGTAAGCTGTGAGAAATGCTCCTTCTCACATCTTGTAATGTTTACAGGGAATGCACGGCGTGAATGAGGACGTCTTCCTCAGCGTACCCTGCATCCTGGGCAGCAGTGGCCTGACCGACGTGGTGAAGATGACCCTGAAACCCGAAGAGGAGAAGCAGCTGGTAAAGAGTGCCGAGACACTGTGGGGTGTTCAGAAGGAGCTGACCTTATGAACCACAGACCTTTCCAAAATGTAACTGCCCCTCTGTCTACCAACTCCACCGCCCCTGGCCCAGTTTCTGTACCCTGCTCCTCCTCCAGATCAGATGTCTGTAAGCAGACCTCAGACCCATAATCCTTAACACTCCTCACTCTAAAAATATATGTATTATTTAATGTAACGAGTGTCGTCTTTGTAATGGTGTTCATGTGCACTCCAGAAGGAAGAGATCTATATATGTGAGGAAAATGCTCAGCAGGTTTGCCCCACACTGTAGTATTTATGTATATTCTGAGCTCCACAGGCATTCCGTACCACTTTGTTCCCAGTGCAGGAAACAATTGTACAGTAAGAGTTGGGAAACCGAAGCTGTACTTTTTGTACCAGGACAGTCAGCCATCACAAATAAGAGAACCAAATGGAATTTCATTGTGGCTTACTACAAGTGTTTAAGAGATGTAACATGCAAGATATTTCATCTGTAAAACTAGTATTTTAATGGCAGCAAACTGGACCTGTCTCCTGCAAACGGACACTCGGTGGCATTTCACGCAAAAGCAGAGCTAACTGTGGAACTGTATTGTTACAGCTAAATGACATCTAATTAAAGTATGAGGTAAAAAGACTTGGACATGTTTGTCTTTTGTATCGCAGCTTGGTTTTCAATATAAAGTATAATGGTACATGTACTTTAACAAGCAAGTAATGAGACGTTATTAATATGGAGAGTGGTGTGAAAAGGGATAAAAACTGTTAGTTACCAGCGGTGAAATAATTGTATAATAGTAATGAAATAAATGAGCAATTAAATTTTCCGCTAGTAGAGTCTGAACTTCCTGGTAAGAAACTCTTACGTTAACTATTAGTATTTTCCCTTCTTCTACTTCCCTACTTTCATTTGTGCTTGATGACCCTTCTTGTTACTCCCTCGAGGGCCTAATACAAGCAAAATGATGATTTATCAGTAATAAAGAGAGGGGAGGATGCAAAAACAAATGCAATGCATCGCCGGTGCCAAGCCTGTATGAAAAGCTATGTCAGGAAGGGCATCCGACATTTAAAAAAAAATAACCATGCAGATCACCATCTGCTGTGGCGACCCCTAATGGGAGGACGAAAAGATTCACATTAGTAACGGCTGAATCCAGCATCCAAACAATCTGGACTATGCCAAAAATAATTTCATCATACTATTCATGCGTATGTGTATATGTGATGAATACACATATTCAGCGTTTTATTTATGATTCAAGTGTTGAGCAGAAAGAATCGATTCAGACCGAAATATCAAACAAATCTTTTAATTGAGCTGCTACGATTAAAGACTGCACAAATAAAAACTCAAATAAATGACATGTAAAGATCCTTTCATAATTAACATTCAAAGTGCATAATAATAATAAACAAGATTGAACAAGAGCCTATGTTATTAAAACTATTTCAACAGAACATATCAGAATAAAAAGTAGCAATACCAGCAGAGCTAAAGAGGCATGCACTCACACAATCTTACTTTACTTCCGTTTAAACCATGAAAGGAAATTCAGAATAATGCTAAGGTCAAATGCTGACTTAATAGTTCGATCACCATCAGCTGTGATATTAGCAGCACTGAGGAACACAAACCAACACCGTATTAGCAGCTCATTCAGCCCTGTGCTGCCTATAGCCTTGGCCCACAGGTGCTTGGGTAAACGCACAAGCACCTTACTGCTTAATGTTAGAACACACAAACAACTGGCTGCGTCCGAGTGTGTGTGTGGTGTCTTTGAAATGCAATTTGGGACTGGTCTGGAAGCCTGTGTGGATGGGGGATGGGGCTCACATGGAACTTTGAATGGCTCTTCATACACAATATGGCTGTAAATGGGGCAAGACGTAGCGTAGTGGTACTGGACTACATGACATTACATCGTCAGCATGTAGCAGACGCCTTTATCCGACTTACAGTACAATTACATCATACAGTCTGAGCAATGAGGGTTAAAGGCCTTGCTTAATGTCCCAACCTGGTGGTGATGGGGTCTGAACTGGCATCCCTCAGATTACTAGTCCAGCACCTTAACCACTAGGCTACCTTCCTGGACAAGAATCAGGTCGTCACTGGTTTGAGCCCCATCACTACCAGGTTGTTGGGCACTTAACACTCAATAGCTCATACAGCTAAAAGCCAAAAATATAAATAAATAGGAGCCCAACACTGGTGGGTGATAAAAAAGCAGCCGAGTATGTTGAGGGGTGTGTGGCGATCCAGCTCTTGTGGATGAGATCAGGGTTTGTGCAAGCAGAGGATTCCCAAGAATCTGAAATGTTAAAATTAAATCAATCAGCCCGTAACCAAATAAATACAATTTTGGAGTGTGAAAATAAGGACGAAAATAAAACAAAAATGAACAGATTTAAGAGACCTACTTAATAAGCTGTATTTTGTTGTATTTTTTGTAAAGCGAGAAAATCCTCAGATGAACCAGTACTGCACAATCATACATTTAAAGATGCAGTCTTTTCCAATCTCATTACAGTGGATCTTTTGTTCTTACAGAATTTCATATGACTGATGTCAGACTGTGCTTCCCCAGAGTGACCTAATAGCAAGAACCCAGTGTGACTCAATGAGAAGTAAAATTAGGGTGGGAATGAAGGAAAAGAAATGACGAGCTTTGATCTCAGGTGGCTCAGTAGAGGTCACTGAGTCCGGCGGTCTTCCGAGCTTTCTGCATAAGTGCGCGGAGCTGGAACTGTTTACGGGAGAGCAGGCGTACATGCTGCGAGGAGGAAACACAAACATCATCAGCTGAAAAGGTCGTGATGCTTTTAGGACGAGTGTGAGGATGAAGCTCGGGGTTACGCTTTAATATTGGCAGGCTTCATAAATGTTGACTGTCAGATATATGCGTTACACGTTTCTTCGTGTGTTAGGATTTTAACGTGATGCTTTACACTTGGTTACATTCATGAACGTCAGTCATTACACAAGATTCATCGGTTCACAAGCTTATCCAGCACAGTCATGGACTGTGGAGGAAACCCACACAGATGTGGGGAGAACATGCAAACATGGGGATCGAACCCAGGACCTTCTTACTGTGAGGCGACAGTGCTACCCGCTTAGCCACCGTGCTGCTTTAGATAAGCAGAAACTGAGATGAAATGTAGTATAGGAGTTCATGTTCAGTTCATTTTTTTGAACCACTTATCCTAATTAACCCACGCAGACACGAGGAGACATGCAAACTCCACACAGAAAGGACCTAGATCGCCCCGGGGATCGAACCAGGACCTTCTCGCTGTGAGGCGGCAGTGCTTTTGAGTGCTTTTCATGTATTTTTAATATAAAAGGTTGTTTCTACTGCAGTTAGCATTCAGGGACTGTTATTTGAAGACTAATTATGGTCAGTAAAGCATCTCATGGGATAAATCTATTGTTTACATATTAAGTCTTTCACATGATTTTGCATAAAGTTATGGAAATCTGGTTACAGATAAAAGCACAAAAACATTTAATTGTGAGAATCCTTTTCATCCTCCATATATGTGGCTGCTATTTTCAGTATCATGTAAACAATTTGTCTCATTGATAAATCTTTCACCTACGCTGCCATTGACCTCTTCAAAATGTTGTCAAACCAAAAGTCAATCTGTGCACCGTTTACTTATTAAAGTAATGCCAAGGCATTTCATCAAGTGGAAACAACGGCACAGGCAGCACAAGCGCCGTTTTGCAGTGTATCACAGTAACCCAGCCTTATTCTTTCAACCTACCCTGCCCAACCCTTAAAACAATGTGCTCCTTGAGCTTTTGCCCTTGCCTGTTCTTTACTCACGCCATTATTTAATAAACAGCTAAAAATAATTTCATTAAACATACCTTAATGCATTAATTGAATCTTCTTTTAAACATATCCCAGGCTTGGTAAGAGTGAAGATAAATCTAGCTGATTCAGATTACAAACCCACCTTTAGAAAGACCTCTAGATCGATGACACCACGGCGGAGAGCCTCTCCGAGGTAAAAGATGGTGTCCTCGATGGCATTCTCCTCTGCATACAAGTTTAGGATCTGCTTATATAACGGCGCTGTGGGGACAATGACGTCATCGATGTCGTTATTCTCCGACTGATTTTCCATCTTCTCCAGGGCCTCCGTGAGTTCTTCATCCTTCTTCTTTAATAGCTCGATATTTCTGTCTACCTCAGACTGAAAAACCAGAAGTGAGAAACAGAAAACAAACAGCTCTTACATAAGGGGGGTGAAATAATATAAACGATCGTAGGGTGTGTAGAGACAATAGACTTATAACAAGACTTTAACAAAGGGTGCTAACATTTAGAGCGCAACATGTAGGGAATCAATTCAAACTCAGGGGTTTGCATAAAAAAAACATGAAATGAAAGTAGCTTTGGGGTTAATTTTGTAAACATTCAACGGCCGAATTAAACTATTGAACGCAGGTTACCATTTACAAATAACACAATAATTTCACGATAACATATAAAGCACGGAGAGTTTCTCAGAAATTTTATTTCTATTGGTGGAAACGTACCACTTCTTGATCTAGCCGAGATACCATCTCCTCCAGCTTTTGGTGGCCTTTCTTCAGATCCTCCTCGGTGCGTTTAAGTGCATCCAGCTCTGCCTGAGCTCGATCCATCTCCTCCTTCATCCTCCAGCGCAGCTTATCACTCACCGCTGAGATAAGCGAGGCTCGGATTGTGTCTTCTCCAATGGTGGCATCGCGACCTGGGACTGAGGGAAAAAAGACAAAGCAAGATATTAGTGCTACTGCTTTTCCTACGCAAATCTTTCAGGAGAATGATTATTCAAGCTCTTTCTTTATATGACATGTCATGCGTCAATGCAAGT